>VZRX01014017.1:0-51680 GCA_013398075.1 Notiomystis cincta
TACCTGTCCAAACCGGGACAAGACCTCACTAATCTAGGGGTGAAATAGCTTTGTGACCCATCTTCCAGACACAAAGATGGAATTAGGGCAGTGAGAACATCTGGGCCTCTGCGTTCCCTGCAAGAGCAGAGTCTGAAGCGAAGTGCTGTTTGATCTGCTGCAGTAGTAGCAAGGCTGCAGCCACAGCTGCAGGGGTTGCAGCATCCGAGAGAAGTACCCAGAGAGTGCAGGTGATGCACACAGCAGCCCGGAGGTGTTTGTGATTGTTACTGGCACCTGTGGCAAAGCAGAGCAGAAGATGACCCAGCTGGGAGCTGAGTAATCCTGCTTCACTTGGCTCCCGGAGGACAGTGTTCCTTTCATTAATGTGCTTTTTCCACAGGCTTAACTACACGGTTGCAGAATTAATTTTTCAAATAGTTCATTATAATGTGGTGGTGTAAACAATGCCAAGGCAAACATTTCTCAGCAATGGTCACGTCACTGTTGGACGCGACTGCTGTTGTGCTGTGCCCTGCTGTGTCACTGAAGGGCACAGCTGGTCTGTGTGCTGGGTGTGACACTGGGGGCACTCCTCAACCGATGGGACACTTTACAAACATAAAACCTGAGGCTCACAAAGCCTTCTATTGATGCAGGTGGGCATGGAGCTCCACACATTGATTATAAAACTACACTTTTCTGATACTCTTCTTAAAATCACACTTTCTTGCTTTTTTTTCTCTCTTGAATCTTGCAGATTTTAGAAAGAATAAAAGAACTGTTGGAAATTGTTTGCAATAGAGTGTTAATTTGGTAAGGATTTGATTGATGAGAGGAAAGAATGACAATATTATATATTTCTGTGCTCTTAGAATAGAGGGTGTTTGTGAAAGGTGCAGTCAGTAGTTAATTAAGCACATCTTCATGTGCACAAACATTTGTCTCCTTGTTGCTTATTTCTCTAATCCACCTCAATGTTTATTGCAGTTTTCAAATAAACATCTATCAGTTCTGCATGATTTGAGCTGGAGTGCAGACCTGAGTGGGACGTGTTGTGCATCTCAGCAGTGGGGGATTCCAGCAGAGCAATGTGGTCAGATATCTCACTAGAATCACAGTTTGTCCAGAATAATCACACTTTTTAAACAAGATTTATGTAAACAAAATTATAGAGTAGGGAAACTTACTGTGGAGGCAGGAAGAAAGCCAGATATCACTGCTGCTTTCCTGCCGCCCACAGAACTATCTTTTTATCCTGAGCAGTCGGTCCCTGCTTCAGCAGATGGATGAATCCTGGTTCATTTGGTGGGAGCTTATGGCAACAATGAATTACCTGAAGTGCAAGTGCAGTTTCCCCCTCTTCCTGTTTCAAATCCACAGAACAGGAAGGGTAGCAGTAGATTTATGCTCTTGCTTTGCAGAGCATGTTGCCCATAAAATTAGATATGCTCAAATAATAATTTTTGATATTATATTAAGGCATGAATACTTTCTCCTGTTCATGATTTCAGTATTGCTTCCTGGAATTTAGTATTTCAGTGTGAGTTTAATAGCATTGACTTAAATGAGCTGGAAAAGCATATACAGTAGTTTCTACCTTATTTTTTTTCCCTATCCTTATAGATATTTTACATCTCTAATTATTATTTTGCCTCCTATTCCCAAACAACTGCCCTTTCCTCCTTCAAAACATAACCTTCTGCATTCTTGTCACGGTTTGGACAGGTGTTTACCAAGAAAGGCAGGAGCCTCCCTTGGAATGAGAAAACGTAAACCCCCTTCCCTCCGAATTAGTAATATTTCAAAATTAAGGGGCTCTCAGGCAAAAGATAGGGAATAGGAATAACAGATCTTTACTAAGTATTTTTATGAGGTAAACAGGCAACAACTATAACGGTGACAACAAGACCAGAATCAGAGAACCCACTGACAGCCGCTCTCAGGTGTCAGGCACCTTCCCCTCGGTGCAGTTCCTGTCNGTCCTCCTCCCAAGCCAAGAGCAGCAGCAGCCGCAGCACAGAGCGGGGCTCCGCAAGGCCGAGCCTGCGAGCGGGACCGGGCTGTGTCCCAGCTCCTCCCAGCTCCACCCCCCGCGGTGTCTCTGCCCTTCCCCGAGAAACCCCCAGACAGGGAGGTGCTGCACTCACATGACCTGAGGGCTCAGCCACTTATATTGTTTCTCCTTAAGTACTGCTATTAGCATTCCTCAGGAGGAGAAAATGTCTCTAAAAAAAGGTCAACAATTCTGTAATTATTTAAATAGTAGCTACAGCCTGTGATAGATAAACTTGTCAAAGCTGTAAACCTTCCCAGTGGCACAGGGACACTGAAAAGGTCACCAGCTCTGCTCTGTAGGAGGTGTTTGCAGGATTCCAGCAGAGAAACTTGTGTACAGCTCTTATCGTGGAAGGCTGCATTAAAAAAAACCAGAGAAACAGCAACCCCTAAAAAAAGTTATTGGGAAATCTGATAGCATGTCAGTGCTGTGTTTGTGAGAAAATAGCAAATGGAGCAGTGTCTCAGTAGGTGTTTATTTGCAGGTGTCCAGCCATGTGCCAGAGGAGATCTTTGCTGATAAATTTCCCAAGAACAGCATTGCCTGTGTTTGGATTTCCATCCACATGTAAAGCCTTCAAGAGCCAAATTTGATTCCTACTGAGAGTACTTCAAATTTGTTGCCAAACTTTTAGTTAGAACAAGAGGAAAGTCACACCACAAGCAAATTCACACGTTATATAAAATTCCTGGAAGCCTACTGGCATGTAGTGTGTGGAGAAGGTTCTTTAGTGATGGCTGTCCGACACCTCTGCTAGGACTTGATGGGTCTGTGGAGCTCAGTTAGGTTCTTGAAGGACACACCTGAGGAGCAGCAGTGTTATTGCCATTCGGGTGCAAAAGCTTTAGAGGTCACTGTAACACCTTGATCGTGGCATTTCTTTGAAACAAAACTTGACATGCATCTGTCCTGAGCAGGGGTTTTGTCTCCTTCAAGGTGGATTTGCCATGTGATACTGGGGCTTGTATTCTCAGACACTTTGGGATCTCTGTGCTTCGCTCAGGAAGTATACAACTTCAACCTTAATTTTAAATAAAGGATTATCTGTGCTGATTTACACGTCGGAGAAGAACACACATAGAAGTGTAATAAAAGGCTAGTGAGTAATAAAATTAGAACAGAATATGAATGTAAATGAGTAATTTTGTCAGCAGCAAACTAATGAAGCCTAGAGGTTTGAGCTTCATGTTTGATTTACTGCTGCCTAAAAGGTACAAGATGGAATTGAAGCTTTTCTTCTTGTTGAGCTTTTAGAACACTTTTGTGTGCTCTGTTTGCTGTTTAGTGAGATGTGACCTCTTTGTCACCCCTGTGCTTTTTCTGTAGCAGCTCTGCCTTGTGGAGCTGCATCATTTCATAGCACTTGTGGGAAACAATTCCTCTCTTTAAAACGTGGTTGAAGTTAACAAACGGCTTCAGAGACAAGTCTCTGTGTGCATGACACACCCAGGTGTGTCCCTGGCACAGCTGAGCTCCATTCCGTAGGGAATCGTGGGAAAGACCTTTAACATCAGCATTAACCCAGCCCTTCCCAGGCCATCACTAATCCGTGTCCCTGAGCGCCACGTTCACCTGTCCTTAGGCTCCTTCGGGGGATGGCAGTGCCACCACTGCCCCCGGCACTGTGCCAGTGCCACTCTTCTGGTGGAAACGTTTTTCCTGACATCCCATCCCTACCCTGGTGCAACTCGACACCATTTGCCCACCCTGGCAGTCGTTACCTTGGGGAAGAGACTGACTCCCATCCCACCACAGCCTCCTCTCAGGGAGATGTCGAGAGCACTGAGGTCTCCCCTAAGCCTCCTTTTCTGCAGGCTGAGCCCCCTCAGCTGCTCCTCACAAGGGATCGTTATTTTACTGCAAGAAGCATGAACTTGGTGTTTCATATAAAAGGCAGCAATTTGTAATACAATTTTATTGATTAAGGCTTATAATTGCTAAATCTGGCATGTAAATGAGACCAAATGTGAAACATTGTCTTTATCAGTTTCCAAACAGCGGATAAATTTGTTGGTTATGTTTCAGAAATTATGAACCATCAATAGCTTTTTTTCAGGCTATTATAATTTTTACAGAGGAAATTATATCCTTATTATGCCTGCAGTAGTAACATATGGATCTCTACCAAGGCTTTCAAACCTAAAAAAATAGAAACTTCAAAATTAATAGGTGCTTATGGCTAACGCTAGTCCGAATGATCTGAAGAAAAAACGTGTCCAGAGTTTAGTTAAAACATGTATTGAAGTGAAACTCTCAGCAGAGTTCAACCCTGCAGCCAGAAGGTTTTATAGGAAGAAACTGGAAGCCCTCAGGATGTGCATCCTGGCCTGGGAGGAGAGATATTTTCCCTCTGATCTGGCCGTTGCTATAGGATTTCATCAATGTGCTTCTACCTTTACATGGTGTCACCAACTTACCCTTTTTTAGCAATTCAGTGCTACCACCATTTCTGTGATCACAAAATCCTATACCCACTTGCTGCCAAACCCAGTCAAATTAAAGGAAAAACAAAGCACAGAATTTTGCTGGGTTGTCTGCTGGGAGAAGAACAGTGTCCCAGTTGGCACTCTCATTATTTCAGCCTTGCAAAGGAGAAGGGAGGAAGGTGGTGCCAAGGTCTTGCAGCTTCAGTGGTGAGTCTGAGTAGGAGGGAAGCTCTGCCTCCTTTACCCAGTGAGTCACAAACCCACGCTTATGTAAGGTCCCAGTAAGTGAGATAAGCTTGGCACAATTCCCATTGGCATCATGTCGGGCTGTGGTTAGCTCAGCTGGGTTGGAATGGAGTCCTGTAGCTCTCTTTAAGAGTGAGTGGTGAGAAATAGGACCTGTTACATTTTAAAGACACTCTTTGCAATGCTCAGGAACAGTAGTTCTGTATATCTGTTACTGTGTGTGTGTCTGGCACTGGGCATTGCTTCATTTCCTGCTTTGTTACAGCTCTTACAGCTCCGTTATCATTTCCACTTGCAATACAGCCATTAAGACACCTTTTAAAAAACATCATGGTCCTATACATTTACATTTTTTGACAGTGTTAGTTCATTTCTTTGGAAACAGCAGTAGAGCCTTTCTTCAGAAAATAATTCTTACCCAGTTTTTAAAAATATTTCCAGTTGTTTTCATGTAAGTAGGTTTCTGTAGCCACATTCTGGAAGTGTATATGGGATTTTTGCAGTGTGTTTACAAATATATCACCATATCCAGGCAGTTGTCATTATTTTATCTTTGGCAAATGGGAATATGGAGTCAAAATTAGAGTTATATTTAAAGCTGGAGTATCTCGCATAGGAGTGGGATATAGAGACTTCTGAAATATTTGATGAAAACTAATTGGAACATGTGCTGCTTCTGTGATTGTTTTGCATTAGGGCTCTGCCTTTGGAGAGGGAAAAATGATAAATATTTAGATTAGGCCTGAGAGAACTTTTTTCTGCCTGGAGCTATTTCTGGTTTTTAACAACTGTAGCTTGGACAGTTAATGCTGTCTTGTTTGCAATCAAACAGTAGATCAATAAAATAATAAACACAAACCACTGAAGTTAGGATTTCTCTTGATGGACTGTGCATCTGAGGAAGACTTTATTAAGAAACTATGAAGGCCAGTCTTTATAGAACACAGCAAACAGTGATTTCCATTAAACTTCCCCTGGTTTATTTTGTATTCAATTAAAATAAAACTGAAATCCACAATACCATTTTAGATTAATGTTTTGTTTTGAAGGAGATGCAGATAGTTTTTTTAAAGGTTGTGTGTGACAACAGTGGGACACAGACTCAGTGAGCAGTGCCCATGATTGAAGCTGAACAAGCTGCTTCTCTTCAGCCTGCTCTACTCTTGTGCTCTGGCCCCCGTGCACAGCTCATGACAACTGTGCAGCCTGCTTTTATGGCTGTGTGAGATGTCAGACTCTCAGGGTAAAGCCCACTGCTTCTTCTGTAGCCCAAAGATTTGAGCTCATTAAGGTGAACAGCAGAAAGCTGGGAAAAGAGCACAGCTTTGTCCTGGGGAACTCCACACCCCTGGAGGGAGACGGTGCAGCAGGAAAGTGTCTGAGCAGTGCTTCATGTATACTTTTAGTGGCTCATAATCACCAAAGCAGCTGTGTGCTGATCCCATAGAGACATTCAAAGGACTGACTGCAGTTGTTGAGTGTGGGATTCGTCTGCCTAAACATCAGTGGATGTAGCTGAGCAAAGCTTCAGCTCCTGGGGTCATGAAGGGAAACCTATGTGACGATGGCTGAGGGAACATTCTAAAAAGCCTGTGTTTATCCCTCAGTGTACCTAATCCCCACCCTCCCTGCACACACACCCTTGCCATTTTTTATTTTTGACATGTAATAGGAATTATGAACCTCAGCACTTTTATACGGTCACTGTCTGTTCTCTTTTGCAAAAATAAGCAATATATTGTAATAGAGAAAGAGGAGCCAGGCCTGAATTAGAGGTCACAGATTGAGTTAATTTAGAATTTGGCACATGGGAGGAGATTTCCAAAAGGCTGCAACTGTAAATTGGAAAGAAATGGAAAAGGATTATGTGAGTGGGAGACAGCTTTGAATCTATAATGTATGTCCCGAGACCGACTTACTCATAAAAGAGCATGTGTTTAATGTGTCATAAAAATATTTAAGTCACATTGGTCTTTGTATAAATATTTCATTTTTAAAGATGGATTCTGGAGTGGTTAAAAATGAACTCAGTGTGCAAATCCTTGCTAACACTATGAAGGATAAAAAAAGGAGCACCAGAAACTGGGTCTTTTTTCCCTTTCCAGACTCATATTCTCAAAAGGTTCTTTATGTTGTCTTTTGTGACCAAATCAGTTTTTTTAGTCCTTGCTGTATCATCTGTTCTGTTCCATAGTACTCCTCTGAGAGATGCTGTGGATCTGTTCTGTTAGGAAACAGTTTGGAGGCAGAGTGAGCTGCTGCCAAGAAGGCACTCATGTATGAGAGTATGAATGTGGGTGGGTGACTGAGATGTCCAAAAGGGACACTTGTCTGCGTGCCTTCAACTGCTTCTGTTCCAAAGATGATGTATGTCTGCAAATCTAGCAGGATGTATTTTGAATGTGCCCATGTTCTGCACCATTAGCTTTTCCACTGCTGGGAAACTAAACTGCAAGAATCTGCACATCTGCTAGCACCTGGCAGCTCGAGTGGCTCAAGCAAGGAGTGACAGCAGTTAAAAAAGGACCACCTCTGAAGTATTATCTATGTTTCCTTTTGCTAATTTCTTTAAACAAATACAGCCTCTTAATTTAGCTCAAAATTAATTTAGCTCAACATTTCTGTTGGTACCATATGGGATGGCCTCTGGGTCTTTCAGAAACCATTTAGTACTGACAGGGTAAGAAGGAGGGGTGTGCCTAGAGCTGCACTCAGCACATCCCAGGGCACAAGCACCTGCTTCAAGGCCCTTCTGGATGAACAATGAGTCTGTTTTTGCCTCCTCTGGAGCAGCAGGTGAAATATAAATGAACTTTGCAGTTGTTGTTCTAGTCAGTGCATAAGACTCAAAACCCCCCACCACCACCCTCCCTCAGCTATGATTGCTTTGTACTGTTTCTCACAGGTGAAATTTGTGCTTTTAAAATCCATGGGCAAGAAATGCCCTTCGAGGCCGTTGTGCTGAACAAGACGTCTGGAGAAGGTCGGCTCCGAGCAAAGGGCCCAATTGACTGTGAGCTACAGAAGGAATACACATTCATCATCCAGGCCTATGACTGTGGGTCAGGACCAGCTGGAACAAACTGGAAGAAATCTCACAAGTGGGTGAAAATTAGGAGAAATATTGTTTTGTTTTGGTATACATTCGCTCCATAGTCTATCTTATTGTCAGGTAGAGAGCAAATAAAACAAAGATGAACCATTGTTGCAATATCCCACCTATTTTTTCATTCCTTTTTCTATAAGAAAATACATTCCTTTTGTTTGCTTCAGTTAAATCTTGGGACAGGACCAACCCCCGTTCAAGTGGATAAATGCATCTCAGTTTTGGGTTATATTTTCCATTCTTGCTCTCATGTTGAATACATCCAGGTCATAGAAGCTGGCTTTCAATCAATATTGACAATTTTTGAATAGGTTTCCTCTCTGTTCATCTGGTTTCCAATGGTAAGAAAAGAGTAATCCTCCCCTTGTTTCAGTATATGCATGCCATAAGCTGAGCAGTGTCACGTTTCTCAGTGTCCCTGACCTCAGCTTTTTGCCAGCGAGTCCCAGAGAAAGGGAAGTCCTCTGAAGAGGAGAAGGTAGTACAGTAGGTGGTACTTTTTACTGTGGAGCCATTTCCCTGCAGAAGTTTAGGTGGCACAGTGCCTTTTTCCCCTTTTAATTCACAAAACTAAACTCCAGACCATTTGTCATTAAAGATGAATTTAACTCACATAGATGTGTAAGTGCTGTACAAATAGTTCATTTTGCTGAGAGCCATTATAATAAATGATTTATAGTAGTCATTCTTCCTTTTGCTCACCCAGGATACATGACAATTAAAAATGTAATTAGGTCTATAATGCATGCTGAAGTTTCCAGGATATTAAAAAAGAATACAGATTTAGGAGGAAGCCTGCAATAGCAGATAACCATCAAATCACAGAAACAGGTTTTTTGCTTCACAATATCAGATTTTATTATGTTCCCCCCTCTCATGTCAAAAACAATCTGGTAGAAATCCGCTTGTGGAAAATTTTGGTCTAATCTTGACTAAATGAAGCCTGGCCCACTGACACCAGACTTAGTCCAGCAGCACTCTCAGCTACACTGTCTGAGGTCCCAGCCTTAAATGTGTCTCTGCCACTGCTCCAGAACATCCCTTCTGTGTCCCTCTCAAACCAAACTGAAAGCAAATCCTTCCAAAGCAAAGCCTTAAGGGTTTACTCATGAAATGCTAAAAGCCTTGCTGGTTTATGTGACAGTGTGGTAACTAATTGAAGGATTAAGTAACTACCATCAGCAGGAGGTGAGGATATTATGTGATATGAAGGAATGTTTGTAAACTGACCATTTTTAGGTAGTGGATATGTAATACTACTGTGATGTTTTTCCTCTCTCTTTGCTTATTTTACCCTGCAACAATATCACTGACTTTCTGCTGGGGTTGATTTTTAGAGGAAGATTTTAATAGGGAAGCACCATGAAACCTTCTCCCTACAAGCCATGGCAATAGACTTTCACCTACTGCCAAATGAAGGTACTAAATCCGGCAAATTAAACATACAAATTCAGTAATACCTCATTTTAATAGGTGCTTACATAGTTTTCCAGATATGTTTTGTTAGTCTTAAGTGCTTTGAGAAGAAACTCTTGCTGAGGTGTCTCAATAAATTAACTTTTTTCTGTGATGTTCTGTGTGCCTGTTTCAGGGCAGTAGTCCATATCCAGGTAAAAGATGTCAACGAGTTCTCCCCAGCATTCAAGGAGAGTGTGTACAAGGCCACAGTGACAGAGGGTAAGATCTACGACAGCATCCTGCAGGTGGAAGCCACGGATGAGGACTGCTCCCCCCAGTACAGCCAGATCTGCAATTATGAGATCGTCACCACGGACGTGCCCTTTGCCATCGACAGGAATGGTGAGTGGACATGGCAGGGCCACCTGTGGGGGCTGCCAGGGCTGCTGGCACCAGCTGATCCCCAGGGAGAAACCCTGCTCTGGTCTCTGGGGATGGGGCAACCCTCACACAACAGGGCATCCCATCCCTTCTGTGTGACACTGGGGCAGAAGGCGAGGCAGGAATCCCCTGTGGAGATGAAATCACCACGTTCAGGTGAGGCCCGTGGTTCCTGTTCACTCAGTCCGTTCTGCCGATGGTCTCGGATGCAATTTGCCAGCCAAGCAATGGCATTCCCCAAGGCAGCAGGTGTGCCCTAGGGCAGGGTTTATTCATTGGGTTACAGCTACTGCCACTCCCCACAACCTCCTGAAGTGGAGCTTGAATACACCGTATTCTGCATACGTTTATGGATTGTTAAAGCTTTTTAGGACCATGGGTCTACAGACCTGCCCAGCTGTGGTGCTTCCTGAACTAGATCCATTATTCTGTAGCATGGAAGCAAATGTGCTTTTGAGAATCAGTACCTTTTCTTAAATTTTTGTTGGCTTGTTTTAGTTGATTTTCTGCAGTATATAATTTATATTTTATATAAATAGCAAACCATATTAAGTTTTCCATCTGCAGCAGTTTTGGACCTTGGTGGCCCTGTATGTCAGCTTCCTGGAACTGCAATGAACATGGAACTGGGTTTGGGAATGGTGGCTGAACTGCATGAAAAGTGTGTGGAAGGTCCTTCCTCACATTCTCTGCTTGCTTCAGACAATACAAAATAGAAGAAACACCCAGTGTGCATACCCAGCAGTGCTCTGATTTCTCTCTCCTAGCAGAGGCATTTAACCCATGTTGTTTGTAGGAGGAGAGTACAGTTCAGAAGTTAAATCTGATCTTTGGTCAAACTGTAAACTGAAAGCATGCATGAAGCTGCTGTTTTCTCTGAGCAGTCATTTTCCTATTGGGATGTTTTATAAAAACTCTTTACCCTATTCAAGAATTATTCATCTGTGTGCAGTTCTTGCACAATGCACAGATGAGCCTCAAAAGACAATAATGTGTTACATCAATAAATTGTAATGACTGTGGGGGAAAATGCATCTCGTTATCACACACTGGGAAGCAAGGGCGTGGTATAGCATGTGCAATAATGGGGAATATGTTTGTGTTTATTAAATGAGGGCATCTGGCACAGTAATCTTGAGGATTCCTGAGAATCCAGAGAACTGCACAAAGGGTTTTTTACAGCAAGTGGGCATTTGGGACTGGATATTTGGAAGCAATTCCCTAGAAGCCTTTCCTCTCCATGGATTTTTTTTTCTGAGATGTTGTTATAAAAGGCAGTTCTCCGTGTCTCTGAATCCATTTTTTTCCAAAGCTGCATGTGATTTGCCTGTGTGGAGGGTGGGTCCTTACAGAAGTCTCAGGTTATCTCCTGATTTCCTGCTGGGTTTGTGGCAGATACAAGGGACAGAGAACACCCTGAAATTGGTCATTTCTGCTGCTTGTGCCTTTTCAGCTCCAATCACATGGAGCAGCTGCCCCAGGAGTGATCATGTCTTTTTACAGTCAGAGACATGATCAAAAGCATGGGAAATGTCAGGAATCCTTGGTTACATCTTTGTCCTCATGTGCCTGGGACCTGCTTTTCCACAAAGGCAGAGGGAAAACCATTGATTTAAATGTGGCTTTAAAACCTGCTGTGAATAATTCGTAGAAGGTTGTAATACTTGCAGTTTTGTGTTCATGAATTCAATTAATATTTTTGATCTATTTGTTCACTAAAAGAACAGTGCTGCCACAACTAACAGTAATTGCAGTCTAATTTGCAATTTTTAAAGATAATGGTAATTGCTTAAACCTACTGGGATTAGAGACAAAGAATAGATGGCTACACTTTTATTTTGTGACAGAAATATGCTGCTTAGGTCCAACACATTTCACTGCTGAGAATGTCTCTCCATGGCAGCTGATACACACTTTCTCTGGTGCAAATTCTTTGGAAATGTGCCCATTTTTCTTCCCTATAGGGTGGTTAAAATAGATGTATGAGATGCCTGGGATTGTCTATTAATACTGTGCTAATTAGGATTTTGTTAACAGGTTTTTTTAGCCTTTGTAAAATACAAAGGCTTGTGTCTTCTACAGGTTATGATTTTTTTTATGTTTTTCAGTCACTAACATGTGGAGCTTCATTGCTCAGAGAGAGGATAACCAGATACCTTAGAATCAAATCTAAATATTGCAGGGGGCCTCAAAAGATAGAGGTGAGGGTGAATTGTGAGGAAAACACTGTCTGCCCCAATGGTGGATTTATTTCATGACCAGCATACAAAACTGACCCCAAACACAGGTCTATAAAATATTAAGCTATTCCACCAGCTCTTTTTCTTTTGCAGGTTATTGTCTTGTTAGATAAAACTTATTTCTTGTCTCTAGGTCCATGCATGGAGCATCCTTTGGCCTTAAAAAATTTTATTCCACATTGGGGAATGTTTGCAGAAGGGCAGAGAGAGCCCTGCAGGCTGTGTTGGTGCACAGGCTGCCTTATCCCCACTCCATGGGAGGCAGGAGTGGATTTCCTACAGGTCCTTGTAACTTAGGCACTTGGGGAAGGTAATATAAAACTTCCCAGTTACATTTGGGAACTCTGGCCCTTGGTACGTAACTTTGTGTTCTGAAACTAGAGCACTAATAAAATCCACTCGTGTATGTGATGAGCCCAACTTGGAGGGTAATGAACTCTGAGCCATAAAATAGAGTCATGTAGAGGCAGAGGACAAATTTATGCTTTGCTGTGCAAAGCACTGTGATTAAAGGTATAAAGTATAATATGTTTTAAAGTACTGCTTCATGTAGATTAGTCTCTTTTTCTCCTTAGCAGAGAATCCAAATCAAGTCAGTTACTGTAGCAATATCATGTAGGCCTTTTCCAGGTGACAGAAAAATTAAACCACCTCACACAGATCTGTTGGAATGCCAACAAAGGCCATTACTATTCACATATCTTGTGCTTTATTTCTCAGAGATAATGGTCAGATGATCAGAAAACTCAGGTACAGATACAAACTCTGTCAGAGCTCTGACCCAGTCTCACCCAGTGCGTGTTCAGAGCATTCAGTGTGAAGGTGACACGGGGACCTGTCCAGTCAGGGCAGGTTTCTTCAGGGGATAAATCCTGGACAGGGCAGGACCTCACAGGATCCCCCTTTACAGCCCTGAGAGCTGCAGTAGGAGCTTGCAAACTTCGTGTCTCCAGAAAAGTAAAGCCAAACTTTACAGCTGAGCATTTGCATTTGCTATTTATATATTGATTGAATAGCAGATTCTTTCCATTAGCATTTAAAAATTAACCTTTTGACAAGAAGAAGCTCTAGTCCTTCAATGGACTTGGTAGCTGTGAAATTTAGGAGGGAATTGCTGTACTAAATCCATCAGGTCTTTCCCCATTCTCATGATTGCTCCAGAGTAAGGTGGAAGAGCTGTAAAAGAGGGATTTCTATATTCATCTATCCCTAAAACTGACTTTGAAGAAACAGAAGTGTAAATGTCTGTGTCCTCAAGAAGGACTTTTTATAAAATTCCTGTAGTCACTGATCTGCTTCTTGTTGTTTGAAAATTGATTATAGTTCTGGCTATTTCCAGGAAAAAGCACATATTTGGGAAGACTGAAAAAAAATATATGGCCTAATTTTGGATTGTGTAGAAATGTACTTCTCCCATTAAAATTTTCTCTTTTTAATGTTGTTACTTTTTTGTCAAGGGGTGAGATGTAAACAGAAACTTTCAGACTATCAGCTCTAAAACTTTAGTCTGTGTTTATAGTGCTTCCCTTCTGTGTCTACTTTTTAATCGTATTGATTAAATTATAAAAACCCAAAGAATCATAAAGCATCAGAGGTAAGGGAAAAAATAATTAGGAAATCAATAAAGTATTGGGTAACATCTGCAAGTCATCCAAATGACCTTCCAGAGTAACACCTCAGAGTCAGAATCTTTGTGCTCCACATCTGAAATGGCCATGATGAAATACAGCTCCTGGAAGATAGATTTAATGAAATGTAAATATGTTGTAATGATTTATAAATTTTGTAGGACAGTTACCATGCCACACAAATTCTAGCAATCTGCTGATGAAGATTTGGACAAGTTTGGTTTTTTGAGAATTATCTTTGCTCATCACAGACTAAAATAATACCAAGGAGAACCAAAGAGGGAAATATAAAGATTCATGTAAGAAATAGTATAATGCAGGAAGGACAGAAGAACTGAACAGATATAAAATCAGTAAATAAGTATATACAGTGGCACTTTTTCATTAAATCCTCTTAGGCAGCCACTAATCAGGCAGCTCAAGCCAGTAAAAGGGTGATTCGATGGTTCTGTCAGCCACTAACTCAGAACCCAGTGAAGCAGATGCTGTGGCTGGTGCAGTTCTGGTGGGGAGGAAGGAGCTGTGTCCATGGCATGCCTGGCAAGACAAGAGACCCCGAGAGAGACCCCCTGTGTCTGTGTTTGCTAGTCCCATTGTTCCTTTCAAAAGAGAAAAGCATTGGAAGGGCTTGTCCTGCTTGTGCCCTGCTCAGACAGGGAGCCAGGGAGACTCAGACTCAGCAGGAAGGGGGGTACTGAGCCTGACTCACAGCTGCAGATGCAAGGCTCTATTGAAGCTACCTTTTAAACCTGAAGATGGTGATAAATGCAAAAGCAGCCTTTCTTCAGGCCTGACCTGGGAAGTTTTCCATCCATTTCAATTAAAATCCTGAAGGTGGCTTTAATGCAGTAGAAAGAAAAGTGGTGGGTTCTGACAAGATAAGGAGCGTGTAGCACAGAGACACCTGCTAGAAGTCTTCACTCATCAAATTATGGGAGATTTAGTGAAAGACTTCTTTTAAGAAGCTGCATTTGTCTGCTTTCTCCTGTCTCTTACTCGTTTAAGTGAAAAGAAAAAAGAAAATGAAACCCAAATGCTCAAACAACGCCTAACGGTTGGTTGTGCCTGACAAAAGAGACTTGGGCCAGTACCTGTGGGGACCAGTTCACTGCATCTGACTAAATTCCAGGATATGGGCTGCCCATTTCAAATTTAGCACAAACAACTGGATTTTGCTGATCCTTGCTTGTAAACAGTTGTTCTGTGTGGCATTGCTGCGGAGTAAGTTTGTTCCTTGAATTCTAGAACAAAAATCCTCATTCAAAGAGATGGTAAAACAAACAGCCCTGAGCAAAAGCACGAAATTAATTAAACAGGAGGAAGTTTCAAAAAGTACAAAAAGTAAATTTCAGTGGAAACAGACAGAATTAAAATGCTGAACTTGTTAATAGCAAGCACATACATTTTGCCTGGTGCTCTTCCAGTCCTTCAGGTACTACTCAGAGAAAGATCTTTCCCTTTCCTTCTGAAAGTTCTGATGTCTGTGTTCCCAAAGCAGGTAATTTGTCACCTTTGTATGTGTGCCAGGCTCAGCAGATAAATCCTGTTGCTGCTGAGTTCTGTTTTCCACAGGCTAACTCTATGCTGCCCTATCAAACACTGCTGAGCACTGTAGTGTAGGAGGTGATTCTGAGGCTTTTCCTGGTGTTAAAATGTCTCTCATCTAAAAGGTAATAGCTTTGGGAAAACAGGAGGATACTGGGGTTCAGTGGTGGGTCTCAGGAATGTGGCTGTTAAAGCCATTCATTGTGGCAGATGT
The DNA here is from genome assembly GCA_013398075.1 of Notiomystis cincta. Lineage (NCBI taxonomy): Eukaryota > Metazoa > Chordata > Aves > Passeriformes > Notiomystidae > Notiomystis > Notiomystis cincta. The sequence goes on from VZRX01014017.1 coordinate 15,283, forward strand.
GGAAGATGAGGATGCACCTACCCATACCTCCCATGGCAAGATGTATCTGCTCATTGCTTTTACCACTTTACTTTAGAAAGTGATGTTTTCTGATAGAGCCATGCCCACATTGTATCACTCCCATCTTATATTTGCCTATTGTCTTCTTACTTCTCTGCTGGATTGAAAGGAAATCCTTCCTATTCCCCAGAGCTGTCCTGCCTGTGCATGTCCCCTGCGCTCCACAGAACTCAAAGTCACAAAGCACCTGATGAACCAGCACCCAGATGTTGCAGTCTGTGGATGCTGAGCCAGGAATGAATCTCAGAATGTTTTCTGAACCTTTAGGTAACATCAGGAACACTGAGAAGCTGAGCTATGATAGACAGCACCAGTATGAGATAATGGTGACAGCGTTTGACTGCGGGCAGAAACATGCAACAGAAGATGTCCTGGTGCGAGTCAATGTCAAACCTGTGTGCAAACCAGGCTGGCAAGGTAAGGTTTTAATATTTTATTTAAATCTCTGTTGTTTTCCCTCTGTCTTGCAGTAAGGAAGGAAGGGTGCTTCTTGCATTGCTGTGGAAAACTGCTGCTGGTTGTTCTGCCTCATTCCAACCATGCTGACAACATGGATGATAACCTCATGTTTGCTTCCATTTGCTGTGCCGCTTCTCCGGGCAGAACAAAGAGCAGACCAGACAAAAAGAAATAAGACAAATTTCTGCTCTAATAAGTTATCTTATGAGTCAGTCTGAATATTCTAGAAGGTTAAAAAAAATGCTGCTGATTTGCCATTCTCCTGCTGTTCTTTAAGGAATGCTTTTGAAGCCACCAGGGCCAAGTACTTCTGCCATGTGAGCTGGCGTTGTTCATATTACCCTGTTCAGATCCAGGGTTGGCTTTCGTGGCATGCAGGAGCCCAGGCACCCTCACTGGGAGTGATAAGCATTTTTAAAGCTGATTCCTCTCTTGATATTGAGACATTTCAGTAGGAATTGATTTGATTTTGTGAAAAAACTGTATGGAGAAAACCCCAGCTGATAATGCACTAGGAAAATAGATATGCCACTAATTATTAGGAATTAAGACGGAAATGAGGGCTGGATTACAGACAAACCAATTAGATGTGACCACATTATTTGCAGGTGTCATTCAGGACTAATTTGACACTCATAACTGTAATTTTTAACCATAATGATTGAGAAGGAAAAAATCAATTTGGCTGTTGTACTTGAAGGTAAATGTGCAGGTTGACATTTAGAAGAAAAAAAGGGATTCTGTGTAAAATGAGAAGCTCTGGTCTAGAGGAGCTAGTAATGAAACATTTTCAAAAGCAGGATTCCATTGCCACAGCCCTCGCCTGGAGCAGAGCCACATTTCAGTTCTTTGGCATGTACTAGTACCAAGTACTTTGAAGAGCATTTTTATTGAAAAATATACAATACCTATGAACTGTTTCCATGTTTTCTAACTGATCTTACTGTTCAAATGATTTATTCTATAAAACTAATTATGGTCTCTACACTGGAGAAATACTATGTTTCCATTTTATGGAGTTACCTCAGATAAGTTAAGTATCCCTAAGTTACCTTGGGATTTGTATTAAAATGGGTATAGTTGATGACTTTTTTTTTTCATTTCTATGTTTTTTTGATTTAGGTATTTTATTGATTGGATAAGTTTTGCAAAGGTTATAGTGGTATGCTTCCATTGCCCAGTATTATTTCAGCGTTCATGTGGTTGTTCTGGTTGTTACTCATTCCATCAGGTGGGTTTAGACACCAGGCAGCCAGTAAAAGGAAAAGGAACAACCTCAAATAGGTTTGGTCGAGGTTCAGGGGGGTTTTTGATGCTTTGTTCATGTTATTTGTACCTTTCCTTCTGTCAGACGGGTGGCTGCTTCAGCTCCCTGCACATCCCCAGGCCAAGGAGCACAAAGTGTGTCCTGCTCAGGGTAGAGGGTCTTTAAGTAAACAATTGGGTAGATAGCACTTCAGTCCTCAATTATTACTAATTCATTAACTGTAACTTGAAAATGAGCTGCAACATAATACTTCCAGAAATTTATACATTTCTCTTAATGAGACTTTTTAATGCTTATTTATTTTTAAAGTTGGAGAAATTCATGTAGACAGTGTTGTTTTCCAGATTGAGTCAGTACCTGTAAAAATCATCTGTTTCTAGGGGAAAAAAAATAAGATCAAATAAGCAAAACTTTCCAAGAGTGTTTCTAGTCATTAAAGAGGAAATCTGGAGACTAGGAATGGAAGAAATTTATAGTGTTCTTTCTTCCCTGTGTCTGTTGCTCTGTGACCTCCTTACAAAGGGGCAGCCAGCAGGTTTGCTCCATCTTCTTTGAAATAATGCTATATTTGTAAAGATGGGATGACTACAGGAAGTAAAATAATGGGACCTTTTTGGCAGAAAAGAGGAATATTCTGACTCTTTGGTTATAAGAGAGATGTTGCTAAAATAAGTGATTTTTTTTTTCTTGTTCTTCAGTGTTATCTTGAACAAATGCATACTTGGATTTTCAATTTATGGCATTGGCAATTAGTTCCTAAAAGTTAATGGCTTTTGTAATTTGAAATATTGTGCACTTGTTTATGGAACGGTCATGGATAGAGATTGTAGTAGTCTAATACAAATTCAGTATTAAAAGTTTTAGTGCAGCAAATTTCAGTGTAGATGCCCTTCAAATAACCTCAGCTGTGCAGGGCTGAGACAGGGAAGAACAGACTTATGTAAAATAATTCTGAATTACTCCTGTTTCTCGAGGCAATGGCGTGAGACTGGCATGTGGCAGAGCAAATCAGGCTCCAGAAGCCAAGGTGCTTTCTTTTACTCGACTCTCCCTTGGGCTGATAGCACCGGAGTCTTCATTAAAAGCGGAGCTGCTCTCTGCTGATGGATGTGGACACACCCCAGCCAGGTCCCTCCACAGACACTTCCAGCCAACAGACCTGCTTTCTACTGAGGGGCTGCTTCAGAAACAAAAGGGACCCAAGGTGACATCAAACCATTCTGAGCAGAGCACTCTGGAGTGCTGTTTGTATCCTGAACAAGCTAAAAATGTAAATCAACGAGCTGAATTAATTCCCGAGCAGTTATTTTAATTGGAAATTCTCAGTAGTGAGTTTTGTCACGTGACTTGCAGAGCTGTGCTGCAAAATTTCTTTGTGCCAGCTGTATTCTCGTGTCCATGATTTCCAAGCAATGGAGTGACTGTGTCCTGCCAAGTAGTTAAAGGACTGCATTACTGAGAAAAGCAGGTTAATGATAATATTCCTGACATTGTAATGACTCGATCTGCAGTCAAAGATACTTTGATTTTTGGTTTAAAACATTTTTAAACACAATTAGGGACTTTACATCCTAAGCAGAACCCTGTTTTCTTTAACACCTCCCCATTCTGTCCCTCCCTGCAGGGCTCTGCCTGGTCTCAGTTCTGGGGGTAGAAGGCACACTCTCCAGTTCTTCCTGGGGATTCACTGCCAGTGGGGTTCATCTCACAAATACTGATTTCTGAAAAGTTACATCTTTCTTATTCAAAGCAGAGTGGACAGACTTGTGACAACCCAGTACTAAATATCCATACAGTATTTTCATTAAATAGCATGAGGTGAAATAAGACAAAATCCTGCCATCTAGACCAGGTTTCCTTTAGCTCATTTATGATAAAGTAATCTTCTTTTGTCACATTTCTATTACTTTCAGGAACAGTTTTCACAAAACTCTTACTGTCCCCCCATAGTGGGATAAGAAATGGAAATTAAATATAACCTAATGTGCTGAAAGCTGCAAGAGAGCAGAAAATTGAAAACAGTTTTTCCTGTATGAGGCTCTATACTGAGCCATGTACTGTGTGGGGAGAAAAAGAGTTCAGCCTCAAAAAAGAAAGGGCAGAATCATGGACTCAAAAACGTGAAAAATTGTTTTGAGACTTTCAGAGATCTGCCCAGTTACTGACAATTAAACCACAAGTGAGGTTGCTCCCTAAAATGCAATTGATTTCAGACAGAAAATAGTTAATAAAAGAAAATACTCCTCTAAAGCAACCAACTGAATACCCTGGAAAGTCTCAGAGAACTGTGCTTTCCTGAAACAAGCAGGGAAGGCTGGCTACACTTCGTGGGGTGAGGAGTGTGGAGCAAAGAGTCCAAAACTCAAAAGTCACATTGTTTCCCCTCCTGAAAGGAGACTTTTTTCCCCACACCAAATTTGATAGGGCCTTGTGTAGGCAGTGGTGACTAACCTGCAGTTGAACAAACAGTTAGGACTCTGAATAGAAAACAGGATTTCACAGCATCCAGCCCCAAGTGTTTTACCAGTCTGAAAAGATTTCTTACATTTATCTTCCATATACATTTTCACCCAGCTATTCGGGAAAAGAGAGTAAGATTGAAGCTCTTTAAACATTCATCTGAAAAGAGATAGTCCTGAAAAATTCAATTACTTTTATGTAGTGTTGGCTTTAAAATTGTTTGAAATAAAAGCTTCTCTTTGTTTATTCACCCAATAGATTATAAAAATATTTGATAAAGACGGTTATGTATCAAAGATAGTGCATATAATTTCTTTCCTAAGGTTCACTGAGATGGCCTGGGCCCTTGCTACCACCAAAAGGCACATTCCTGGCATCTCTTCAATGCTGAATAGTCATTCAGAGGCTGTGTGCAGTCAGATCAGCTTGCTCTTCCTGCTGAAGAAAACCATTCCTTTGTTCAGAGGAGGACAGGACCTTGTGTTTCAGTAGTAGAGTCATCTCACAGCCCTTGGAGCCCCCATTCCTCAGAGATGCTGTTTGCAGTGGCTGCTGAGAGACTTTGGATGGTTTTCATGGCGGCTTTCTAGTAGGATCCAATTACTGAGGGAAACCAAAACCATATTGGCTTTTGTTCTGGAAATGCTTTTAACAAGGAGGAATATGATTACTAAGGCAAATGATTATTTGGAGGAGGCTGCTCAAGTGCAGAAACCTTGCTGATGAGGATAATATTCCCAGTCTTCCAGAACAGTTTTAAAGGGCCAAGTATTTTCTGCCCTGAGCATGAATCAATTTGTAGTACTCTGGTGCACACACCTAGCAGCTCGAAACACCATCCTTGTGTTGTCTTAGCTGTAAGATATTCACCCATATTCTTATAAATGAAATTTATTGTGAAGGAGGGAGTCTTTATGGCAGTCCAGGCTTGGCACTGCTGTGCCTGCATTAGCCACACATCCTTCAACCAGGGTAATTGGAATGAAATGCTTACATTCACCTGTTAACTTGAATGGCACCGTTGTACTAGAATACCCACTCTAAAAAACCACTCCAGACATTTGAAAATTAAAACCTGAGTGCTACCAGGTTTTGAGCTTAAAATTTACATAGGTTTGTACTTGCTTTTTCACTTGTATCTAGGTCATTTGTACTTTGCCTTGACTGCCAGACATGTCATACCTGTTCCAATCTAATTTTTCAGATATGCTCTCTTCAGGAAGTTCTGTATCTGCATTATAGCTAAATACATCTTCCCTGAGCACTCCAGGTCCTTTCATGTTTCTTTTTACCACAGCCTCTTACTGAAAACAGTGCTTTATATATTCCAAGACTGCCTTTCTTTTGCCTGGCCATATCAGACTGGTGGCCCATGGAAATGCTGTTCTTGTCTTAATGGAATCAACTCTTTTTCCATTTTTCAGTGATTTCTTAGCAGTTTGCTGAAGTTCCTGAGCACTTTGTGTCACTACTGAGCGCTATTCCTGTAACACCAGTTCTCAAGGTCATCTCACTCTGCACTTAGGATATCCTGTTCCTAGACTGACTTCTCTTGTGGCACTGCCTGCTCTCCCTTCACTGCAGCAGTAACTAACAGCCCTAGTCTCGTGCCAAGACTGCAAATGGAAATATCAAATAACACTCCCAAGGCAGACTCACAGGGATCATTACCAGTTAGTTCCCTGTGTACCATGAACTTCACATTTTCAGAGTAACCCATTATTGCCCTCTCTGCAGGCTCTCCTGCTGATCTGTGAGGACTGAAGTACTGCAGCCAGTCTTTTCCATCTTAAGTGATACAAAACCCCCATTCATTTTAGACCTATTTAACTAGATTCTCATTTCCATATATCTCTGTGAAAGATAACTCCTTTGTTCACATTTCTGCATTTTGAAACTACAAAACTAGTCTTTTCTTTTTTGAATTTTCACTGCAACATCCTCCTGAGCTTTACTGGGGCAATTATAATTTCATTGAGAAGTTTTATATCTCTGAGGTGCAACTGACAGCATTGTTCCATTAACATTTCCTCTGCCCAAAAGTTGAAGCACTACAGGATATCCAGTTGGGTTTGAAGCTTTTCCTTATGATTTTTTTTTGCTCTGTATGTAAAAAGTTCCACATATTCTTAGACCTTGGGCTGAAAAATTGAAGACTTTCCAAGTTGTGACACTCAATTCATTGATTTGGGTAAGGCAGTGTTTCAGAGCCTGTCTTTGAGAATCTGAGAAGCACTTTGCAGACTCTCCAGCAGAGGCATTGGAACTCTGTGACCAACCCAAACCTGGTAAGAAGGTTATTTCCTAAAGGAAAGCAAGCAAAGAGCCTGTTGGAATAACTGAGCTGGCAGAGCCTTTATCAACCAGGGCCAACCCCTGACCCAGAGATGGGGGAACCCAGAGATGGGGGGGGCAGACCCAGAAAAGGAGGGAGCAGACCAAGAGATGGGAGGAACAGACTCAGAGGTGGGGGGGCAGACCCAGAGATGGGGGGCAGGCTCAGCCAATATACCAGAGCCCCCCTCCTGGGGAGGAGGCAGGTTCCAGGAGATGCATCCATGGATGAGGGCTGGGAGCAAGTCACTGGGCAGGTGCACAATGAAGAGCCTCTGCCAAGCCAGAGCAGCAAGTGCATGCCAGGGGATGCTGTGGCTGAGCCACACCAGTCCCTGCAGCCAAGCCTGGTGGGGCTGAGCTTAGACAGAGCTCCAGGCTCGTGGAGGCAAATGGGTGAAGCTTGTGGAGGTTCATTCAGGCTTATTATGCCCTTGGGGCTCTGACCCTTTGTGAAATACATTATTCAAATGCAATCTCACAACAAATAATTGCTTAACTTAACCCATGCTGTTGTTACATGGGTTTTAGATTCTCACATGTTTATTCCACATAATTAGGCACCATTAGATCTGAGAACTTTATCACTCAATGGAACATTCAGTGTCAGTAGGTCAGGCACAACAGGTGGTCCACTGGGTTCACCTGCATCAGCCTTTCCACTGCCCTGTACTAAACACAAATTTCTGTCTCTTTTTTGTTTGTCTTTTAAAAACTACCAACATGCTGCAGAAGGAAAAGGTGTACATGAATGTTTGTTTATGCTTTGAGATGTGCACTTAAATCTCTTAGCAAACCAGCAGAGCTTTGGACATTAGTTTGAGTTTTCTCTTTGCTGTGGAAACCCTTTAAGTGAGTGAGACCTGATTGTCATTTCCTGAACAAGTCACTCATCTTATTTCACATAAAAAAGGCACCAGAGTAACCTTCAGCCAAGTCTCTAGCCTACACAGACAGCACAAATGTGAGGATGCTGCCGAGGAAACAGAAGAGATACTAGTTACACTGCTCTGAGAACCTTCTGTTCCAGCAATTATGGAGGGATGCTGCAGAGACTCACTAACGGCACCACATAAATTTTTCTTACATAAATTTTTCTTTAGCTGCCAAGATGCACATCTTCAGTGCAACAGGAGAGAAGTCTTGCATTTCATTGTGTTACAATTATCTTTAATTACATCACCATCATTTTTAATGCTGTGAAATGGAATCAAAGTTTATGGCCACACACATATAGGAGACATGAATCAGATCATACCTCCTCTGCATGATCTCCTTCAAGGAAAAAAAGCAGATGGAATTCTTCTTAGTGTCATCTAACATTAGGAATTAATTCAAAAGTAAAACATGGATCACAAAGACAGAACAGAAAAACTTAAGTTTAGAGACCAAGGAAAGTCTTCACTTTATCCGTCTGTTAAAAGGAGAATTTGTTTAGTGCATTGGGATTTACTTTTAAAGGCTCAAACTGTCACTGAAGTTTGATCCATTTTGATCTTGGGAGAGTTTGAGTATCTCAGCGATCAAGCTCCACGTTTACATAGCTGCTTTATAATTGACAAAATCTGAACCACAAGCTTGGCACATTCCTCTTGTAGCTGGAGGTGAGTGTGCAGCTGCAGGTACCTTGCAGTGCATAATTCAGTCACATCTCACATCCACTAATGAATATTTTGCATGAGTGCTGGTTCATTTGATATAGCTGAAAATGAAAATGTGGCTGAAAGCTGCTGAAACCTGTGCTGGGGCACAGCACAGGTTGCCCAGAGCAGCTGTGGATGCCCCATCTCTCAAGTCGTCTGAGATTAGGTTGGGTGGGATGTTGAACAGCCTGGTTTAGGGAAAGGTGTCCCTGCCCATGGCAAGGGCATGAGCCACGTGAGCTTTGAGGGTCCCTTCCAGCTCCAGCCATTCTGGGAGTCCATGAAAATATGAGCTGTAAAGACAGCTAGAATACATGTTTGTAATTACTGCTGCTTGTGTGGGTTTTCTCTGAAGCGTGTTGCAAACACCATAATTAATTGGATTTCAAACATTAAATCCTTCAGTTGAGCAGCACAGGGCTATGTGTGGTACAAACAGGTGGCTGCTTAAGGCAGGGGATTGTTTAAATGTTGTGGGCTGTGAGGCATTTGCATAAGCACAGATTAGTCAGATCTGGCTGGAAGCAGAGTCATCCTTTCAGCTGGAACTCCCTGTCACCAACGCTTCACAGAAGCAGGAGATGCTCAAAGACAAGAAGTGGCACCACAGAGGTGTTTTACTGGACTGGTGTGTGTAGCCTGGTCCTCAGAGGTGTTTGTTCCTATCACAGCACTGAAATCCGACCAAACTGGGTGCAGCAGACACCTCCTCCCTTGTAGTCTGTCACAGGAGTGTGGGCCATGGAGCTCCAGACTGACACCATTTAGCACTTCCTGTCAGGAGATGTGTGTAGCCTCTGCCTGTGGGATTTGACCAGCAGCAGTGTTTCTTAAGTGAGCCTGACACTCCTAGAAAAACAGGGCCAAAATCCAAATTTTTTTAGGACAGTAGCTTATTGATGCCAAGGTCAGAAATTCTTCCTTTTGCCTTAGACAGTGACCTTTGAGAACAATGTGTCATTTGAAATTATATAACTCCCTTCCCTGTTTTGCTCACCACTGGATCTCTTTTGTTTGTTTGTTTGTTTTTCCAGACTGGAACAAACGGGTTGAATACAGGCCTGGCTCTGGCAGCACACCCTTGTTTCCCAGCATCCATCTAGAAACGTGTGATGGCCCAGTGTCCTCAATCCACACCACCATTGAACTACAGACCAATTACATTGGGAAGGGCTGTGACCGTGAAACCTACTCAGAAAAATCTCTGCAGAAATTATGTGGTATGAATATGGTTTTCATTGACACAGTGATGTTTTTTCCAGACAAAGCACCAGATTGTGACCTGCAAGCATGCAGCACTTGGATTCACTCAGCTGGTTCACTTTGGATCATAGCAATGAAAACGTAGAGTGGTGATATTTGACAGCTTCTCCATCCTTCTTTTCCATTTGTTTTCACTCTGTTTCATACTTTCTCCCTGCCTTCCTTTAATTTTTTTTCTCTCCTGCTCCTATTCCCTTCTTTATTTTTCCATCTTCCTCATTCTACCTCCTTCTCATTCTTTCCTCTCTCCACTACAAATACTGGTATGGCAGAGCAGTGAGATTCCCAGTGTGGATCTGCCATCATGGGAAGACCACAGGATCTGAACAGAATTGAATCGCCCTGTTGTGTTTCAGTCTGCCTGACTCAGCTTTCTCTTCTGCTGCTCAGTGCTGTGCCAGAGGACAAACAAACAAAAAGTCAAAGAATATTTTGGGCAGTCATTTGAGCAAAAATATTTAAGAAACATGAATTTCAGATGAGAGCTGACCTGGTGGAGAAATATTTCCTAATCTTTTCCTCCTTTTTTGTGCTGTTTGCTAACTTGCTGTAAAATGCACAAGTCAGTTTTGAAAGGCAGATTAAGTTCTTGGAGATATTCAAGTATTTTTTTCAGACTTCAAGATTCTGTATCTGGCAAAGCAATGGCCACACATCATCTCTTTATCTTTTGAGATCAGGTGTCTCTCCTGCTCTAATATCCTGTCTTTAGAGTCCTCCTCTGAAGCCCTGATGGTGTGGACATTAATTCTCATCTTCTCCATCTCTTTACCTGGCTTCTGTCTGAGCTACAGGAACAGTTGTGCAACTTTTTTTTCCATTTAAATGCATAGATTTTGGTTTGGAGTGCTCTGGTGTAAGGCTTGCCTTGGCTCTGATAACCACACAGCAGTGCCGCAGATCTGTTAAGATCAATACACTAACCTTTAGGAAGTAATTCTTGTAAATGAAAACTTTCAGCCAGTGTTACTAAATTATAAAAATGGAGAAGCAATTTCCAGGGAAAAATAGTTGGCAGTTGCAATTATCAGTTATCAGTGGAGATGGAGAAAGGGAGGCAAAGGTGACTGGGAGCAGTAGCATTGTCATAAAATCTGAATGTTTTCAACTTGAAAATTGCTTACTTAAGATCACAGAAACAGTCATGACTTCAATTCTGTGTCTTTATCCAACTGCCTGGGCTCTAGGAGAGCACCTGCCCCAATATGCATCTTAATCATAGTGATGACGTTAAATCTGAGAGGCTGAGCAAGGCTTGATTACATAAAATACTAGCATTTTAACAAAAATAGTAAGTTATAGCTAAAGTCAAATACTTTTGCCTCCTCTGAGAACCTGTACTGGCAGCCAAAAGAACATTGCTTTGTGCAGTTACAGACCTGAACTGCAGACAGCACAATCACTCAGTGCAGATCACTACAAACAGCGCCTAAAGTACGAAATTATTACCTTGAAATCAAACGCTGCCAGCAGCTACATCCAACAGTTATTATCATTTCAAGTGTAGGGCTGAAGTAGATACCTTCAGCTGGGGTAAAACTCCTGGGTTGAGGAGGGCTGAGGAAGTTTGCAGAGTGGTTCAACTGCCTTACCTGATGAGCCTTGAGCAGGAAAGAGAATTGCCAGGGTTTCTCAGGTGGGGCAGTGGTGGCTGCAGGCAGCTCTGAGCAGTGGACAGATGTCACTGCTGAACCTCAGATGTCACTGCTGAACCTCAGCTTTGGCTCAGCATCACCTCGCGGAGGAACAGATTGGAAAGCACTCGAGAAAACAGCTGAGAGTGTGAGAGTGTGTGTAAATAGGAGGAAGATTCTCACTGCTGAAAGAATCTTGGTTTTGGTCCAAGTTTGCCATATCTTCATAGAGAGCAGACATGGCAGAAGCTTGTACCAGGACTTGGATAAAAAGGTTGTAAGTGACAATGTGCTTTACATGAGAATTCCATTTAGCCTGGCCTGCACTTTGCTATTTAGTATTTATTACCATCTTTAATTTAGAGAGAACTCTTATGAAAGCAGGTTGAATTATTTCTGGAAATGAGTTTTCTCCCAGAAATTACCTTATTGTAACTAATGGGTGGATGATAAAATCCTTTGAAAAGGAAGAAGGCCCTGAATTTTTTTGTACAGTGAAGTACTGTGTGATTGCAGAGAGTGCAGAACTGAGCACTCATAGACAGCTCTGCACCATGTAAAATGCAAGACTCTCTCTGTATAATTACAGATCCAGTTTATAAATCCTGTGCTCATTTCTTCATATATCTGTTGGAAATCTGGAGGAGGCAGATGGTAAGGAGAGTGAATTAAAATTCATTTTTATATGACGGAAGGTTTAAGTCTGCTTTTCAATAACCCAGAGATTTGCACTCCCTTGGACGGTCAAGATGGGCAGCTTAAATGATTAAATTATACTTGAGTTATTTTAAAGTCAAGGAATTATTAGTGTTGTGCCTCAAAGCATTTTAGTAAGCATTCTTTCACCTTGTCATCTGACAGCAATAAAAGGTATAGACTGTCTCAAGACACCATTTGGACTGCAAAAACATATCAGAATAAATCACACTAAAAACCCCATAGGTTAAGGTGCCTAAAATACAGTGGAATGATGGCTCTGGTGCTGTCTCCTTTCCCTCTAAATGTAGATAAAATAGAAAATAATGGGACTACTGATTCTCACATGTGGCAGAGGGGAAACTGAGACAGGGAAGCACTGAGTATCAGACTCAAGGCCCTGCTCCAGCTGAGATCCTGCCCTCTCTCTATTACCCTGCGTGGTGTAGCACTGCAGGGGGCTCAGAGAGAGCTGTTGATCTGACCACGAAGTACAGCTTGGGCTGGGTGTTGTTTGGCTGGTTGGCTGCCAGTTAAGCCAGCAGTCTGGTCCAGCTCAGCAGGCAGCAGCACCGTGTGTTCATCCTGGCACGATGTGTAGAGGCCAAACGTGCAGGACTGGGAGGGGAGGTGGGGCCACTGCATAAATCACTTGTGGAAATAAGCATGTAGATATGCAAGAGGTGCCTCAGGGGTCTCAGCCCAAAACTGAGCTTCATGCAGCAGTTCCTGCGCCATTCTGGAAGCATTTTGGGAGAAAAGGGCATCAGGCACCGTGTTTTGGAAGAGCACTGAATCCAATGGCATGGTAGGGCTGTTCTGGGAACACCTCCAGGCAGATCCTGTTTGCACTGCTCCAGGTCTGTCTCTGTACACAGCTGAGCAGCCTGGGACTCTGGCTGGATTTATTAGGACAGGAAAAGCCTGATTTATTCCAGGCAAACCTCCCAAGCACATAATCCAATGGTTTTCCTCAGGGCAGGATTAAAGCACACTAAAAGGATGAGATCCCAGATGTGGCCGTAACTCCCCATACAAATGTGAGCAGGTAAAGTGGCACCTGTTGAGTTCGATGCTGGTTATACAAATGCTCTTGCACAGGCCTGACCTTGAAGTAGGCAAATGAGGTCATTTACCTGAGCACTTTGCTGGGTTAAAGGAGCAAGTGGGAAAGTGTTCAGGGCCAGGCTGGATGGGGCTCAAAGGTGGCAGGGATGTTGGAACTGAGTGATCCTTGAGGAGCTTCTAGCCCACACCATTCAGTGGTACTCTGGTCATGAGAGAATTCCAGTTTGGAGCTATCCTTGGATTCATGCTAATAGAAAAAATAGATTATTTCCAAATGCCCAGAGTAGATAGTGAGGGGTGAAGCTTCTCTGAGCTCATAATTTACCTAATACAAACTTGTGCCCATTTAAAAGTGTATTTTCTTTCTGTGATGCAAGGAATTTCTGTTCTTTCTGTAAGTCTAAAAAAAATGAACATAAAAATTAACACAAAAGGAAATTGAGTGAGAAAATTATGACTTGATTTGTGTCCTGTGCAAATAATTTTATTTTTAGTGACTTGAATTAAAGGAGAAAAAAACCAGTTTATCCCAGATTTTGCCATCTGGATAAATTGAGTTTGATGTATTCCTGTTGGTAACATCTCTGTATTAAGTAATGAAGTGTCATGCATTATTCAGAATTGCAGTTTGTGAAATAAATACACTTTTTCTCCATGCTCAAACTATGAACATGGAGGTGTTAGGTTTACTATTCAAAATATCATTTCAAACTAGCCTCATTTTACAATAATAAATTTTGGAGAAGAATCCAAGACATTCATTTAAAGAATATGGTGAATATTTCCAAATCCTTACTATAATAATTTTTTTTAAAGCCTGTGTGAAACAATTCTACACACTTTTGGCTTAAAATTTTGCACTCTTGCAGAGATTTGGGATCTTTTACCTTCTCAGATGGAAGGAGGGCAAAATATCTTAGCAGGGGACTTTTTATGCCATCACAATTTGCTCACCACATTGTTACTTGACAAAGCAGCAAGAGGAATACAAAGATTGATTGTGCTTTTTACTCTTGGAATCATACTTCCTGCTAAATGCTGTCTTTCACCAGTAGGTAAATGCTCTGGGTAGCTCCTTACATGGTTTTCATAGTGCCTGGCAGTTGTTGAGCTGTAAGAAAACAGAGCTGTAAAGAACTGAGCTGTTTTATCAGATCTTGGCACCATGGTGATTTCCATCTCGGTCTATTATTAAAGAACACATGGAGCTCCAGCCACGAAAAATGTACCAGAAAGCAGCACTGAGGTGATGTTCTCTGGTTAGGGTGAATCCCCCCTAAGAATGGACTTTCCTCCAGCATTACTGGAGATATCTGTGTCTGTCTGCTGGGCACTGTCCTGCTTTTATCCCCACTGTGCTGTGTTTTACACATATCTTCAGGGAGGGAAGATAAATGCAGATTTGTTTTGACTCTTAGCAGATCTTGAAATAGCTGAAGAAATGTCATTATGAATTTCAGAAAATAATGAAAATTTCTGAGAAAGGTAACTACATTATATTCTGTAGTTTTCTGGGCAGTACATTTAATCTAGAAAACTCTTGCTGGGTTACAATGGTTGGTGTTTTAAAACATTTCAGTGATTGGACATGGAGGCTGGTAGGACCATTTGGGTAGTAAAATAGTCTAGAGTGTGAATCAGAACCCTGGCCTATATTCAGTTAATCTTCACATTTTTTTCATTGGTCTCTCATCGTGTTATTCATTATATGTGATTTGCAGGAGCTTCCTCAGGTGCCATTGACCTGTTACCATCTCCTAGTGCAACAACCAACTGGACAGCTGGGCTCCTCATGGATAGCAATGACATAATTTTTAAATTTGATGGAAAGCAAGGAGCCAAAATCCCTGATGGAATAGTCCCAAAAAATTTAACTGATCAGTTCACCATCACTCTGTGGATGAAACATGGACCTAGTCCTGGATTAAGAGCTGAGAAAGAGACTATTCTCTGCAACTCTGACAAGACAGGTGAGTCTGTGTATGGAAAAGAGGTTATGCAAAGGGAATATCAACAGCAGTAGAATGTTGCTATCTCTCCTCATTTAATTTAGTGTGAGAAAAAAACTTATCTCAGATGGTGCCACTCCAGACATTGCTGATTTGGGAGCTTATTGAGGGGATCAATGACGACCTAAATTTCAAACATAGCTGGGATAACAAAGCTTGAGATTTCACAGGAACTGATTAACAGAATAACTAAATTATATGTGATTTTTTTTTTCATGATTTAGATTGGGAGAAACAGTTCTAATTTTTCACTCAAACTAGTTAGATGAAATAGGCATTTGGATTCTGTTTATTAGCTGGGATGGGATGACCCTGTAGACAAAGCCGAGTTCCAGAAGATGCTCCCACAAGAACCGTAAGGATCCATGAGAAGGATCCATCCAGTTCTTGGGGTCTGTCCTGCGAGGCTGGGTGCCCTCGCTGGGCGGGGGTCCCCACGCAGCAGCTGTGTGGTCTGAGCCACGCGTCCCTCCCGCAGAGATGAACCGGCACCACTACGCGCTGTACGTGCACAACTGCCGCCTCGTCTTCCTGCTGCGCAAGGACTTCGACCGCGCCGACACCTTCCGCCCCGCCGAGTTCCACTGGAAACTTGACCAGGTATCCCTCGCCGTGACCCTGCTCCTCCCCATCCCTCTACCCCTTTCCCTTAGCACGGAGAGCAGCCCACATCCCGGAGCAGCTCTTCTCTCTGGAGTCCTGAGTCTGGCTGATATCCGTTACAGTTACACTGCAATGCACAGCTCTTACAGCTCCAACTAGGATCCACATAAAAAGAGAGAAATTAGTGAATTTGTTGAGTCATTTTGTGCAGTTTTCTTTTTTTTAATTGAGCCACTTTAAATGGTAAGTAGAGGTTTATATCCTTTGGCAGTGGAGAGAGATGTGGCATTGCATGTAGCTCCCTAAAAGTTTTCCATGTATCAGTTTTTAAAAATCTGCTTTATCAGCACAATGGAAGTGAGGGGAACCTTTTGAGTAAAGCGTATGCTGACACACACGGGCCCTTCTATTATATTGTCAATCCAGCCTGCAGAGCTTTCCTTTCATCTGCTGTGTTGTATGCAATTTCTCCTTATTAGTAAGAATATATTGCAAAAAAATTATTATTAAGGAGATAAGAGTTGCCTTTCATAGATTTATTAAGACAGACTTCAGTGAAGTAGTATTTTTTCAAAGCAAATTTCTTGTTATCTTTGAGCCCAAACTATGGTATTGAAGAGAGAGCTATAGGAATGTTTACTTGTCTAATTCACCTTCTAAATGCACATAAAAATGAGATCTCCATCGTGTTTATCAGATGAGCATGGTAAGAAAGCCTATGGTGGTCATAGCACTTGCTTTGCATTTACATTAACCAGTCTGGAATCAGATTCTGTTGTACTTGATGTGAAATCTTACAGTGTCTCACAACAAATTTAAATTAAATCATATTGAAGATTGCAAGTCAGGAGTAACTGATATCACTTCAGGATGTTCTGAGTGCTGAAGATGGATTTGTATTTCTAAACACTGTACTAAGCATCTAAATTAACGATAATTCAAAGTTTGTAAGAAGTATTTTGATTTTGAAAATTGAATGCAGTCAACTTCTGTGTCCTTACAATGAGAGAAAACCAGTGTCCTTTCAATAAGTGAAATCTGTGTGTGACTCTTTTAATTTGGCCATGAACCTTCCTAACTACTACTGAAAACTCCTACATGATGGAAACTAGAGACAGAAAATACTTTTTTAGGTCACTTGATTAATTTCCTTTCATTCAGCTGCTGTCAATTGATTTCCACAGTATATTTTCAGCTGTTGTTTATAGCTGAAAAGGAAAGTAAGATTAAAGTATAAATAAAGTTTGTTATGGGTTGTGTGCCCAGACTTCCATGAAGATAAATTTATATTGTCATGGTGATACTGTTGTAAGTTTTGTCATGAAGAGACCTCATAAAAATTGCTACTTTATCTCTTCTTCATGCTCCATCTGGCCTGTATGGTAGAGTAAATTAAAAGAAACTGAAAATAAAACATATGTGATTAATGGGCCAGGAAGGAACTTGCATGGTTTTGAACACAAGGCAGTAAGAAATTTTCACTCTAATGTAGTAAAATGATGCCTTCTTCCAACTGCATACCCACAGTGGTCTACCTCAGAAAGCACAGGACATTTTAAAACCCCATCATAAAACAAGTTAGGATCCTGCTTAATAGGAAAAGGAGCTGGGCTAGACTTTCAAGAGTAGATTAAGTTGATTGCTTATGTATTTAGACACTGACATACCTGTGGAAATATCCCCTTCAGAACAGTTCATTCTGCAGTGGCACAGCCTCCCATTCCCTGGTGGTGTTAAGAACAGCCTGGGAGTGGAGCTGTGCCCAGCTGCTGTCCCATCTGCACCATGGGACAGGACAGTGCAGGAATGACTCTGCAAGACCCTCTTGGTCTTAACACAGCCAGAGCAGAGGAAAATGTGGCAGAGCACTTTATTGCTGAGCTGACTTTATTAGTGCAGCAATCCAGAGATTGTTTTTGCTGAGAGGAATCCAGTGACCTTAGAAGAGGGTGATGCTTGAACTGGTGAAATCATTTATCACTCTCACTGTGGAACAGTAAAATTTATGATACCAGCTGCTCTGGGCTCTACCTACTCCACAAGACTCCTCATTCTTTCAGGGCACTGACCAGCAATGTGAGCTTATTGTCATTCCAGGTTTAACTGATGGTTCTAGGTCTCATTTCTGTGGGGGTATGGCACACACCTCAGCTGCAGGCTCCATCCTTGGCTGGATACAGGGAATCACAGAACGTTTTACACAGCTGCACCTGAGCAGTGCACCTGGAGCCTCTTGACACAGCCTTGCACAAGAGGTGTCTGGAACCTCGACATAATCGTGTCTGCCAGGGTAGCTTTGGGAAGATCATCTCTTTCAGTCAAGGTTTTATTTCCAGTGTGTCTTTCAGGTTATTTAGCCCTGTTTGCTGCATTAATGGCCTTTGCTAGGTGAACTTTTCACTTCCTGCACTGATCCATGACCCAAGTGTGCCACAGCCCTGGGCAGATGTGCCTTTAGCAGTGGCCTGCTCACACAGCACCTCTGCAAAAGGTGCTGATAATCAGAGGTATCAGACTTTTTACTGAGGGTATCCTTGTCATTTATAAGAAACATGGGAAAAAATAAATGTGGGTAGTTCGGGATTTTTCCCACTTTGATCCTTTTGCAAATTAAGTGTCTTACTTGTGAGAGAATCCATTAGCAGTAATCTGGAAGAAAAGGTATGGAAAGGGCAATGTTAAAGAAAATCGGTGTCAAGTCTGTAAGGCTGAGTAATAAAAACTCTAATAGATGCCCAGGTAGAGGAGGTTCGTTCCTTTTACTTATTCCCATTTCCTTGTAAGCCCAGGTGCTTCCTTTGTTTCAGAATCATGACCTTTTTCCCTGAGTCTCCCATTCAGAAGTTTAAATTGAATACCATGATTTGGTATTTGTGGAATTTGTGTCATTTCTTTTGTCATCCCTTAACTGTTAGACACTTTCTAAACCCAGGAACCTGTTACAAAAATTTTTGTTACCAAAGTCATTAAAAGGCCCCCAAATTATCATCTAATTGTCTGAAATGGATAGGAATGTAGGTGTGATTTTAAGTGACTGATTTAGACAGCCAGATATGCATTTGGGCCACCTAAGAATAACATATAAAATATTAAAACTGTTTCTCTGACTTTCTTAGAAAGCTGCAAACTAAATCAAAATTGTAGTTTGAATGATGAACCGAGGCATTCAAGCCTTTGGTGACAGTGGAATACATAACATTAAATAGGGCAGTGGGTTTCACACTGTTCAGCACAGGTATTACACTTTTCATACAAATGTGAGGAGAGTCAAGCCAAAAGGTATTTTGCCTTCTCCTAAATCAATAAGCAACACTTCTTTTAGTGGGAGAAGGTATCCAAGCCAGAGATGAAGCATTTTTTTCATGTACTTTATTCACAGTGCAGCACTATTTTCAGGGTGTTACCATTCTGCAAACAGCATTCACCCCATGGGCAAAACTGATGTTGATCCCGTTAAAAATAGGGAAGGCACTGCATGATGTGGAGTCATTCTAAGTCAGTAAAAACCAGATAAACATGCAGAAAATTACTGTTTCTTTACTATGATGAGAGAAATTACTTTGAATAATCCAAAATTAACCCGCAGTGCTTTTCCTTGTGAAAAAGCCCTAAAACAGTTCCTTTTTTAACAGGTATTAGAGGATGCAGTCGTGCCCAGTCAAGCCCTTCACTCCCAGCTCCTTTTCTAAAATCAGCTGCTGCACAAGGACATGGCAGAGCAGGAGCTGACTTTTGAAGGAATTTCTGTTGCATGATAAGAGGGGAAAGTGACATTGATTTGGTATCAGGACTCTTCTTTTTTTATAGTTAAATTAGGTGTTTCCATCAAATAACAGGATTTATGCCTGGAGGTGGTTCTTTTATGCTGGATTGTTAGACATTGTTTACATTTGTTATTTGTGTGCATTCTGTTTTGAGAAGAGCACCCTTCATGTAATGAAAGCTTGAGAGATTCAGAGGGAGAGCAAACTAGTTATTACTTATGGAAAGTACACAATAATCTCAGTCCTGGAGGGGTAAGGGTACCCAGAGAGACAGGATGATGCGAGTTGCCATCATCTCTGTGCATGAAATTTGTCCTCTAGGCTTGCCAGTCCCATCCTTTCCAACATCATGCTCTATTTGAAGTTAACTTTTCTTTTTTTTTTTTTTAATGCTGTTTAGTTGTTTGTTACTTAAAGCTCATAAGAGTTTCTTATGCTCTTAAACACTTACTTTAGGAATTGGTATGCAGGCCTGCACTGCTTTATGCACCCACCTTTATAAAACTGCAGAAACAAATCAGTGAGGTGTTTTCCTACAGAGCCAGTAAGAGAGAAATGATAAATGAATCACACTAATTCTGCAACAGAGATTAAATAATTCCAGGACTTAAAAGGTCTTTGCTGCATCCCTGGCACCTCAAGTGCCTTCCATTACATCCCTGTCTATCCTGACACACTTTATTGCCACTTCCCATCTTTAAGTGCTATTTTGACAAATATTTATTCCGTGTCTTGCTTCAAAACAGTTTTTGGTGGCACAAGGATGAGTCACCAGTGATGATAAATGCCAAAAATATTCTTTGAGATCCCAACTGAAAGAAGCTTGTTTAATATCAGTTTTTAATGCAAGTGCTCTATCACTGATAACAACAAAATCTTGACAAACCAATCACAGTGGCTGTCCAGAACTTGCTTTATGACATACAGACATTCCCTCGGGCCACCTCTGAAGTATTCCCTTCGAACTGGTGTGGGTTTGTGCATTTCTGATTTCTGCAGTACAGCCTGGTGTGAAATGCATTGACTGCTCTGTGCTTCTGTAAAACTTCTATGACCTTAAGGAGCAACCAAGCTCAGTATTTTATAATTTCTCTATTTGCTTTTGCCTGAAAAAAAGCCAAAGCAAATAGAGAAATTTGGAAATAATTTGGATATTTGTTTATTTGGACATTTTCCTGCATATTTCTGTTCTACATTTTGCAGTTTTGTGACCTGTTTTATTACAGCTTTATTACACTGGTATGGGATTTTCATACCTGTTCATGCTCAGCTAGTGTTCCCAAAGACTTTAAATGAGCTGGGTGGACCTTTCTGGAAATGATCCCTGTTCCGTGTTGTCCTCTGGGTCTTACAGGGCCAGCTGGTTTTCCCATATGTAGTTATGGTCATTCCCAAGGGAAGTTAGAACTTGCAAACACCAAGTCCTTTAGACCCTAAAACACTCATTTCTCAATCACAGCAGGAAAAAGAAAAGGAAGGAAGCTCTGCGTAAAATAAAGTGAACATAAAACTGTCCATAGCACCATGAAATAATGAAAAGTATCACATCCTTAAAGCATCCTGTGGGAAGGCCCTCAAACTAATTTCATTTCTTAGAGAATATCTTGATACAGAGTTATTAACACACCTAAACAAGCTGGGTTAAAGTGTCTGATAATGCTCTGGTTCTACAGTACTCTGGCAACTCAAGTACTTCAAAGTCCAGAACAGGAATTCCCAATCAAACTATGATTTCAAGGTGAACAGTCACATTTGCTTTCTTACTTACCAGCTCTTTCTAATATTTCTTTTTTACACTGTCTGTGTAAATTTGTCACTTGTGCACAAACTGTTTTGGAGTAGTTCAAGATCCTTTACTTGGGCAATTTCCTGAAGCCCCTGTTGTTTATCCCACCAGAAAAGCAGGTTGGCTTGGGAGCATGCAGGTGGTGTCTGAAGCACTTCACAAAGGTAGGACTGACATCTTTATCCTTCCAAGGGCAGGTCAGCAGACACAGAGGTTGTGTTACTGAGAAATATAAATTCATTTATCCATATGCAAATACTGTCTATTCCAGCCTTGGAGCCAGGGTCCCTGGCAGTTCAGGAAGAAAGTATGGTGGTGTTTTTCCATGGATTTACTTTAACATCTGGGTAGTTCCTTGACAATGTCAAAGCCTAGAAAGGCATATGTTCAAGCCTCAACATGATGAAAACTTATGTAAAAATGCAAAACTGAGCATCTTTCTACTTCTACAGGTACAAACTAAACACAGGGTGCTGCCTAACTGCAGTCAGATAGTGTTACTGAACTGATATATTTCTTTGATGCAATTTAGCAACAAGAAAGGTGGGTTATAATAGAATTATTTCATCATGAATGAGCTACTGATCTAATTTACTAAGGCACCTGGAAGTTACAGCATGACAGCACAAAGACATGCTGCAGCTGCAGGACATAATCAGGCTTTTCAGGTGCTTTATCTGTCAGCATGATTAAGCAATTTCATTATTTAAAGTTGTAATTAAGCCATCCATATTTTTGAAACCCATTGTGAAAATCAGTATTGCACATTATGAGTTTCAAGGCTACAAAAGCATCTCACAGCTTGCATGCAGATCAGTTTGCAAACTCTTCCTGTCACTGCAGTGAAGTGTCCTATGTCACTGCCATGAATGAATGTACCTTAAACAGAAAGGTTCTTATGAGAAAGCTGCATTTTCTAATTTACTTGCACCAAATAAGATCTTGATCTCCTGAGCTTCCCTTTCTATACTTTACCCACTAAATTTTGTTTTCTTATATTTGTTATTGAAATTGTAGTGGGTGTACTTGGCACACAGAGAGATGCACTTTATATATCCCCTTAAAATTCCTTCCAGCTTTACCTGTTACTCTCTGAGTAATGCCTAATAGTCTAAAGATATATTGTCATGGTTGCTAGTGGTTTAATAAAACTTATATCAGTCATTTGTCATGTGAAAGTAGCCATATAAACAACTCCCCACCTAAGACTGCAGGAGTCATTTAGCTGTCCTATAGATTTGGCAGTTCTCACTGTACCACCTCCCTAGGTCATCAAAATCAATATTCTTATTTACAGAGCTCCTGGGATATATTAGGAATGACTGTGGTGGGTAAACCAAATGCATGATTTACATGAATTTGAAGAAAAATCAATTTCAGTTTTCATAAAGAGCTCTACTTTTCTAAAGATACTGACTGTCTTAAGACATAGATTTAAAACCCACTTTTTTGCATTCACCAGGCTTTCAGAAGAATTGATGTCTATTGGCCATATTGAACTTTGATGTTATCAGTGTGTTTATGTGCTGCAGAAAGTAAAAAATTCCTGAGGGCTGCATTAGGCATCTGCAGAGCTGATGAGCCAGTCCTTCCAGTGGTGTGCACTGGCTGAGATTCCAAACCTTGCTTCCTTACCCAAGGGATATTCACTGTGTAAAAATAACAGAGAGTCAGCAGCTCTGAAACAACATCAGGGTAACTGTTGGTTTTCAGGTTTTCAGTTCAGTGCCACCAATTAAAAATATAGTCTTCAAGCTATGCTTGCATCTGTGAGCTTTGCCAGAGCCTGACAGAGCCAGGGTAACTTCAAAGTTTAACATTAGCCATTCTCTCATTAGCAGTTACAGCCTGATTAGGTTACAAATAATAGAGAATCCATTTATAGTTTTGTAGCAGTACTAGTGCTGGCTAGAAAATGGAAATCCTTATGAATAATTTTATGTCTTGAAAGCTTTTCCTACTTCAGAATTGCATATTCTTTATAAGCAGGCAATGAACCCTACAGAAACTTCCTAGGCAGGCAAAAGCAGTATCCTCACTTGAATTTTCCATTAACAGAAGTTGTTTTCAAATGAAATTCTAAGTGCAACTTTAATGTTAGGAATTTCAAGTTTATTGAATCCTAATTTTAGGGAAGTTCCTGGCATTCTTAGGTATAATTGATAGCT
This sequence comes from Notiomystis cincta, assembly GCA_013398075.1. Lineage (NCBI taxonomy): Eukaryota > Metazoa > Chordata > Aves > Passeriformes > Notiomystidae > Notiomystis > Notiomystis cincta. The sequence goes on from VZRX01014017.1 coordinate 38,497, forward strand.
GTGATAGTATTTGTGGTTGTGATAGTATTAGGGATTTTTTTAGTAATTGCATATTAAAGTCATAACAAGCCTCCATCAGCAAGAAAATTTCCCAAAAGAAGCATCACTGTGCCATAGAAGTTGCACCAAGTTCTGGTAGTGTTTTATAACAAACCTTCCAATTGTAAAATATCCTCAGCAGCCAGTTAAGTTCCTATTTCTAATTTACTCACAACTGCTTGTAAACAGACAAAGAGCTGCAGACTGATATTGCACAGATCTTCCTACCCCCACTGAAGTGTTCTTCCAAATAGACAATTAATGGTATTCCAGACACTCCACAATTTTCCTGCCTTTTTCCAAGCAGTTATTCAGAGTCCAAGGTCTCACCAAGTTCTTTTCCTATCTTACAGTCATTCTTTTATTACTGATTCAGTCCTTTCCCTTCCAGTGTGTTTACTCCAATTAACCTGGGAATTCAAACCTGTTAAGAGGAATTAACTGTTGCTGTAATTGCATGCATGGCCTGTATGGCATTTTTTATTCTTTCCTAAGTGGCCTCATGCCCTCTCTCCCTGAGGCACCTCTGCCACCAGCCCTGGATTTGGAGTGAGGGTTTGCTGTAATCCTATGGCCAGCACAGACCCTGATTTCAGATTCAGCCTTCATTTTCCATATGATGAATATTTAACCAAATGTGGCTGATTTAATGAAAATTCATGCAGTAACTTATCACCCCGTGCTCAGCTAAAGTAAATAGAAGGAGAACAAGGATCACACTTAAGTGTATTACAATTCAAACATAAAATGATGTTATTAATCTGACTCTGGAGTGTGTGCAGTAGGAGCCCATAGTCTGTGTGTGCAGAGGTGACAGGAAATTGTCCCTCTCAGGTAATGAGGTACATTGCTGACTGTCACACTTGGATTCCTTCCTGCAAGAGCAGAACTGCTCTTGCTTTCCTTGACCGTCACTTTCTGGTCCAGATGGACTGACTGTGTGTGGATTTCAGAAATGCACAGCTCTGAGCTAGCAGACAGTTCACCTTTTGTCTTTATTTCTGCAGTTACAGTTTTTTCATGTCATGCAAGACTTCCATATGACTTGGTCTGGGTCTGTTATTCATACTTTAGGGGGAGCATGTTGGAATTTTTGTCCTTAGTACTCAGGTTTTTTTTTTTCTTCAAGTTATTTAAAATTTTAAAAGCAAACACCTATTTGGCAAAACTAAAAAGGCATATTTTTCAGGTTGGTTTTTTTTTTTTTCCTGAAGACCCTGTTGTCCCATTTCTAACAAAAGTAATTTCAGCTCCCATTTACTAATCAGCAAAACAGTATTTCACTGGGAAAATTTCAGACAGCTCAATTGTGAATAAATGTTTGAACCTTTAAACAATTACTTTAATGAGATCCATAAAACTCTAAGGACTTGTGCAACACTGATACTGAAAATGTCTTGCCACAGTCTGTTTGTCTCATATCCCTAACGTCAGCCCAGAACTATTCTGGGATGCAGACCCTCAGTGCTGAGATGTTTCCTCCCATAAAAGCACTAAGAACATGATCATGATTAGTACTAAAAGCAAACTGCATATTGACTGAATAACAGCATTCTCTGGCAAAGTCACAAATACAATTAATAACTAATTACCTTACTGTGCTAAATAACATATAATCAGCCTGTCTGCAAAATGCCAGCTCTGTAATTAAAGTCCCAGCAGTCCCCATTCCAGTGAAGAGAGCATGCATAATATTTGTGTTCTAGCATTTCCTGACTTACCTCTGTGTACAAATACAGCAGTACAGACACACAACCGTTCCTCACTTCACAGAAATTATTAAGGTAGCCAAGTATCAATCATTGCCACCTTTTAGTTGCATTAAAAACAGAACAGCTTTTACTTTGCCCTGCATTATGGCCTAATTGCCTGCTGGAGCTGAAGTAAATCCCAGACTAATCTGCATGGGGAAGGAGCACCTATTTCTGCTGTGCCCTTGTGTTGCTGCAGCTGCCTCCAGCTCAGACTGGTGCAGCATGCAGACCTGCCCGAGCAGTGGGCTCTGGGCTGCACAAGATTGCCCCATGGTTCCCTGGACAGATCTCTCAGTTCAGTCAGTGGGAGGCTTGTGTAAGAGCAGGGATTCTTGTCCCCAATTTGCACTGTGCACTTGCAACAGAGCAAATAATCCTTCAAGTAAATCACCTCTCCCAAAACGTGGGAACTGTGAGAGGTGTTTAACACCCATGTCAGCTCGATCTGCCTTTGCTGAGCATGTCGAAAGCAACCCCTGCATGCAGTCTCAGCACTTCCTTCAGAGATCAGAGCCTTTGAAGAGGGATTTGCCAGGAGATTGGAAGCCTTCAAAGAGCCAGCAGAGGACAGATCTGCAGCCCCGGGCAATATCCAGGTGGGCTGTCTTGTGTGCAGACCAACCTGAGAATGCCAGGGTTTCCCAGATGGTAGCTGAGAGCTCAGGCATCGAGTCTGGATGTTTATTTCATGAATTAATGCCAGCACAGAACAGTTCCTGTGGGATGTGTGTCGATGAGGGAGTGTAGTCCTCTGGTCTGACAGTGAGTGCTGTGTGTAGGTGGGACTGTGAGAGGGAGGAGATGGGAGCTCTCTTCAGTAGGTGTTTCCAGAGCTGAGCACAAGTGTTTGCCTTCCAAAGCAAACAAGCCCCAGCTATCCAGTTTTCCTTGTCTCTGGGCACTGGTTTGCATTAATCCCACTCTCTGTACCTTTATAACATCCTAAAAGCTGCCTGAACTAAGTGTTGTATTTGTTCAGATGCCAGCAGTAGGGGAAGGATGTATCATCCTGCTTTGAACAGTGACAGCCTCCATTTTCTTCATGCAACCTCCTGATGACCAGAGAGGAAAAACCCCTCAGTTACTGAGTGCCCTTCAGCAGTGGGGCCAAACCTCTCCCCTGTCTCAGTCTTGGAGCAACAGGCAGTCAGGATGCCTGACTCAAATGTAACCTTTAAACATTTGAGTATTAGCATTTCAGCCAGATTTCTAGAAAGCAAACTGAATAAAAGCCCTGTATATTAATATTTAAGAGGTAATGGCAAAGAATAGCAGGACTTGTTTTGTACTAACACTCATAGTCTTTTTTTTTTTTTAATTAAGTCTATGTTTTGATTAAGTATTATCAAAAACTGAAAATCATTTGCTTGGTTTTCTAGCAAATATTGTGTGTTTCAGAGGGCATGTTAAATGGGCATTTAGTTTAATTTATAATCACAATCCCATTTGCAGACAGAGCCCTCCAAAGAGTGAAAAATAAGTTCATTACAAATCTCTTAATAGAAATATCTAACAGGCAGAATCCTGCATGTGTCACTAAGAAGGCAGATTCCGGAGATGAGAAAAAGTGATTTAAATTCCAAATAAGATTCAAAGATGAATGATGAGGCCTCATGAGTGAAATGAAGTGAAATTCTGTGTGTGCTGTCTTGAGGAGGGAACAAACTCTCAGACCAAAAGCTCATTTCAGCTCTCTTTGAAGTCAGGTTTTCAAAAGCCCACACCTTTTCACTTTTGGAAAGGACATTAATAATGCAAGAGAATAAGACTGACACGATTTAGGCCTCGATGTACATTAAAACAGCCTAACCCCTGTGGTCCCTTCCCAGTGATGCACTCAGGAACAGAATGGGTACCATTTGGAAACAGTTTCATGATTTATAAATGCATTAATAGTTGAAATTCAAAAAATTAATTGAACACTTCAGTAAATAATGTCAATCAGGTGTCAAGTCTCAGATGAGGAAACGAAGGACTTGGGCTGGTTCAGTTAAGTAGGAGCTCAAAGGATCTGCTGGGTTTCATATCTCTCCTTAATATTATTCTTGTTTGCTAAGTGGTAAATGTGTTCTGTTTGTGAATCATTCCCAAAGACATGAACTCCCCAAGCCTTTGCATTTTTTCATTTCTCATCATATATATATATATATTTGGGTATATAACATTTATAGTAGTTTCTTTAGTTTAAAGATATACTTAACAGAAAATTTATACTGACAAATTACAGTGTAGATCAATATCTAGCATATAAACAAAATAACCATAGAAGCCCTTTAAACTGGGAGGCAGGAAATTAAACTTGTAGTGTTTATTCTGGCTAAGACTTTGGTTGACCTTTTTTACTCCTCAGATTCAGTTGATTCAAGTTGATCTAAAACAATGTCCCCATGTTTCATTACTAGGTAGAAGGTGCATTCATCTGGGAATATTGATCATTCTTTCCATTTAGATAGGAGCAGTTTTCCACCCTGATAGGAGCAAGGCAATATTTTATTGAGCCTGACAAGCTGCAGCAGCCGTGGCAGGAGGTTCAGTGCCTCCCTTCCCTTGCTTTTCCTGCTCTCCTTAGCTGTAGATTTCCAAGGGCAAATTCAAGCTGGGAGTGGCCATGCTGCATCTCTGAAGCAAAGTTCTTTGCATTATCCTGAGGGTTTTATTTATTGTTTTCATGCCCTGACGTCAGGGGACTTTTCTGCCTTTTGTTAGTTCGTGTTTGATTTGTTTTAATTAATAGAAAAATAAAGGGAATTTTTAAAATAAGGAAAAAAGGGAAATAACACACCAGGATGAGTTACTGTTCAGTAAAGCTTCCTGTTACAGGTAGTGAAATATGATAAGAACAAAGAGCAGATAAGACAGAAATTATTTGGTTTGTTATTTACTTTTTTAAACAACAGTAGAGAAACCTGGAAAACATTTTAAGTGCTCTGCTCTGCTCCTGGCTGTCTCCCTTCTCAGTACTGCTCCCTTCACTGGGTGTCAGTTCCCCACAGCTTCAGCAGGGAATGTTGCTTCTGTAAGGGAGGCCACTGCCCTGCTCCCATTGTAACTCTCCTTTGGGGAGCAGCTCTCAGCCTGGAAAGCCTGGGAAGAGGGATGGCCCAGTCTAGAGCACCACATTCAATTAATGTTAACTGGGCTTATTTACATGAGGAAGAGAGAGATTAATGGCCAGGAAAAATTTCCTTACTGGTGAAGAATAACCAACATTCATCCCCACTCCATGGAAATTTCTTTATGGGACTGTTATAACAGCTTATATAAATTATTTTCCCTTCTGTTACCTACCAAGACTTTGTTATTCAGTAGCATAAGGAATATGAATAATGAATTTAATAGTAGAGTTAACAGGTATTAGTTTTCATTAGCTCTGTATCACTTCAACAGTTTAGTTTCAATTTCAGTCAAACTCAGTTATTAAATACTTAGTTTCTGAAAATGTTTTTCATATTTGTGTGCTCTGATAATTTCTCTTTCTTTAATAGTTTTTTAATCAATTTATTCTGATAGGAGTTGCTGAAAGTACCCTGAAATCTTTACAACTAGAACATTTACAACTAGAATAGTACAAATTGGTCTAAGAAAATATTCACATTGATAGGAGCTGTTTGGAGTTCATTCGTTTCAGTGATTATACCACGCTGACTTTCTAAAACCAGTGTTCCCTTTTTAATTATAAAACTTTAGAAGTACATAACTGTTCTACAACCCTGTTTTCAGATGTTTCACTCTAGTTTGTAATTAAAAAGCCCAGAGTTTGTGTATGTGTGCATATGCATATTTATAGCTCTCATGCATTCATATGTACGTGTGTACCACTAAAAGCTGCGAAGGACTGCACAAGTGAATTGTTTTTACCATCTCTCCACCTTGCAGTAATGTAAAAGTCTCCTGTTTTGGGACAGAGTTGCCAAGACCCTTGTAAGAGTAAGACAGGAGAACAGGTGTGCAGGTGAACAGCCAGATAAATTTCAGATGAGAGTGGTTTCTGATGGAGAAGGGCCAGCCAGCCCCGTGGTCATGCAAGATCTCATCAGGGGACTGCAGAATAAGAAGCTAAGAGATGTCTTTGATCATTACTTCGTTCCTTGTCCTTTCTTTTTCTACAGGTAGTGAATAGAGGTTTACCCTGAGATTTCTTAGATCCCGTCTTTACACACTGAAGGTTCATTTGCAGATAACTCAAATGTTATATGTGGCTGGAATGAAGCTGGCTTCATTAAATGCTGGAATGCTAGCGTGGATATTGTGATTCCCAAAGGCGCAGGGTGTGCTGAGATGCAGGGCAGTGATCTGCTCTGCCTGGCAGAACAGCAGCAGCATGGGGAGGTCAGTGCCACAATTAACATCCTCTCTCCAGCAGGGAGCTTAGACAAAACCAGGTGAAAAATATTGGAAAATTCCCAGTCAGATTTGTATACTTAGCTCTTTTAAACCAAGGATGGTACACAAATCAGAAGAAACCGACTCACAGTAATGAGAAATTTGCCCCAGTTGCCACAGGGTGACTTTGCAGTGTCTGTGCTGACCTACTTTTTTGAGATGAAAGACACTGGCTGTGTCAGTCAGCCTCCAAACAAAACAGGCTGCAGAGTTCTGCAAGATTCAGGGTTTTAATCTCAGGAAAGTCAAAGATCAAAACATGTCTTACACCTGCAAGTCTGGTACTAAACACAGACTCACCTCTTTTAGGTGCCTGTTCCTCCTTCTGAATTCATTTGAATGGATGTGGGGGGGAAATGGCTGAGGAGGGAAAAATAATTCCTTTTATTTGTCACTATAAAGTAAATAAGAATTTCTGATAAAATACAACAAGGCATTTCCTATGGGAACGTCTCAGAAAGAGACTTGGCAAACTTGCTAAATAGATGTATTTCAGGAATTAGTGTGGATGAATTGGTTTTGTTGGGGTATTTCTCACGAGGAAAAAAATGGTTAAAAGATGGAACTTTCCTCACCAAATTTTCTGAGTGATTTAATGGACATCCACACTTCTGTCTGACATGTTAAATAAACCATATTGCTTAATAAATTTCAGGACTCAAGGTATTCTAACAAAGTATTCTATCCATATTTTCTTAAAAGTATCAAGTCTTAAGGATGTTTCCTGAACAGTCTGTGAAAGTTTAGGGTTTTTTAAGTGAAAGAAAATGTCTAAGTAGTATAAACATTAAGCAGGAGAAAAAAATATGTACTAGACACTGAGTAAATAGTTGAAAATACCAGTTTGGAAAGACTGTGATTAGATACAAACTTATTTGCATAAGTCATTTACTACCGGTACACAAGAGCAGGTACGCAAGAAATTCCAGCAGGTTTTTCTAATGGACCGTTTTCTAAACTCAGCTACTGAAATGTGAGGCAAAGATTATTAGAAGAAATCAAAAGGAAGCAGCAGTTATAGCTACAGCAATGCCCCAAGGTATCTCCTTTTTTTCTTTTAAACTAACATGCCTTAATTGCAGACGTCTGTGGATGAGAACTGACATTAGGAAAACAATTAAGATAATGAATGGGTTTCTAAAGTTACAGATAAAAGCTCATTCAGTGTCTTTATAGATCCCATTTCAGAGACAAGTGTGTTAAAGCTCAGAGTGGGAGAGGAGAAGGGCTCTCTGTGCTCACCTGTGAATGGCCCTCATGCAAAACTCACCAGTCTGGGGCAGAAAGACTCAACTGCCTAAAATGCTTCACTTTCTTTAAATTTACTTATGTAAATAGACACGTTTCTTTAAAAAAATGCTAATATATGTCACTTTTTCATTTTGATATGAGATCCACTGCTGACCAATTCCAAATTACTATCTTTTTTAGGCTTCCTTGTTGCAGTGGCATTATTCCTTAGGTCCTGATTCAAAGTATAATGTAAGTCTTTCAGAACCTTCCTCTTAGCTCCCTGTTTGTAAGCAGCACAGTGCTTTCAGTACTATAAAAATATGTCCAAATACATAATAAAAATATTTTGTTGTCTCAAAATATTTAAAAAACCTATCAAAATTATTGGAATTAGCAGAAAAAGAACAATACCAAATTTTGTAAATTTTTAAAAAGCTCTTTCAGAAGGATTTTTTTAGAGATGGAGAGAAAAACGTGGTATTTTTTTAAACTCAAAGCAATACTCTTTTCTCCATCCAATTATCATCTATTTTCAGTGCTCTGAACCAGGGTGGTGGGGGCCAGGCTTTGAAGCAGAGCCACAGAGCTGCTTTCAGAGCAAGGCAGGAGGGTTGACCAGGGGACTGGGGCTGAGCAAATAATGCTAATGCCATTAAGCATAAGATTCCTTGCATTTTTTGCCTACTTTAGTGAGGGGATATAAAAAAGCAGAGTTGTCCACCTGGAAAAGCCTGGCCATGGTCACATCTCCCTTGGCACTGCAGGGCTGCTGTTTTTCCCTAAAGCTACCTCCTCCCAGGCCAGACCCTCGGCCTCTCCTTATGTGGCCAGAGGTGGCCCTTCTGCTGGTTCTCCCCTGAATTCACTCCAGTTTATTGAAATATCCCTCGTATTGAAGAGCCCAGAGCAGGCCCAGTGTTTCAGATGTGCCCTAATAAATCATGGCTGAAGATGGGGAAGGTGGATTCAGAGTGGGTTAAGATGCTACAAAAGGCATGAAACAGTGAACACAGGGACATGCCTTGTGTTTTAAATTTGTATTAGATGCTTTCTCCAAACATGTAGTTCAGTCAGACCAGTTTTGTCAACTGAACGAGTGGTTTAGACCACTCAGGCAGCAGGATTTTTGTCTCATAGCTGCAGTAAGTGGTGCTATTTGCAGTAGGCAGAGAGCCTCCTTGGCTGCCCTTTTCTTCTTCCTGCTTTTGCTGAGGATGTTTGAGCGTGTTCTGCAGCACTTCCCCAGCAGAGTCCTAGGAAGCAGAAGATGGAGGAGGATGGATTGCTCTGAGCCCTGAGGGGACCCTCCCAGCTGTGCCCAGGGCATCAGAGGGACGTGAGGAAGCTCAGCAGGGGCTCGTGCCTGACCACGGATGGCTCCTCACGGATCACCCGTGGGAGCTCCGGCTGCCTTGGCACGTGCAGCCCAGCAGGGCTGTCCCCAGCTGGCTGAGGGCGGCTCAAACAGCTGGAACTTGCAGGTTCTCCCAGGTTTGTGGCCAGCTTTGTATGGACAAAGCTGAAAGATGGGGGTTTTTGCAGACCACCAAAGCCCCACATGCTTCTCAGACCAGGAACTTTGGTTTCCGTCTTTTCCTGTGCATTCCGATATAAAGCACAAAAATCTGCCATTTTTCATTAGAAGATGCCAAGAGCTTGGGACACATTCTCTGTAAGATTTATATGGAGGCTGGTTTCATCTATTTCATAAAAGCATATTCCAATGCAATGGCTTGTAATCAGCACTAGGACTTTAGACTGTTTAATTCACTGTGATTTGATTTAGAGGCAGACTGATCTGATAGAGTGATTAGACCAAGCCATCCAGCAATTTTGGAAAGCCCAGCTTACTCATCTGTAATTTTATCTCATTAGGATAGGTAGATTTTTAAAATAAATTTCCAACTTGAGAGTATTAAAATTTCTTTATTTGCCAGTGTAATATATTTTATAATTTTCTTTTCCTGGCTTCACTGCTTCATATTGCATTCTACTGCCACTGTGGAACACACACAGGGAAAAAATTGGTTCCTATGTTAAGAAGTTGAAGAATGTATCTGAAACAACATAACAAATTACACCCACAGTTATTTATTTCATTATTTTATTGCTTGTGAAATAGCCAGCCATGACATACTACCTGCTGCTGAATGGCTGGGATGTATTCCAGAGTTTGGAAGGCATTTTTTGCTTCCTTGTAGAGTATTTGTTTTTATGCTGAGGCTCATTACAGATACTGAAAGATCATTTGGAGCAACAGACACATATCTGTGTCCCTAAGCTGAACTGAAGTTGTGTGACAATTAAGATAACCAGCAAGTGCTGCTGAAATCTCAGGAACAACCAAGCTGAGACTTTGGGTGTGTAAATTGCCTTCAAAACAATGCTTGATGTGTTTATGTGTTGAAATTTAAGGAAATGGATGTAAGTGATGGCTCGAGGACTTCAAGCTGTCTGCACTTGCATTATCTCACGTTCCAGAATGTATAAGAAAAAATGAAGGTTACTAAGTACTTTGTGTGGGCATCCACAGTTGGACGTCTGCATTTTTCTTGGAAGCACTTGAGCCCATTCGCAGGAGACCTGAATTGTGGAATTTATAAAAAGTTGTTTCCAGAAAGCATTTTCTTTGGAAAATGTAACTGCCTAATGGAGTAATTCCACTGGCTACACATTACCATGCTTTTTGTGTGTGTAATGCCCCCAAAATGTTTGGGTTTGCCCAGTCAGAGTTCTCTGACTTCAGTTAAACACGAGGATTCCTCACTCTCTGGGGTGCACCTGGGGCATCCCACATGATGCAGCTCAGGGTTGCAAAACAGAAATAGTGTGGAACAGTTCTCAACAAAGTGCCAGGTATTAATCCTGGAGGTTTGGCCATGCAAGGTCTCACAAAACCAGATTTTGTTTTCTATGAAATGTCAGCTGCATGTGGCTGTGATGCATCACATGCTTGTGAGTGGGTCAGGACTTGGCAAGCTGCTTTTCCTTGGAAGGCAGGGATGCATAATACTATTGGTGATTGCTGTTTGTTCAACAAAGTTTTCAGACTTCAAATTTATTTACTTTCAGTTTTGGTTTCAGTTCATTTAACCTTCAGAAAACATTTGTGCTGTCTGCTGCTTACAGCAGGAAGGCTCCCTGCAGCAGCCCCTTGCTGCATTTCTCTCTTGCCATGGAGCTGCAATGTGTGCAGCAGTAAACGTATCCATTTGAAATAGCAATGATTAAGTGCTTGTTGAAATGTCTTCTGGAACAAAATATTAGCTTTTGCTTTCAAAGGGCAGATACTGCACCTGATAGCACTTAACCTGGCCAAGGACAAAGTGTTCTGTTTAAACATCACTTTCTTCTTGCTTTTGTGAAACAGCAAAGGATATCTGCATTCAAGCACTTCCATTTCTTAATAAACAAAACAAGGATCTCTCCAGAACTGAAAGTACCATTGTTGTAACGATTGCTTTGTTTTTAAAACAACCCACCCATCCTACCCGTTTGTTGTGATTTATTCCTTTGAATTTTTAAACCTCAAAGATACAACAACAGGAAAAAATAATTGGGCAGACATTGATATTTGCATACCAGACTTCTGTCCCTAGAGGCATGGGTTCATCCAGCATGTGTTCATTTCTGACCTAAAGCTGAATTCAGCCATCCTACAGTAATCCCTGGTTGTCAGCCTGTTTTGCCCTCCACATGTTTTCTCCTGATCCTTATCTCAGTCCATGAGTTTTTAATTGTTCTCTGCCCTCCCCTGCTCAACTACAGCAGAGGAAAATCAGTGAACAGCTTTTTGTGCCCTACCCACGGCACTTTAAAAACCATGTGGGATATAAAAATCAGTCACCATAAGAGCTCACTAGCTGTGTTTTGCTGTGTCCCCCAGATCTGTGACAAGGAGTGGCACTACTACATTGTCAACGTGGAGTTCCCTGTGGTGACGCTCTACACGGACGGCACCACCTATGAGCCCTACCTGGTGACCAATGACTGGCCCATCCACCCCTCGCATATCGCCATGCAGCTCACCGTGGGGGCTTGCTGGCAAGGTAAGAGCAGAGCACTCAACAGTCAGGAGTTGAGGCCAGAAGAGAGTTTACTTGTCTCCCTGATGGCATAGGAGGTAAAGTGCTAAAGCATCGGTGGTATAAAACCAGATGTAAATCCAGAGTTGTTCATGAGTCAGGTCCAAGGATGAAATGGACAAGACGTTAACAGGCTTTGTGTTTTCATCACCTGAAGAAGTATTGGATATGGTTTGTCCATTCAGTGTGAAAGACTTCTTTATCTTTTGTCTTCACCTCTTTTAATTGTTTCCCTTGTTCTCCAGCCTTAAGCAAACTATCTAGGTATTAAAGAACTCCAGCTATCTCTTTTGAGTCCCTGCCTCAGATTTCTTTTACAACTCACAGCCCAGCGCTGTGCTCTTCACATTGGATGTATCTCACCAACAATTCCAGTAATTTACCTGATTCACCCTGTTATATACCAGAGGTAAAAAGTGAGAGTAAAATAAATCCAAAAGTCCAAATCCCTAAGCCATACCTGTACAGGCCTTTGCTTAAATACTGCCTTTTTCTGTTTTCTAGCCCTTAAAATCCCATTCTTCTCATTCTTTTTACCTGGTCCTTACACCACTTTCTTTCTCTGATCTCTGCCTTACACCTGAAGTGCTCCTCTTTCTCTGCTTGTCTGTTTTTGTAAAGTTGTCTCCATTACCCCTCCATCCATGTTGATTTTCTATTTACATTGTCTTTCTTCCACCTAAAGTACAAAGTGAAGAAAACTGTAATTAGGGACAAAAATGCTTCAACACAGATTGTGTTTCACATGTTTTACCCCAGTCTTTCACATGGTCTCACTTTCTCCATTATCACCTTGTTTGCCAATTTGATCTCTGCTATTTGCAAAATTTGTACATCTTATGCACAGCAAGGCTGTTCACTGTAAACAGTACACAAAGCAAATGCAGCCAGTAGTTCATGAGTGGGGTAAAGATCCAATCTTTACTTTGATAACAACATGCAGAATTGAAGCTACACTAATCCTAAAACCAAAATTTGGTAAATTTCCAATATTGATCATTATTGGAGGTGTGATAAGCTGGTCAGCATTGCACTAATCCCATATATTTGGAAGAGTACAGACTGTTTCTTGTCTAGCTGGTGTTTGCATGAGTTGATTTTTTTGTTATGTAGTATTGGTGCAGTGCTTTTAGATCAAAATTTCAGAGTTAGTAAATGCAAATGTCATTTGTAAATTTAGTTCTTTCCAGAAATGAGCAAATGCCATAGAGGCTGTGAAAAATCATGGAGTACTGCCTTCTGAAAAATCACCATTTCTCAGTAGCTGTGCTAAAGAAATTTATTTTAATCCCTTCATATTTATATGAGGTTCTTCTGCATACGTCAGCATAAATGTTTTTGTGCATTATTTGTATAACTTCTGCGCCTTCTTTCATTCTCACTCAGTGGTTTTGTTGCTCTCTGAAAGCATTCTGTGGTGTTTTGGGGTGTTTTTCCTGAAGCCTTGGTGTTGCTGGGAACGCGCTCCCTTCGGCCCTCGCCTGAATCCCATGTCAGTCCTGCTACAGGTGCTCCGTTCTGGGGCAGTTTTGGTGGCTGTGGAACCAGCCCTGCAAAAGCTATGCCAGGCTCTGCCACAGCCCTGCATCCCTGGGGCAGCTGAGAACAACAACGATGATCTTGTTTGTTCCCTTTGCATCTCTGTCTCCTTATCCCAAACTGGGAAGAGAAGTGTGCCGGTTTGGACACA
>VZRX01014022.1:1147-23499 GCA_013398075.1 Notiomystis cincta
GGCGGGGAGCGCGGGCAGAGCCCTGTGGGACCCGCCGGGGGCCTCGGCGTCGCTCGGGGAGAAGCGCAGGCTCCCTGCGCCCGGCGTCGCCCGTGCCTCGCCCGGCGGGCTGCGCCTCGCTCGCGGCTCCTTCGCCCCACGCGGGGAGCAGCGCTGCGCCCTGCGTGCGGGGACGGCGCGGGCTGATCGCAGAGTCACAGGATCGATTAGGCTGGAAAAGACCTCTGAGATCGTCGAGTCCAACCTGTGGTCAAACATCACCTTGTCAGCCAGACCGTGGCACTGAGTGCCACGTCCGGTCCTGTGACGCCTCCAGGGATGGCGGTTCCAGACCTCCCTGGGCAGTCCATTCTGAGAGCCAAAACCTGCCTTGCTGTGCAGACTTTCTTCCTAGTGCCCGACCCAACATCCCCCTCAACGCTGTGTCCTCCCTCCTATCGCCAGTCGCCTGCCAGAAGAGGCTGGTCCCCTCTGGCTGCTGGCTCGTACACGGTGATGGCTCTGCTGTCCCATGCTCGGGGCCGCCTGCAGCTCTCACACGAGTGTGCAGGCCTCACCTTCCATTGCAGGACACCTTTCCACGGTGCCTCTTCTCCACAAGCTTCTTACACTACCGTGGGAGTTAATGTTGTATAGTTTACTTAGAAACGTCGCTCAGCCCTTCCAGGTGAAATTCAGCTGGTGTTGCCCTTCAATATAAACCCCAGCTGGTGCTGCCCTGCCCTCACGTTTGCCCCTGTCGCTGTGGTAGTTGCAGTTGTGGAGGGAGTAAAGGCTCCGGGCTCCTTCCCGAGGTTCTGCACAGCGTGTAACTGACTGCAGGTCCTTCTTAAGGCACAAACGTACATCAGTGTTTACTTTCATGCATGGCGAGTTCTGTCACTGGCTGTTTACATAAATTAAGCGTATTTAGCATGTCCTAAGCACAACACTGCAGAAAGCAGATGGACACAGCAAGGAGGTGAAAGGAAGGCAGAATAATGACATATATAAAAAGAGTGAATTATGCCATGCCTGGTTTTAACCATCTTCTCATTATTTCAGAAAGAGAGATAAAAGCATGAAGATTGTGTCATAAGTGATAGATGGAAATAATTCTTCATTTATTGTTGAAATGCCCAAAGAATTAAGTTATAACACAAGGTGATGTGTACAAATGTACAGCAAGTGACAGTATTTTCAGTTTGCTAATGTAGACAATTGAATTCGTAAGTTTTCTTTTTGTGATTGGCAAAAGTCACCAATTTTTTTCCCAGAATTACTTTTTTGTGTGTGTAAGGCAGCAATTTTATGATTTTATGCTCTTTTATTTTTAATTTCCCAGTGTACTCCTCTCCCAAGTTCATGTTTTGATTTTCTAGATGTGTAAAAATACAGCCTGAAAATGCTAAAAATGTACATCTATTCCAGGCTTAGCAGAAAGAAACAGGATGTGATACACTTCACTGGGTATCTCTGAAATTCATGTTTTATTTGTTCTGATTAATTTAAATTATTTTCTGTCATCTTCATATTTTGCTACCTCATTGCTTTCTTGGCCTGGCAGATCATTAATAATCATCTCTAGCATAATGAAAGTTAGAGTGCTGCAACATCTGCTTCTAAGTTTTAACCCCACTGTTCCCTCATATTTTCTGTCTCTTGCTCAGTTCTTTATAAGTTTTGCTTTTACCACCACGGTGCAACATTAATTCTGTGTGACCTATTTTGAGTTTGTCCATATTGCAGTTACTGCACGACTTCATCTCACCTTTGTAACTCTTCTAGTGGCAGCAGCGTAGCTGTGGAAGTGCAGAGCTCTGTGGTGGCTCTAAATTCAGGTATTTCCTTGGTGTCTTAGCTGGGTTTTGCTGTGTTCTTCCACAACTGCCAAGGTAACACTGTTTCAGGCAGCTGGTAGAAAGTTACCTTAGGCTTGATTGTCTGCTGTGTCACTGGGACTTAGAGGTGATGCCCCTTTCCTCATCATTCGGGGTCATCCTTTGCAAAAACCTGAACATTTGCTTACCCTCAAAAAGCAGAAAAAAAAAAAAAAAGAAATGGCAAAACCACATTTAAATAGGAGTTTTTCTATGTCATAGTATTTTTTTATCTAATTCAATGACAGAAGATACTATGTGGTGTGTTTTCATGTGAAACTTTCCCTGTCTTCATTTAGGTAATTCCATTAAAATCAGGTTGTTCAGACTGCATTTTCAAATGCATTTGAAAACAAGATGCTCATCCAAAAAAAGAAGTACTCTACAATATTATTCTAGAAAATTGGCTTATTTTTACATGTACTACATCACAGAAACAATGCAATACAGAATCCCATTTGAAAAGTGTAAATACTTATAAAACCTCTCCAGTTGTATTATTAGTGCTTAGTCAAAAATGCCATAAAGAAGCTTCATTTTGGTGTAGATTAACAGCATAACAAGAGTTTACTCTTATTCTATTCATGGGGTAATCACTAGAAAGGTAATAATGACATTTCCAGTGAGTGTGCTATTACTGCACGTCTTGCATTGTGCTGTCCCACACTGCACTCAATTCCTGAAGGCTTTTGTAAGTTGGCAGTAAAAGTTTACCAGTTCAGATCAGTGGCATTTTCAGCCACTTAGCATTCTTTCTTTTTATCTATGCAAATAGTATTGTATTTTAGACTGTGGAGAATTGCATTCACTACACTTGCTTCTCAAGACAGATAATGGCAGAATCATCCATTTTCTGGCAAACCAGTTTATTGGATTTTGCAAATGAAACTAATTGTTGCCAACTAATTGTTGCAACTTCAGATGATTTTTTTTAACCTAAATAACATGATGCTCATAATGGAGCTACAGCAATTTAAAAAAAAGTCAGAGTCTCACCCAAAGTTTTCTACTGAAAACATATATTTTTTATTTTACCCTCAGAATGAGCAGTGTAAATACAAGAATTCTTAGTTTATGAACAAATAGCATAAAAATATGGGTATCTGCTCCTTTCATAGTCTTCCATGGCTTACATGGGTCTCCCTTAGGCTTTGACTCTCCTGAACATTCTGCTTATACCTTTGAAAGAAGCCAAGTGAGGCCCTAGGACTCTGATCTTGTCAAAGGAGATAGATAGGCATCTGCAGAGGGAAGTTCAAAATCTAATGAAATCAAGGATCCTCCTCTCCTTTTTTCTCTCCCTTCTTTGCTCCAGAGTAGACAACTCAATATTAAAATAGCAGTCTCTGAGAGGACTCACTATCTCAGCAGGTGGCTTACTGATAATGAGATTTTTTTTTTTAGAATGTTTTGTGTCTGTTTTGCAGACACCAGTTTAAATGCAGAATGCCATTTGGGGGTTTACATTTTCCCCTCTCTCCTTTATGCTCAGTACTTGCTAAGAATATATTTGCGTATCTATTTTCCGAGACTCAACATCAGAAAAAATATACTTAGAAGGAATCTGAGTCTGTATCTACATCTCTAGCTGTATGCTTTGTGTTCTGCCAGGCCTTTTGAAGGAATGGTTTCTTTCCTGCCTCCTGTGTTCCCCTGGTGCAGTTTTTGCACACTGAGATGTACTTGTCTGTTGGGTGGGGAGCTGAAAGCAGCAATGCGGCTGCAAGGATTGGCAGAAGGGAGCTGCTTCAAGGCTCTGTGATTAAACGAAGCTGCTGCAACACACTGCAGTTGGAAAAGGCTGAGATTCTTGATGCTCAACAGCAAACCATGAGCATGGCTGATTTTATCACTTGCTTCTTTAATGTGCTATATACAATTGCATGAAAATGACATTTTTATATATGTATTATCTTTCACTTTCATCTCTCATTCATTTTTAAAATAATGCCCCTAAGAATATAGAAGAAACCTACTTACTTTACTAATAAATGCAATTTTTCTTCTTCATGAAATGTAGTGATTTCTTGTGTGCACATCACCTTTGTTTGTGTCAAACCAAATAAATTATAATTTAGTATTTTTATTAATGAGACCATTTATTAGTCTTCAATTTCTTAGGCTCGTGGAATGAAATGCAAAGAGAATACCATTTATGTAACGTCATCTCTGATGTTGTATAATACAGTCAGAACTGGGGAGTGTGTGCAATGCCTAACTTTAGATCCTACATTTGATAGCTAAATACTTGTCTATTTGCTTGCATTTCCTTTCATGTCAATGAAAATACAAAGAAGCTGTCATAGGGTGATTTAGGCTGGGAACCTGGCTAGCAAGAGTCAAGAAAAGAAATATTTAAATTCAGTCACCTAAATGAAATGTCTAAAGCTAAATGGCTTCCCACAGAAGCTGTTCCAGTTGTTCTTCTTAAGTGAGGGATTTGCTGAAGCAGAAATAAAAGGTTGACATTCTGGACCTGAGAAATATAAGCTTCAAGTAAATAATGGGTGTTTAGAAGGATAGGAATGACAAAACTTAGAAGCATTTCATGTTCTACAAATGTACTAAACATAGCTTCCCTCTGCTCAAGACAGCACTTTTACATATACAAAATAATTCCTGTGAAGTCACTCTGGTCATGTGCTCTTGAGATGTTCCAACAGGACTTTGTTTGCTTATTTGATCCGCGAGTGATTGTTCTTAACTAAAATATTATAATGGTGACATGGAAAAATTGGAACACAATAGAATATTGTAGAAATAATAGAAAATCATTAAATTAAAAATAGAAGAGAAGGCCACAAATTGCAGCTAGGTTAGCAGATTTATTACTAATGGAATTTTTAGTTTAACCAGCAGACATCAAAGCAAACAAGATGCTACCTAACCTTTTTTTTTTTTTTTACACCAGATTATCTTACTCAGCTTGTCATTTGTGTCATTATTTTATTACTAATGTTTCTCATACAGATCTCTATGATTAATAATCCACTTCAATGCTGTGATATTAGTGTATTTTCAACTAAAAATGGTGGGAAGGGTGGATGGAGAATAAGCAGACTGTTTACTCTTTTATGGACAAAACGTACTCACAACTTGGTGGATACATAGGTAGTTATCTTTGTGTAATTAAACGGCACTGTGAGACATGATGAGTTTGTATAATAGTCTTTATTTCAGAGGTAATACTTTTTAATATGATTTGGTTTGAGAAAACAGCAATGAATCAGCACTCTTGGACCATAATCACAAGAGCAGGATGTACTGCTAAGAGCAGAGATGCATCTCAGAAAGTGGGCTACTGGACATGAAATCAGTTCAGAACCAACAGACAGAAAAGAACCATCAGAGAAAAGAGATGTTAAAAAAAACATTGAAAACTAATTTCATAATTCTATTTGCAGTGAAATCTCTCCACCTCTAATGCTAGGTCATCTTTTATCTACATCTATTAACCCCTGACCTAAGTGCAGTCCTCTGCCCACACCTTTCTAGTTGCCAACATCTCTATTTGTCAAAGTCCTGCCACGGCTTCTCTCCCCAAAGTACATCACACAGCATCCAGTCTGGTATCAGAGCTCAAGGAAATATTATCAAAAGCAAAGCAGTTACACAATGTTTCTTTTACAAGAACCCCTCTCTTTGTAGTAGTTTCAAGTTTAGGAACATGCAGAGCTGAAATACACTTTTGGATCAAGAAGCCTAACAGGTACTGATGAACTACTTAATGATGAGTTTGTCATTATTAAGGAATTTATGTGTGTGATTTCTGTAACTTCCTGTTACAGTGACTCCCACATTTAACTAAGTTTTAGATGTATGAAAGAGATATTTACCCCTACTATTAATCTAGAACCCATTTTTCACATTCAGTGGTGAAAAGTGTACTGCCACACTGAAAAACAGCTGTGCTATATCAGCATATTAATTTGAAGTAACATTGAAAATGCTAATTTATAAATTTTTTTAAAATACGTAATATAAAAAGATAATATATTAATACTGAGCCATTTGTACTCATTCTTTTCTATCTGATTAAAAAGAAGAGTTAAGCTTCAAAACAAGTGTTCTGTATACTTGCTACAAAAATTCATGGGCCTTTCCCATGTCAGACCTCAAGAAGCTCCTGGGGATTGATTTATTTATTTGATGTGGAAGAATGAAGAGGGGAAGGTGAAGGGGGTTGACATTCTCAGAACCAACCTCCTAAAACTCTATGCACTTGAAAATCATTTACCTGTGATAACCATCCTAGGTGATTTAGCCAAATATCAGACCCTATTTTGAAGTGTTTCTTCTCCCCTGGGCCTCCCCAAATAACTTCCACTGCCTTTTGTATCTCTTATTGTTAAATTTCCATCCATTCTGACTTTTGCCTCAAGTCCCTGTCTGACCACTCTGCATCACTGTTCCCTCCTTCATCCCTGGAACATCCCGTGCCCTGTGCTGCACTGAGCAGCCCCTTACCAGAGGCAATGCCCTCTTCCACAACAGCTGCTTCCTCCCAGAGGAGGGTTCTGTTAAAAAGTAAGAAAGGGTAACTGTGTACATATTATATTTTGAAGTTAAGATACAGTTTATTGTCTTATGTATGTATCTTGTTATGCAAGAGAAGGAGAATTTTAATATTTTTACTTGCTCTTGTGACTTGTTCAGCATTGATGAAAAAGTAAACAAAGCTACAGGGAGAACAGTCAGGTGTGACTGTCATAAACAAATAAATATGTAGCAAGCCAGAACAATTAAAACAAATGCAGCAGATACTTTGCAAAACTGTTGTCTCAAATAAGCATTCTAAACTTCTCTAGTTATATTTATTGGTCTGTGGCTGCCTGAGATATCACTGTCACTGGAGATTATTAAAAAACATTCATATATTTGCTACTTTATCCAAGTTAGGAATAATATAGCAATAATAAATATTTGCTGTGTGCATAATTTTTTAAAAAAATTTCAACCTGGCTATTTACTTTTTTTAAATTTTATTTTTAAAATTTGGTCATTTATTTTATGTTTTACAGTACTGTACACTGTATAAATAATTTTCCTCCAATTTTCAGGCTCTTTATGATCATGGTTTTTGTCTCCATAATTATTTTCTACATGATGTCTAATGTTCTGGTCAGCATATTTCAAGTCATTCTCAGGTACTGTTTAGATCAGTAATGAAGCCACCAGAGTCTGTAATTTGGGAGGTGACCCAAAGATCATGGGGTTAGTTACATTAGTTTAAAATCAACTCACTGTGAAAATAAGATTGCTCCTAATTCTTTATTATATGACTGCAGGCTGCTGCTAACTGGGCAGTACATTGAAACACAACACTGTTATCACAGCAGGGACTGCAAAGAATTGAGAACAATATTGAGCTGGATGAATTTTAATAAATCCAGAAACTAATAAAGGCCTTAGACTAGATATTTTAATTTACCCTTATTTATAATATCTTTTAATCAGATTTAACAAGGTCTCAGGAACTGCTGAATATATTTTACCTCAGGTAATCACAGAACCATAGAAAGGTGAGGATTGGAAGGGACCTTACAGATCATCCAGTTCCAATCCCTCTTCCATGGGAGGATATCTTCCACTAGATGAGGTTGCTCAAAACCCCATCCAACCCAGCCTTGAACACTTCCAGGGATGGGAAGAGTCTACAACCTTTCTGGGCAACCCATTCCAGTGCCTCACCACCAACAGAGCAAAGAATTTCTTGCTCATAACTAATGTAAACCTGTTCTCTTTCAGTTTTAAGCTATTGCCCCCTGTTCTATCACTACATGCCCTGGTAAAAAGAACCACTTCAACTCCCTGTAGGCCCCCTTGGAGTACTGGAAGGTGCTCTAAGATGTCTCCTTCTCTTCTCCAGGCTGAACAACCCCAGTTCTCTCAGCCTGTCTCCACAGATGTGGTGCTCCAGCCCTCTGAGCATCTTCATGGTCTCCTCTTGACTCGCTCCAACAGATCCACGTCCTTCTTGTGCCCCAGAACTGGACACAGTACTCCAGGTGGGATCTCACAATAGCAGAGCAGAGGGTGAGAATCACCTCCTTACCCTGCTGCCCACGCTGTTTTGATGCAGCCCAAGACACATTTGGCTTTCTGGGTTGCAATTGCACATTCTTGCACCATGTCACATTTCTCAACCCCTAACACCCTCAAGTCCTTCTCCTCAGGGCTGCTCTAAATCCATTCACCACCCAGCCTGTACTTGTGCTTGAGATTGCCCCAAACCAGATATAGAACCTTGCACTTGGCCTTATGTTGAACTTCATAAGGTTTGCATAGGCCCAGTTCTCAAGCACATCAGGGCCCCTCTGGATGTGATCCCTTCCCTCCAATGTGTCAGTGACACCACTCAGCCTGATGTCACTGGCAAACTGGCTGAGGTTGCACTCAATCCCACTGTCCATGTCGCTGACAAAGATATTAAATAGCACTGATGCCAATACTGATCCCTGAGGAGCACCACTTGTCATTGGCATCCGCTTGGACATCGAGGTATTGATGACAGCTCTTCTAGTGTGACCTTCCATCCAGTTCCTTATTGACCAATGGACTATCCAGCAAATCCATGTCTGTCCAATTTAGAGACACAATGTGTCTTTGGACAGTGTCCAATGCCTTGATTTTGCCAGGCACCAAGGCAGGCTTGCCTGTGCCTTTGTTTTTTTCCCTTTTTTAAAAATGAATTTTATGGTTTCCTTTTCCCAGTCAGTGGGAACTTCACTGGACTGCCACCACTTTTCAAATAAGATGCTTCACCACTTCAGCTGCCAGTTCGCTCCAGATGTGTGGATGCAGCTCATCAGGTTTTATGGACTTGGGCACTTTCAGGTTCCTTAGACTCAACAGTCCTGAGTTTTTGAGCAGTATTTTGTCTCTCCAGATCAGAAGTGTTGGATGAGTAGCTAAAAAATATCTCTGTAATAAGCTTGTCTTCCTTCACCTTAAATTATTTAAAAATAATTTGATAAAGGAAATGATTTACCTGGAATGCTGTTCTAAGTCGGAAGAGCTAGAATCTTCCCAGTTAATAACTTGAGGGCATAAGTAATTTTGAAATAACTAGACAAGAACTGAGCAGATCTGTGAACACAGCAAAGCAATTCAAATCTGTTCTCTGTTTTACTGTATTTTGTCATAAACTGTTAGGCTGTGCACACACAGCAGGATGTGTGTGTGCTCATGTGGCACGCGTGGTAAGATAGATCCCACCTTCCCATTTCTTCAGTATCTTATTCATGAGCTTTCCAGAAGTCGATCACAATATACAATTCCTGTGCTCCTAACTAAGCTTATGAGGCACAAGACAGAGGAGGGATGCAGTTCCTCATTCCTTTTGCTCTGAAGAGCTGTCCACTAATAAATGCAGGGCATGGTCTGCTCTCATTTCTGAGCAGAGCAGCTCCACAGGCACACACAATCTGGAAGCTCAAGAGGAAGCCTGGATGGCTCAGCCTAAAGGTTTGTTGCAAGTGTTAGTCTCAGTGAAGATAATGATTCCCCTTGTGATCCTGCTGAGCTTGCCTATGGAAAAGTGACAGCTCACTATTGGTTAGCAGTCAATAAATAGTGTTGGTGAGAAAGGAGAAGGAAAGAGGGAGAGGGAGAGGAGAGGACAGGAGAGGACAGGACAGGACAGGACAGGACAGGACAAGAGAAGAGACTCCAGGGGCATCTCACTGTGGGCTTCTAGTACTTAAAGGGGACTTATAAAAAGAGGGAGAGTAACTTTTTACACAGGCAAATAGTGATAGGACAAGTGAGAACAGTTTTAAACTAAAAAAGGAAAGATTTTGATTTAGATTTTGGTTTAAATTAGGAAGAGATACTATACTGTGAGGGTGTTGAGGCACTGGAACAGGTTGCCAGAGAAGCTGTGAATTCCCCATCCCTGGAACTGTTCAAGGCCAGGTTGGATGCAGCCTTGAGCAACCTCATCTAGTAGAAGGTGTCCCCACACATTGAGAAGGGTTGGAATTAAAGGATCTTTTAGGTCTCTTCCAAACCAAACCATTCTGTTGTTCTATGAAGACATGTCTGTGCTCCTAATCCTGAATGAGCTTACCTAGCTGCCAGCAATAGGATTGTCATGCTAATGCATACCTGAGTCCAGGTTTATTTGGCCCCCTGTCCAACAGCTTCCTATGTGCAAAGTTCATGACCTTGAAATTGCAATACAGTTCATTGCACCATCTTTTCTAGCATTATTTTCTCTCCAGACATTTCCGAAGCAATATTTTACCAATTTCTCAAATTGCAGATACCTTGGCTAAGATTCACTTAGCCAAATTTAGACATGGGAGTAGCCTTCTGCATTTCAGTTAGACACACTGTCTTGCCAGTATAGTCAGTTGAAACAAACAGGCATTTTTAGTCTTTTATCTCAGTCTCAACATTTAAATCATTTGACATTTAATGTCAGCCCAGAAGTGCCTATTTTTTCCCACTGGCTATAAAGGGAATCTTGAGTGGTTAGCTCAGATGGATATGCCCTAAATTAGGTTACATGAAAGCACCCTGTAGTTTTCAGACTGACAAGAAATATTGTTGTAAAAATGGCAGTCCTGGTGCTCAAATCTGTGGGATCTACCCCACTGACCCAGTTGCTTCACTGTTGAATTTGCATTATTTTGGATTATATTTCATCTTCTGGAGATACAATGTGTTTTAGAACACATGGGGAGATCCAGTCCATGTACTAACATGTGAATCTAATAATCAGTTCTCTGGTTTTAATCTTAACTTTTAGTTAAACTCAGTAAGAAATGAATAATAGGTCAAATGAAAATTTACATATTGGACCTACAGCATACTGATATTTCAGGAGTTTGGGTGGAAATAATTGTATTTAATTTAATCTTTATTATAAAGACATTGTCATTATGCAAGTCATTTTACATTCTCTCTGTAGCTGGGGAGATATCACCACAAGGCAATGTATCTTTTCTGTCTTAGAGCCTTAGAGGAATTACCACCTAGATGAGAATCTCCCACACTGGACATTTAACTTTTAAATTACGGAAGTGAGGTGATAATTAGCTACCCAGAGAAAGGGCCCAGAGTTTAGAGCTCAATTACTTATTACCAGAACGATCCTTTCAGAGAGAATGTTATAAGAAAGTAGTGGTTAGGTTTTAATGTCATATGGTGTTCTAGATTATTTGTCTTTACAAAACAAATGCATTCATGATCCTTAACTCTGATGCCATCTCAAACTACTGAAAATCCTAATAAGTGTTTTGTCCCATTTAATTTAATATGAACAGTCGTGTAACTGAGATTCTGTTGCTTCTCTTGAGAAATTTGTCTCGTGGTCTACATCAGTTCAGAGAATCACAGAATCACAAAATATGCCAAGGTTTTTAACTGTAGGTTAGTGTATATACATAATTTGTGTGTGTATATGCAAGTACACACACACACAGACACACACACAAAATGTTAAAGCTGTTTTATTTACAGCCAAATTTCATGTGTTAAGTGATTTATTGTCTTCTTCACAAAATTTGTTTAGAAATTACGACTTACCTGCATCTTAGTTGTTCTTCAAGCAGCTGAGTAATTTGGAATAGGCCTTCCTATAGGATTGATCTCTTTTACCAATTTGTTGATGTTTAATAAAATATCTGAGCTATTTAATAGATGTTTTACAGGACATCTGAGCTGTTTCATAGATATTTAATCAGCTTTCTTTCCTCACGTTTGGTCTATTCCTAATATCTCTCCACTATTGAAATGGAGGTTGAATGTTGGAGTTTTGTAAAGACTTACTGAGGTGTAATTTTTAATGTATTCCCGTGTTTACACATAAGAATTACGCATATAAAATTGTATAGATGTACATAATTGTGATATACAAAAATATATATGATAATTTCATACAGGTATACATCTTTTATGGGAGACCAGTGATGATCATTTTACAACACACTTTTGAATAAATGCCTGCAGTCTTTCTCATGTTGATAGTTGACCATGTTTAAGGCTGAGCCAAGCAGGAGCCAGAAGTTATCTCGTTTTGCAGTTGTCCAGAATGAACCCCAAGAAAAAGTTCTATGTTCTTAAAGAACTTTACTTCCTAAGGCTTTAATTCAACACAAATTTCTGATTCATATTCTTGAAAATAGGGCATCAAATTTCTGTATTTCCTCCATCCATTTTTTTCCTAAGACCTAAATGTGAAAAACATTTAAAAGGGAGATTCTGTTTTAAATAATTGACTGATCCCTATTCATACCATGAGTATTAATGAAATTCTGTCTCTTTCAAACTAGCAGCACCTGAATAGATTAAAATAGATTAGAAAGAATAATTTCTGAATTTAAAAGTGATCTGCTTATTAAATGAAAGCAGTCTAGGAGTTGTTTTAGCAAGCAGCCAGTGTGGAAACCATTTACCAGTTGCTAGGATGTCTCATTTCTGGTGTGGCCCTCCAGCTGTACGAAATCACTGCATGCTGTGAAGGAGAGGAGGGAGCAGCCTGCCTACCTGTGTGCTCTGCCTGGTTCCTGGCCTTGCTGAGGACACACACAGTGCTCTGGCAATTTGCAGCAGTGCCAGGAATGCCTGGGACCACAGGGAAACAGACTCCCTTGGGAAACTGTACTCACATCCAGCCCACTCAACAGATGAGCAGAACTGAGTGGTGATCAGTGGGCATTTTACATCTGTGTTTGGCTATTTCAGCAACTTTTCCTGTCTTCCAGTGTTTTTATGTTTTAAAGTGTTGTATAGCCAGTATTTTACACTGTTCACTTCCTAAAAATGAAAATAGATTTTATTTCTTTTTATTTACTTTGTGTTTTTTTTTTTTTTAACGGGCAAAGGATTTCTCATAGTAATTGCCACATATCAATTTTTATCATCATTCCCATTCCTTAATGTATCATGTTATTAATTTTTCCTAGACTTTTAGGTCTTGCATACTAACAAATTAAAATAGGCATTTTGATCTGAAGTGTTCTATATATGTTGTTATAATTAGACTATCTTATTCATATCAAGGTAAGTCTAAAAGATGCTAAGAGAAAAGTGACATCCACTATATTTAAAATTTATCTGGATAAAACATTTTAAACTCATTTGGTTTCACCTTACTAATACTGCACAAGAGGTCAAAGTCTTATTATTGACAGAATATTTTTACTTGTGCTTCCACAGGGGAAAATATTAGGATTTTAATTATAAGACATTTAGAGTATTTCATCATTATAACCTACAGTTTCCTCAAATGCTATCAGCAGTGTTCCTGCTTAAGGAAGTTAAGGGAGTCTCAATTTTACCAATCTCATTTGCATCATTCATCTTTAGTCATAATTTTAAATATAGAAGATAATTTATTCACAGTAAGCCACAATATACTTCCAATGGTTCCAATATTAAATTAATAAAAAGATGTACTTTACTGAATGTGTTTTATGCTCACATTTTATGCCCACGGCTAATACTCTGTATTAGATCAGGAAGGTGAGGGAGAATAAAAAAGAAAAATAATGCATCTATCAGTTAAAATGTGACAGTTCCCTTACAGTGTAAGCACTGAATTAAAGAATTCAGAAGATATTTATCATTGCTACAATATAGGAACAGAAGAACATGTGTCTGGAGGAGAGCTTTAGCCATGGATTGCATATGTGAATAATTGGGAGTAGAGATTTTGGTAAGAAATATGATTTATTCAATTGTAATGCCATTACAAGAAACAGCTTCTGAAGTCCAAATAAGAGATTTTAATTTCAAAGAACTTATGGGATGTTAATATGTAATGAAAGCTCCCTCTGAAATATTTGCTATGGAGTAGGATGCTCTTCAAATTCCAGTCAATTGTTCTCCAAGTCAAAACTTTCTATCATGGGAACAAAATGTACCATTATGCTGTTCTGTCTGCTGAAAGATCAACATATCTTCTTTGTCACTAAAGAGATGCGTTTTTGAGGAAATTTCTAAAGGAATGATCAAAAAAGCAAGGAAGTACTCATTCAAAAATCTTTCACACATTTAAAGAGGGATGGATGTTCAACCTGTGTAATGGGCACTGAGTTTTTAAGGCCAATGATTTATTATTTCATAAATATTTAGGCTTGATTACTTTTCATTAGTAGCACATTTCATCATAAAGTACTTCTGAAAATGTAAAAATACAGCACATTTTTGAAACATAAATAACAATCTGAAATATGTATCTAATTAAAAAAAAGTGTAAGAAATGGCCATACTGGATCAGTTTGTGTTTGCCCTGGATACAGATGGCACAGTATATTGTCTCTAACACTGATCAGTAGCTGATGTTTAGAGAAAGTGTAAAAGAAATTAAGTAATTCTTGCCTCAGTACCTTGTAGCTTGTGATGATCAGCATTTTGCAATTTTTTTTTCATCTCAGTTTGCAGTCAAGTCATTGTGCTTAATACATTATGGAGGTCTCTTTCCTGAATTTATTTTAATTGGTTTTTAAACCTCTCATGTCTTTGATCCTCATAACTACATGCTACCATGAGTTCCACAATTTAATTGTATAGGAAAAGTACCATATTTTATTTGTACTAAGCTTCTGGAACAGTAGTTTTAGTGATATGCCCCAGTTCTTGTCCTGCAAGGAATACCTGGTTTGATTCATCCAGTAATGATCTGGAAAGGAAGAATGCATAGTGATCAAGTTTGCTGATAAGAATTACCATTTTAGAGTACTAAAAAAGAGAACCACAAGTGAAGAAATAAAGAAAAACCTTGTGAGATGGGGCAGTTGTAATTTTGTTTGAAGTAATGTAAAATGCAGCAGAGAGGAAAAAATAGTCCTAGCTTCACATTTAAAATGATGGGGCCTGAAATGACCCTTACTGCTGAGGAGCCATCTCTTCAAATTATGATGGATTGTTCAGCTAAAATGTCAGTGATCACCAGCAGTCAAGAAACTAAGCTAAACGTTAAAAATTATTGGGAAAAGAATCAACCTCAAAATGAAATAATATTAATATGCAGATGCTTAAATATGTGAAGCACCTGCAATTTTACCATTATATGTATTTCTGACCCCTCATTTTACAGACAATATGGTAGAATTTAAAAAGGCTCAGAGAAGGGCACCAAGGATGATCAAAAGTGTGGAATTTCTTTTGTAGTGGGATCAAACAAAAAAGGCTCCACTTCAATCTATAAATAGGTGCCTGATCATGATATGATAGAGGTCTAAGAAACATGAATAGCATGTCAGGGTTCTGTAGAGATTGAGTGTTCACTGTGTGTTTCTAATGCAAGAAAACGAGGTAGCAAAGCAGAGCACTGGTTCCATATGAACAAAAAAGAAATATTGTGTAAAATTATTGAGGTTAAGCTGTGCAGTTCTTTGATCCTAAATGGTGTGGGTGCTAAAAGTTTATGTGGAATTAAAGGGAGATTGGAAACAAATCATAGAATCATAGAACAGTTTGGATTGGAAAGGATTAAAATCATCTAGATCCACCCAACCTGCCATGGGCAGGGACACCTTCCGCTAGACCAGATTGCTCAAAGCCCCATCCAACCTGGACCTTCAACACTTGCAGGAATGGGGCATCCACAATTTGTGTGGACAACCTGTTGCTGTGCCTCACCATCCTATTTCTTTCTTATATCTAACTTAAACCTACTAACTTAAACCCAGCTCAAAGCCATTTCCCCTTCTCCTATCCCTACCTGTCCTTGTGAAAAGTCCCTCTCCAGCTCTCTTGTAGGCTCCCTTCAGGTACTGAAACGCCACAATATGGTCAGCTCAGAGCCTTCTTTCCTCCAGGCTGAATAATCACAAATCTCTGTCTCTCTCTATTGAATATAGAAAAGAAATCCACGGAAATCCTGACTATGTAGACAGTAACTGAACCAGAAATGGCTGCAGACTGAGGCCTCTTACAAGATGCACATGCTTCATCCCAGTCTTACCCTCCCTACATGGCCCTGAGTTTTTTGTTGCTGTCAGGATGTTGGCCTGGGCTGACCTAACTATGGTCCAATATGACCTCTCTTCATCTCTATGAATATTCCTTTTCTTGTTCCTCATTTTATACTACCAAAGATTTAATGGGTTCAGCTCTACTAATTATCTCCCTTCTTCAGTTAGAAGTTATATATTCAGTTAAAGTATATATTCTTTTTCCCATAGGAAATTTCTTTTACATTGATCATCACTGTTGCTTTTTCTACATTTTCAAATTCTATTCATTTGGATTTTTTTAAAGGTGGGATGACTGGAGTACAACTCACTGTTAAAGGTTTGAACATATTGTGGATTTTAGGAATATAATTTTCCCAAGAATGTCTTTTTTTTTTTTTTTTGACTGCTCCTGAATGTTAAATTAACTGTTTTCAGAAGGTTTCTCTAAAATGCCCCATACCTTTTCTTCAGAGTAGGAAGTAGCTAGTAAATATATACTAAATTTACTGGTAAAGACATGGTTATATTTCTTTTGTACATTAACTCTCATTTATCAATAATGAAATTGATCTATTTTATTATTTTGCAGTTGTTTAGTATTGGAGGATGACTCTGGGATTCTTTCCAACCAGCTTTATCTTTGAGTACCTCCACTACCTGTGATCTTTCTTTCATAGTAAGTAATTTATGAGTATGTCAAACAGCATAGTTTTCAGCACAGGTTTTTCAGAAATGAAAAGAGAACAAGTAAAGGCTTTGTCAGGCTCATCAGTTTGTTTTCATATGAAGTTTGATGCTCAAAGGTAAACTAAATACACACTGCTCAAAAGGGCACTGCAGTTTTTTATACTCTCCTTCAATAGGCACTTTCATCTTGCACACTTAATTTTCATCTGTTCTTGCCAACAAAGCAGGTATTATAATCTGGATAATTTTAAGAAGCTAGATGGGAAGTGGCTGAATAAGACTTCAGAATTCCCCTGATAAGAGAACTAGAAGAGTCTATTATTTTCCTGTTTCTGATACAGCCCCAAACTATCATGAAATGATGCATAATACACTTTTGCCAAATACCTTTGTGTGATAGTGCAAGGACCCAACTCATCAACCTGTAACACTTTCATTGCCTGAAGGCAGTAGAGTATCTGTGTCAGTTGTCCTTCTTTTGTACAGGAGCTGAGGTGCAATGGCTGTAGGGAAGTACCTTGTGAAGCCCCTCCACTGCCCCACAGATATTTTGCACTGTGATTGTATGCCTTGGAGGAATGTTTTTTGGGTGCAGATCAAACTTAGCTTTTACACTGCAGACCTCCCAACATAAACTATACTTCCCAAGAGTTTCTGCATTACTTTTTCACCTTTTAAATGGCTCCACTTTTCTGAGAAGCTGCTTGAGCAGCTAAGCCTTGCACCTTCTACAATAGACCTGACTAGTAATGGCAGAAGTGGCACCATGCTTGTTGTTAACCAGCCTTATTTCCAAGGGGATAAAGAACTATTGATAAGCAGGTATGGCTAACACTAAGCTGTACTATTTGATTCTGAAACAACTTCTTAGCTGTAAAGAGTATTCAAGAGAAAAATAAAAAGCCCGGATATTTTACATCTTCATGATGTTTTAAAGAAAAAGAGTTGCTTTTTAAAGATAGTCTGTTATTCTTAAGACAACTTTTCATCAGAAATATGTAATTCTATAAGACTGAGTGAAGAGCTACGTGTGTTACACTTGGTTTAGTTAGTCCATATGTGACCAGCATAGAGTAAAACAAGAGAGCAACAGTAGAAAAGGGAAGATGGATTTCTTAAAATTTAGCACTATAACCAGCTTTTTGTAGCAAGCACTCCAGAGGCACTGGGGAATCTCTAACCCTAGAGATACTCAGATCTTGACTGGAAAAGCCCCAAGCAGTCTGATGAAGGATGAAGTTAGATGCAACTTGAAAGCTGGCTATGCTCTGAGCAGAGTGGTCCAGATGATCTCCAGAGGTCCTTCCCAAACGAAATTTTCTGTGGCTCTATGAACAAGCCTGTATGTTCTATGCAGTATCTAGAGCAAAAGTAAAACAGGATTAGGGATCATATGGAATGAGTTAATTGCCCTGCTAGCATGAAAAAAAGAGCACTGCATCTCAGTGCTCTAGATGTGTGTGACCTGAATTCAGCAGCACTGCAGACTTTCAACAGAGAGGTTTTGAACTGTCTGGCAAGGCAGAACTATTTTCTCTGCCCTTTATGAAGAAGATGGATAGTAGCAGATAAAATTTCATGCAGAACATTTGTATCTCTGTGTTTAGTGCTTTGTATACAAATGGCCTTTTTTTTGCTGCTTCTCTTTTGGAATTAAACTACAAACAAGGTATTTCAGCTGGAAAATGAAAACATTTTTGAGATGTACAGGGACTCAGTATAACAGAGAATGATATGGTGACAGCAATGGAGCAATATGATCAAGCAGTGTATCAGGTGAAAGATAATGTGTCCAAAATATCAAGTCAAATAAACAGCAGTTTTTATTCAACTTGACAGCTGTCAAATGAGTAGGACGAGGCAGTCAAGCAGTGTTTTCATTGCAGTGGACAAAATATAGGGGTCATGGAAGGGTATGATTCACCCTACAGTTAAATAGAACTGGCTTAAGTTCCTAAACACCTCTTAAGCACGTTTATTTCATATCCCTCAAGATGTAAAAGAACTCCCTTTGAAAGCAACACAAGAGTCTTCCCACTGGAAATCAGAGCTGATCTTCATGGTAGTCAGGCAACAGTGAAGATCAGTGCAGGGAGAAGATGGTGTGGGTGCCTTTCCCAAAACTTGAAGAGGAGGCTTTGTCTTGTACTTCCCTGTTACTCTTGGCTTTAGACACAGTGCTTTCTGAATCTCTTCTCACCCTTTGCTCCATAATTCAATCATACAGCAAAAGTACTGTACTTCGGTTGTGTCAAGCTTTGGGAGCAGTAATTTTACTTATATATCCCAGTTCTAGTCCAGAAAGGAATTCAACACATCCAAAAATTATTTGGAAAGGAGAATACATAGCAAGGTAACAAAGTTTGCTGATGTATGGACTTAGAGGAGTAAAAATGAGAACTACATGTGAAGAACTGAAGAAAGATCTTGTGAGATGGGGCAATAAACTGTAAGTTGAAAATCAATTGGAATAATGTAAAATGCTGCATGAGGGAAAATCTAATCCTATTGTCACTTTTAAACTCATATTTTAAATAATTTTAAAACCCTTGTGCTTGATAGCAGTTTTTTTCTTTTAATTTAGCTCTGTATGGAGCTACAAGAAAAAAATATGTACAGAATGTCTTCCTTCTTTTATGAGAGCTACTTTTGTGTCGGTCATAAAAAGGTTTATAAAGGCAGAAAAAAAATGAAAATGGAAGGAAGCATTAAAATGATAGCATCCCAAGAAATGTTACTGAGCTGCTAGTAAACTTGTACTAAATAACTTTTCAGAGATTTTCAAGGCAGTTTTATACCAGGCCCAGCTTGGAAGGACTAACATATCACTGAATCACTCCAGGACTGTTTCTTGCGTACCCATGGAAGCTGATCATAACAACAACTGTCTTCTACATGATGTTTTTTCTTTCTTAATCAGTATTTCTCTGTTGGGAAAATGGAATTAATACCTGCAATGCATACAGAAAAAAACTCAACACATTAGCTTCCTTATGATTCAAAGTACATTGGGTAAAGTTGAGGTTCTACACTTATTATAACAAATAAAAAGTTTATTACCAATAAATATCAGTATTAGTTATTGGGGACAATATGGAATACTGTGGAACAAAAGGAAGGACTAAATTTTTCATTTAAGCTATTTCAAAATTACATGGATACATAGGAAGTATGTGCATTAAGGCTGCAGACAGAACAGTTGTGATACAATAGATTGAAAGTATTTTCACACCCCAAATTTTTATAAATACTTTTAATAATTACTTAATGATAATGGTAGTGGTGTGATGTGTCAGTAAGATGACCAAAAAGGTAGTTTCTAAAAGGCAACTTCATACAGTTAATGACCAATCTCCTGTTCGTAAGACTAGTATCAAACTGAACCTCTTCCTAGTCAAACAATAAATTCCCTTTGGAATATTAATTATGACCTTTGATGAATGAGTGTTACAAGGTGAACTACTTTCAGGGTGGAAACATTAGCATTACAGTGCAGGATACAAACATGATGGATTACAAAAGTCCTTCAGCCTTGAAATTTCAGGTTCTGAAAAGGCAGTTTACTCACAATGAATTCTAAGCACAAGGCAGTCATTAAGCCAGTGCAGCTAAATTGAGACAAAGGACTTGAGCCAAATTTCACTGTTTCACTTGACAAATCAAGATTGTCAGATTTGAGTGTCTTACAGATCACATTTAACAGCATAATTGGTTTTGGTGCTATCTTTGTGGATATTTAACTTAATTTAACAAAATTTATTCCTGGCCATTCTTTTAAAATACTTTGCAATATTTTTCTTTTCTAGTTTTCAATTAAAAAAAAAGAAAAAAAAAAAGAGATTGAGAGTTGTAAAACCTTTTGTAAGAGTTTTAAATTATGGTTTGAAGGGAAGGAATATTTCTCAGAATTGCCTGCTGCAAAACTTCTTTGATGACTTTGTTGAGAGACTGCTCTGTGACAACACACTTCATCAACTTGCAAACACAGTATAAGAGTTGAAAGAAAGTAACAGTTGGAAAATAGCAAAATTCTACAATGAAAGCATGGTGTTTACATCCTATTGAACCAAGCAGTGGGGAAAGCAATTATGTTTTTTTTTTCTACTCCATTACCAAAAATATGCTATATCCAATTTGTATTATCAGTAAACAAGTGGTACAAACAAATCTTCTTCATGAGCTGCAAATTGGAAAGTGCAGAGCATGCAAGAAATGCTCCAGTGTCTGTCAGTTTATGCTGGATATCTAAGTCACATACAGCAAAGTAAACCATGGATATGGAACAGCTGGATGAGGTTTAATAAACAATCTGGATGTACAGCTGTGTAAATGCAAGAAAAGTCAATTTTCTTTATTTTTCATGTAATTCTGGTTGGTTTAACTGGTCAAACACTTGAGTAATTTTAAATTGGCTCCTATTTACTTGCAAGCCACCAAACACACTAAGGGACTGAAGGCAGGCAGGAGAGGAGGGGAATATTCTGTTCAGAATATGTTAGAATCAGTGGTGAAACTCGGAACAGTTCTGTTCAGAGAAATACAATACTTTGCTTTAGAAATACTTCTGAGATGCTATTACAACACAAAAGAATAGAAAACATAAGTGGCATGGTGAATCTCTAACACACCTTAAAATCCTATTTCTGGTTTGTATGAGGACCTTCCTCTTCCATATGGCATTTTAAATATTTTAAGATTTGCATGTAATCTTGATTTAATAGGAACTCTATCTTGTTAACTAAAGATTGATTAATTAATGATATTTTTAGGTATTAGAAGCAGCTATTTGGCCAGCTTTGCTTACAAAAGCAGCAATATGGAAAAGAAAGCTATTTTAAGGCTCAGTGCTGTACAATTCCTGTGTGTAACATTCACTACGAGGAACAATGGATCTGTTGGGCTTCAGTGGATTTTTTCATTGTAGTAGGGATGACAAACCTTAAAAAATAGTGTATTTGCAGCAACGGGCCCTCAGGATGTTTCTATTTTTATTGCCCATCTGTAATGGTATTACAGGGACCTGCTAGTTTAGCACAAACTTTGAAAAATAACCTTTGGGGCATTACAGTGTTTGGAGAGGAAATACCTGTTTCAAAGGCCTGGAGCTATATGGACAGTGCTTATTTTGGTAATAAAGTCCTTGGCTGGACCAGCGCTTGCTACGGTGAAAAGAAAGATCAGAGAAGCAATATCTGTTTTGGAAAGGAACGTGGGGATAACCCATTGCTCACGCAGGACCTCATACTTTTGGAATGAGGGAATTTGGAAAAACACATCCCGCTTATGGAAATATTCGGCGTGGGGATGCTCCGCTCTGCTCCGTGACACGCCTTCCTTAGGCAACAAAAAAAGGATTTTCCAACCCTGCTGCAGCCTCTCGGCCGCCGGGCGCCTCGACCCGCAGCCTTTGGCGCTCGGTGCCCGGGGCGAGGAGCAGCCGCCGGCCTCTTCCCCCGCGCAGGGACAGCGGGACAGGGCCGCCCTCACGGCGGGCGGGATTTTCCCGCCTCGGAGGCTGCTCCTGCCCCGGCGCCGTGGCAGCGGCGGGAGCCCCTGAGGGCGGCGGGAGGACCCTGCCCCGAGCGTCCCCGTTTCCAGCGGGGCAGTGCCTCGCCCCAAGCTCGGAGGGCAGGGCAACGCTGGGCACTCCGAGCCCTGGGAGGAGACAGCCCCCAAAGAGGCCGGGGGAAGCGGGGAGAGACAGCTTGGCTGCGGGGGAACCCCGCGCCCCTGAGGGATTCCCCGCCGGCGAGTGGCACAGGGCGGAGCGGGGCGCTCGGATCGCTGCGGAAGGCTTGAAAGGAAGAGCTTACAAGAGATATAGAAACCGAGAAGGAGAGGCGGCTGCCCTCACACGTAATTCCCAGAGGAGGGAGGAGGGTGGGTGTCCGCCAAG
>VZRX01014022.1:23542-81941 GCA_013398075.1 Notiomystis cincta
ACCTGCAGCGAGGGGGGAACCCCTCAGGGACAGTCGGAGCCAGAGCAGCCTTGAGGGAGGCGGAAAAACCCCAAACGTGAGGACTCATTTTACAGGTATATTATCCCTCAGTCACCGGAGTGTTCCTTGCCGAAGCGGATTTTCCTGTGCCATTAAAAAAGTAAACCTGTCAAGTTAGGAACAGTACGTGATTACTGAACCACGTGGTCTTGGTTAGGAAAATTAATTATCTTAATTATGCACTTAATGAAAGGTTTTGAACATGTTCCTTTTGGCCCTCAGATGTCAGCTCTGCACTGTGATGGGTTGTTCAGAGACATTGGTGAACCAGGCTGCTACAAGTGTGATAAATCCTCTCAATCACTATATAGAATTTAAATTTATTCAAATTATGTTCTTCACACGAAGCAGGTCACTTTTTAAATGAAGCTGATGAGTGCATTTAGCTTGAAGAAACATGTACTACACAGCAGCAGCGCCAGGACCTGGAACAACCCAGATTTGTGCCTGCAACAGCGCTGCCTCTCTGTATGAGGATAAAACCTGATACAATGTTTTGACATACTCAAGAGCTTTTGATAAACTTTCCCACAGCTGCACTTCACAATTTATCACATAGTGAAGACAAGAGAAGCATTTTCTTTTAACAATTAAAATTTTAAGAGTTTGAAAGGATTCACTCTCAGATTTAGAAGAGTTCATCAGTGGGCATTACTTGTTTGATATTTGTTCTCAGTGTTCGGGGGTTTTTGCCAAAAATACTGTGTAATAAATGCATTAGAAAATGCAATTAATCTCATTAACTTGCCAGCACATTAAAAATATCAATTTTATTTTTGCAAACATCTGGAACTTAAGTAAATAATTTCTTTCTTAAGTACTAGATCTTGGCTTTAAATATTGTTCAGTGATCCTGCCTTTATCTCAGGTCTGTAATGTATGTAGAGCAAATATAAATGTGGCAAGGTATAGATTATAGAGTTACTGATTTTTTTATTTTTCTTTCACAGTTTGGAAATCATTAAGATACAATTTATGCCTAAAACTTTAATATTTCTTTAACTTTCAGGACTTCCCAGGCAAATACAGTGCTTATTTTTGTGAGCATGAAAAGTACATATTCGAAAAGATTTTTGTCTGCATCACCAGATGAAACTGAATGTTACCTGTATGCAAAACAAATTAGAACAGAAAGTGATCAAAAAATTGGAGAGAAAGAGGAGCAGCAAAAGCTAGAACAAAGCATGCACTGTGGGAGCAAGGACCAAACACCACCACATGAACTCCTCTTTTTATCAGAAGGACAAAACAACTGGGCATTAGAAAAACAGGGTTGTGATGCAGGAAGAAAAACTCGTATGAGAGAGTTTTTCAGTTCTAAAACTTGTAGTAAAGAAGGATTAGCATGTAGAGTATCAGAAAATGAACCATTCACCAAGAAATGGAGTCCTGAAAATGAAGACCAAAGTCCTATAGAAGGTGACATTTCCCTGAATGTACATGGACAGCCTCTTGAAACAGAGCTGCTCAATGCATCAGGTGCTGCTGACACGTGTCAAAATCTGCAGGTGCTAAACCCACCCCTAGTGCAGCAGAACAACAGCACAGAACAAAATAATAAAAGAAATGAGGATAATGAACTCAAACAAAATTCTTCAGTTACATCTTTAAACAGACACATGTTTCAGACTGAATTGCAAAGTCAAAAGTTTGTCTCCAATAATAAGGGGCAGCAATGCCAGCTTTTTCAAATTCCATTTTTGAGTGGAACAAGTTCTGTGTTTTCACTCACAGAAAATAAGAAAAGTAAATTTCTGAAAAATGTATGTTCTGCAGAAGATAAAAGTTATTCCAGTAGTGATAAGAGCACTACCACAGAAAGAGATAATAAAGAAAAAAATAATTCATTTTATATAATTCCAACATTGAAACCTTTTAAGAGTATACAACCACTGGAAATCCCTAATTTTAAATTTCCTAGGATTTCAAATAAAATAAATAGTAAACAATCATCAACTAACTTTAGGGAGACAGATTGGAAGAATTTTGAAGGCAAACCCTCTTTAATGCAACCTAAACATGATGTGCAAAACATGTCTGAGATAAGGAAAGAAGAAATGCAAAATGATGAAAGCAGTGTAAGAGCTTCAGCTGTTGGTTCTGAATTTAAAGAAAGGAATAGCCCACTGCCTAACAAACAGGAGCAGAGCACTTTGGCACAAGGAGAAGCATCTGGAACTTATTTCAGATGCAACAGCACTGACACAGAATGTAATAAAATATTTGCTGAAAATGACTTCACAGATAAAATGCTGGAGAATTCAGAGGGTGATGATGACCAGAAGTCAAAGATTCACATTTACATTAGAGCTAAAAATGTTCAGAATGAGAAATGTGTCTGCTCTAATGGTCTTTTGCAGAGAAGGGGGAGGAGGAGCACTAATGAGAATGCGGGAACCTTTCATGTACAGATGAGTATTCCAGTAACAACAGAAACATTAGAGAAAAATAAGTTAAACCTACACTGTGGTGTGCATCATTCCAACAGGGATATTAATTTGTATGAAGCAGAATCAAAACTCTCCAGAAAAGAAGTATTTGATTTCCAAAGTTATGAAACAAAAAATATTACATTTAAAAGTAATTGTCCTTGCATTATTGTTCAGGATTTTCCAGATAAGAGAGCAAGTTGCAATATATTTAGGGGGAAGGAAATGCTCAAATTAAAGTTTTCATTTCAAAACACGTTGTTTGGATGGGTCATGATGTGGACTGAGCCTTTCCATGAAGATGTGCCCATGTGTCAGGATGAGAGTGTTATACCCTGGTCTCATTGCCATGACACATTAAAAAAGCAGTGTGATGCTCAAGAGTTGGTAAAGAGCACTATAAATAGGAACCACAATGATAAAATATTCATGTGTTTGCTGGCTGTTGTTTCAAAGCATCTGAAGGTGGAGGTACTAAAGACAATTCTTGCTTCCTTTTTCAGTAGCACAAAAACTTTATTGACAACTGAGAGAAAGTCTATGGCAGGAGAGAAACAGCCTTTATGTGGCAGAAAGCAAAATCAGTTAAACTCACGCACAGATGATTCTTTGAGGCAAACCACAGGATTTCTTAAAGAAAATGAGTCTTACCCAGGATTTGTAAGTTCTAAATTTGTGGAAAGCATTGATTTTGAGTTGCATAATGGATGCCAGAGAAGATGCTTTTCCAGAACTTTAGGTGAAAAAGAGTACACTTTCTTACAAAGAGGAGCTCTCTTTCATAACCAAAAAACCAGATTATATAAGGGAAGACATTTCAGGAAACACTACCTCTTATCCAGAGTGAGTGAAGGGTTTAGCACTGATTTGAGGTCAGTCAGTCACAAAAGCATTATGAAAAAGCAAATTTTACCTGCTAAATGCCTGATCTTGCTGCAGGGCTTTTCTGATTGTTCTTCACTACCCAAGATCTATTGCTGCAGTATCACAAAAGGACAGCAGCATCTGATGGGAGCCAATCTTAGATACCAGAGTTACTTTCCTGCTCATTCACAACTGAAATTTGAAAAGGTACATAAGAAAAGTACAAATGAGGAAATATCCATAACTACTGTAAGGCAGGAGAAGAGCAAACCAAGTATAGGGCTTAATAGTTCTTTTCATGCAGAATTATTTAAAACTTTCCCTTTTGTTTTATATGAAAACAAGAAGCACAAACCAGCTGTATATAGAAATTGCATAACTTCTACAAATGAAGTCACTAATGAAGTAACATACAGCATGAAAAAATATTTGGGTAACTCTAGTTATATAAATGCTGATGAAAAAGAATGTGTTAATCCAAAAGGGTTGAAAATTAATTGTCATAATTTTCTTTCTAAAAAATTTTTTTCTATTTTTGACACATATGAAAAAATTCCTCTAGCTACTGATTCTGAAGACTTTGACCAGATCCCAGTTGTAAAGCAAGACAGTTCTATCCAAATAAAGTTGTGTGAAGAAAGTGCAGTCACTGGTTCAGAAGAGTGTTTGCCTGTTAAACCAAACAATGTCTTAATTCTATCTGAGCAGCCAAAGGCAATCACAGAAAAACATAATTCTCTCCTATTGCTAGATGGACAAACAATCAAACATGAGAATTGCAAAGACTTAGATACTTCTAGCCCACATCTAGCCAATAAAAAAGTAGACTACCAAAATACTGTTTTAAATTCTGAAAATTTACTTCCTAGTTCCTCAAATATTTATCAGTCCGTCACTTTGCCGTTGGATAGCAGCTCTTTTGTCAGCAGAGAAATACGTGGGGATGGGCAGTGCAGGAGTTCCTCAGGAGCAGACAGCCAGAAGGCAGGTGAAACAATCCCTGCCGTGGCGCAGGATCTGTCCGAGGGAAGCCCTGCCACGACAGACACATACTTGCAATTACGGGCTAAAGAAACAGCCCAGTTTTCTTTACACGGCTCTGAACAGACAGGCAGTTCAGAGAATGAGACAGGCACTTCAGAGCCAGCAACTTTGAAACCACATCTTGAATATGTAAAAGAACAGGAAGAGAGAAATTATGAACAAATGCATGTAACTAATGAAAGTCAATGTGAGACTGTAATGAATTACTTGATTATGTCAAATTCAGAAGATAAATCTAAAACATTCATTGCTGCAGAAGAGGAATTAAAAATGCCTTTATCTGTAATAAACAATGGATGTCTTGAAGATGTAAAAGACAAGTATTTACCCTTAGAAAATAAAATCACACATGAATTTGAACTGAAGAGAAAATTTGATTTAGTGCTAGAAGAGCTACGTATGTTTAATGAAATTAGCAAAGAAAATGTAAACGATTTATCTAGTTTGGAAACAAACTTGCCCAACAGTTACTGGGAATTAAATAACACTGAGGGAATAGATGAAAACATGGCAAAGGTTTCTCAAAAGAAATCATGTGTGTCTTCTCCAATCTGTGGTATCACAAAAGGAAAACAGATAACTGACATTAATGAAAGTTCATTACATGAAAAGATATTAAATGAAAATGAAGACCAGAAAGAATCTAAGGAATATTCTATTTCAAGACTGTCAAGTGAAGAATTGCTGCACTCACCTGCAGAAGGTAAGCACATGGAATTACTGTGTTTTATGTAATTAAGAAAGTTTAAACTTTAGACAATATTTGATTTGCTTTAATGGTGTATTTCTCAACTCAAATAATTCTATTTCTTTTCATGGAATTCAAAGTTTGTTGGACAAATCTACTTGCCTATGAATAGCCAAATGCAAAAAACCTCACACTACTGCAGCTACCTGCACACTGTGCTGTAGCAAATGCAGCTCAGAATTCAGCTGGTCAGCTCCAGGCTTGCTCAAATCTGTATTAGTGCACATTCTGCTTCAGATTATTCATTTTGTCTGATTTCATCATAATGAGCCCGAAATTCCCAAAGAGTCAAAACCACAATGAGATGCACGTTCAAAGAGCGAAAATGTCTCAATTAAAACATGATACAATGTTTACAAAGGAGACAACAGTTTCCTTCCAACTGGTCATGGACTAGTTTGGGTTGGAAGGGATATTTATAGGTCATCAAGTTTGACCCCCTGCAATGAACAGGGTCTTCTGCAAGTAGATCAGCTTGCTCAGAGCCCTGTCCCACCTGGTCTTGAATATAACTATATAAATCAAATAACTTGTGTAACTATAGTTAGGTTTGTTCAAAGTTTAAATGCTGATGGTTTTAAAACTTTAATTTTTTTTTTTCCCTGGAGAAGCCCAAAACCCATTTCAAACAGGATGTGAGCAACTCTGATTCCTAAACTCTATGACTCCTATCCCATTTGCTGCATAATCAAGAGGTATTTAATGAGCAGAGGAAGGGCACTGAGAAGAAAACCAGTTGAATGCTCTACCTTTTTGTACAAATAACTCAAAAGTGATAAGTAAATTATTCAAACAAAAACTCTTCAGTGTATTTATCAGATTTTGTACCTGAAATTAATTTTGCAGAAGTGACGAGTTCTCACAGCTGCAAACAAAATTGGTAAGGTTTATGCTTTGGTCACATTTGGTAAATTATCTGATGAAAATGCAGCCACCTCAGAACTGACATCAGAGCTCAATTTCTCAGTGATTTGGCTCTAAATTTATAAATTGAACATTTCAGTGGGGTTATGAAAGTAAGTAATGTCTGGGAAGAAATTGTTAAAGTGTCACAGAGAAACCCCAGAGGGAATTCTGTTCAGTAGAGCTTTAACAATATAATGTGCTGCAAGTTACACCTGAATGCCTTGCAGAGGATGAAAACCTAACAGATACTGGGTAAATGGCTCAACAAGTGATCACTTTTCTGCCTAAGCCTGGAATAAGATCCAAGTGGAGCAACTGATTTGTCACCAGAAGATTAAAAACTGCATTATTGCATCTATGCAATGGAGAATTTCATGAGATGTAGAGGCTTTTGCCAAGATTCTGAGAATGAGACTTTGTAGCTTCATTGATGTTACCTCTAGTGTGCACAGACATGTTTTAATCATGTCAACAAGAACCACAAATTAATAACTAGATGAAACAAACAGTTATTTGTGAATATTAATCGAATAAAAAACTTAAATGTTGTATTTCTGTTTTTGTTTTGACACTATTTAGGTGCAGCCTATAGAAATCCATACAAATGGAATCCAGCTTTTTTACACAGCACACTTTTTAAGGAACAAAGCTATAATTTACAGAAAGAAGGAGGTAATGTTATATTATTCTGCAATTTATACCACAAATCCCAGTGGTAATGGACTTATTTCTAAAACATTTGTATTTGTTTTCTTTCCTTTTTATTTCTATCTCTATAGAAATCACATTAGGTTTAATTGTAGGTTACTAGAAAAGTGTCCTGTCTTCGGCTTGGTTCACAGAACAAGCCATGCTGATGAGCATTTTTGTTCTTTGGAGAGAAGAAAAGAACTTTAACAACATGGGGTTTCCTTTGTTGCTTATTTTGGAGCCATTTGGAACAAACATCTTTGGGCCTTCAGTCATTGTGATATAGCCAAGATATACTACAGGGAGAACATGCTTTGTTATACTGTTTTTTGAAGATTTGCAGTTTTGTACACGTTGTGGAAGGAAATTCAGAATGATAGTGTGAAGTGATCTATTAAGATTTCAAAAAGCATGTTTTGGCAGTTTTTCCAACATGTGGAAACATTTAGTAAAACAAGGCATGTGGCTTATTATGAAATAAAATATTAAAACTTTGTCAAGAAAAGGCTATAGATAAAATTCTATTTTACTTAGTGGAATAATGTGCTGCTATTTTGACTTTTATTCCTCATTGCACCTGTTAAAACTGTTGCACAATTTTCTGGTTTCAGAATTCAGAAAACTGTTTCCTTCACTCAGGCAATTCTGGGAAATACTCAAACAGTTACAGATGATCTCTGGTGTTCTTTTCACCTATATTTTATTAAAGTTTTTTCATCTTGTGAAAATATTTCATATACCAAATGCAAAGTGTTGAAGAAAATTCTGCTCTACTTCTTTGTTCTTTGTCACTGCTCTCTAAGACTTTATAATTTTTTGTGATGTGTATTCTAGTTTCTGACTTACATAGGAGGTATTGTTATTGCTTAGGGAGCTTTAGATTCCAGAATGCTGTATTGTACATAACACACCAAGGCAGTTGATATTAACATGTTCTTGCATGTTTTGTTCAGATGAGATTGAAGCTTGCTAAGTGGAACATTGTTTCTCCCACAACTGAACCTGGATAATTTTCCCTTTCTTTTTTCCTTGCTCTTTTGGGCTTCAGGGCCAAGGGCAAAGGAAATAATAAGTCTTCTCCATTGCAATTATGTGTATTTCCTTTACATTTCTTCATAGTGTTCTCTAAATTCCCATCTGAGCTTCTCCAGAAATGTTTGGGAAGAGACCTTAGCAATAAGTAGCTTTTTTTCCCCCCCATGATTGCTGAGGAATTGTGCAGGTTGTTAGGGCAATATTTCTAGGGCATTTTATACCTTATTTCCAGATATTTGTCAGAATCAACAGGAACCTAATGTTCTTCTAGTAGAAGAAACTGAAAAAATTGAATGTTGCCCTCATCATCCGTCCCAGTTGATAGCAAATAGTGAAGTGTTGAGTATCGTGTTTCCTTGAGGAGCTACATTGGCAGAGACAGTTCCTCCTCCATTCACACTGAAAGTTGCCTTGGAGGTTATTCTGAAACCAGGTTTTGTCAGTGGAAATGCTCTGCCTGCTGTATTGATAGGAGTTAATGTCAGAAGTTATGCTGATATGTGACTGTCTCCCTCTATTTTCC
The DNA here is from genome assembly GCA_013398075.1 of Notiomystis cincta. Classification (NCBI taxonomy): domain Eukaryota; kingdom Metazoa; phylum Chordata; class Aves; order Passeriformes; family Notiomystidae; genus Notiomystis; species Notiomystis cincta. The sequence continues at coordinate 31,842 of VZRX01014022.1, forward strand.
TGTAGGATTCTGAGCTATCACATCTTGTCACAGAAACTGTGACTGCTTTGGAAAGGAGATACCTAGGTGGGACAAGAAGATTTATACTCCAGTAGCTTTACAATTTACCATGACTAACAACCATGCTTTCCTGGCTATGTATAAACCCACAACACTTGACTGACTTTCAGTGCATGCTGCTCCTCTTCTAGCTGGCTCTTATGAGTCTTAGAATTCTAAGACATAGCAGCAGTGCTGTCTCATCACTGACTTAAGAAGAGAACTTTGGGATTTTTTTTCCTCATCCCACTATTTAAAATTCTTGTAAAAGGCTTAGAGAATTTTTTTTCTCTGCCTTTAGTAGGATACCAGCTGAATACCTAAGCTTTTATACACACACTATTTGATGTCCTGGCTAATTACTCAGTGCTTCATCATTTTATAGAATAATGCAAAATAGAACTGGAAAAAATCTTGAGACCCTTCTTCCAGATGAGTCATTGTCCTAATCTCTCATTAACAAGGTAATGGTCTTCTATTCTGCCCCAGTGAGTATTATTTTATGCAAAACACAACAGCTTCTAAAGGATGACTGATCGCTGCACTGATCACTGCTTCAGATCACTACATGGTGCATACCTTACCCAATAGAATGTGGACCAGACAATAGACATCCTCCTATCCTGCTTTATATAAAATGAGTGGCAAAGGGCAAGACAGCAGACTAATTGTAAATGTTAAAGTGTATTCACCTCAGCATGTCCACTCTGTCCTGAAATGTTAACTTGGACCAAATTGTGTGCCTTTGCCAGTCTGTTAGGAAAGTTATGCAATGTTGGGTTGAGGATTATTCTAATCAGAAGGAATATGCACATGACCCAGCCATGAGCATTTCCTTTTCAGCCCAAAAGGATCAGCCCAGAGTCAGATGCTCTGCAGCAGAATGGAGGTGAGACAGTAGCAAAGATTGCTTAATTAATATTGCTCTAATTTATCTATCTAGTCAGGATGTAATTCTTGTCTATACCATACAGAATTCTGGATCTGCTTTTACTTGTTATCCTTTCTTTTAAATATAGGGTACTTTCTGTCTCATGATGTCATAAGAGTAAGGCCTCTTAAAACATGCAAGAGACCCATCAGGATTGGGCTGTCAAGAAAGGCTCGGCCAAAGCAGCTGCATCCTTATCTGAAATGACTTCCTGGATTCTTTTACCAGCCTTCACATCTGGGATCACTCTGCTTGAAAACTGTTGAAATGTTTTAATGTCAGTTTTTTCTTTTTGTACTTTGATCTTTGTGGTTTAAGGGGTTTTCAGATATTAATATTGCAGTGTTTGCTAGTGATTTATTTAGGAATACTCCTGTGAATACTTGATAGCAAAGGGATTTATTATGAATGTTTACTAGTAGAAGTTTTAATGGAAGGGTGAATTCCTTTTAAAGTTTATGTAATATTAATAAAATCTGTCATGTATTTTTCATCTATTAAAATATACAGTTGAAATTTTCTGCCACATTCACACATCCTTAGTATCCTCTGTGTGTTCATGTAGTTTTAAAAACTCAGTAAGTATTTTTAAAGAGATTTGTTACAAATGTTTAGAGTGATGTAGAAGAGAATTTCAGGAAGTTATGTTTAGATTGCTAAAACGAAGATTATGTTTTAGGCTTCAGAGGTTGTTTCCTCTAAGGTAATTTCAGTTCCATGTACTTGTCCCGTTAGACAAAGAGTTGGAAAGGAATAAAGCTATAAATGCTACAGACAGATTGTCTCATTCTGAGTGTACTGATTCCATTGCATACAATGTGGAGGCAAAATAACAGTGCATAAATTCTGGAGATTAAAAATCTCGAGAAATGGGGACATTTGGGGTGCAGCAAAGCATACAGGGCTTGGTTAGGGACATCTCTTAATTGTTATTACAGTGATATTTTTGTTATAAAGAATAGAGACAGTTTCAACAGAATAAAAGCACAGCAAAACCAAACCTGAGTGAAGTCTGAAAAAAAATGCTGAAGTGTCAGAAGAAGAGTAATCTAATAACAGGTATTCAGAAAAAAGCTTTAAAACCTCTGTGATTGCACAGTTATTTAGAAAGAGCATTTCACCCTGCAATGGATAAGAGTGTTCCAGTATAAGAGGTATAACAGAACAGTGATGGAATGATGGTAAATCCCTAAAAAATAATAATACATGATTGCAGCTGACATAAGGAAACCGAGGAAGCTGATTTGATAGGGGATTTATCTGCAGATAAATTATTCTATAGAATCTCTAGCAGCAGTGCAAAGATAAAGTTTAATTCACAGTTTAATTTCTTTAGCAGTGACATTTAGAATATATCACATGCAATAGTAGGCATATCACTATGTTTGTGTTATAAGGATCTAAATAAGAAAAGGAAATTCAGTCCACAATATTGAGAGAAATCAATGACACAATAAAATCTAGAAGAAGAGTTAAAATTTGGTTCACAGTTCCTTTTGTATGAAATAGTAAGGATGTCAAATGAAAATTTGTTTCTAGGAACAGCTGGTTCTAAGAGTTTCTAAGCTGATCTGCTGACCACAGATTGTTCAAAGGTACAGTAAATGGTGTGCACCTGGTTTAAAAATAATTTTAAACAATAAAAGTTGCTAACTTTCCCACTATAAATTTGATGATGCAAATGTAAAACTGTCCATGCTATTGGAAAGCATAGTTCTGGACATTATCCTTTAGCAGTATACCTAATTTATGGAAAAGTTTAAAAGGGCTAATCAAAAATGGACAACTAGAACACATGTTCAGAAGCAGATCCTGGGAGAGCAGGGCCTTTAGACAGCTCCCCAGTGAGTATTCAAATGAGACAGCAGCTGAACAGGAATGGATGGATGGATGGATGGATGGATGGATGGATGGATGGATGGATGGATGGATGGATGGATGGATGGATGGATGGATGGATGGATGGATGGAAGGATGGATGGATGACTTTGTTGCACCTTCACACCAGCAGCAGACACCTCTGTCTCAGAGAGGGTAACTTGGCATCACAGGGTGACACTGTGGAGCAGTTTGAGGACCTATGGATGGTAGCAAGCTCTAAGTGTCAGCTGAGGGTCAGTAGAGGCATCCTGGTCTCTCAGAGCTTTGCAAAAGCATCAGCTTAAGTGTCTCTGGGTCCCAGCAAGCAAAAGCTGATCACAATCCTTTAGCTAAGTGTTGTTTATTGTGTACAGGCACAGAGCAAGGGGAGCTGGTCTATGGGCATTGGAATGTTCCCCTGCAGTCGTGTCCTCACAGCTGGGCAAACACTTCTCCAGTGCTGCCAGACATGAGCTGGCTGTCAGGCATGATGTCTTATCAGTAGCTTCTTAAGCTCATATCTGTAAAGTTGGTGTTTAAAGTAGGAGGGTTTCTTACAATTTGAGAGTGATGCCTCTGTATTTACAACACATTCTATGAATCCTTTGGGAAAGCTTCTCTCTGTGTCATTTCCCACAGAGGGATATCTTTACCCTACAGAGTCATTTTTCTATATCGTCTCCTGCCATTGGCCTGTGATCATTAATGACATAGGGAATACAATTAAAAAATTGCATTTTTTATACTTGTGGGGCAGCTCTGATAGCCATGGCTTGGAAATAGGTATATAATTTCTGTGCTAACACATCTGTGATCCCACTGTTCAGAGCATGGTGATACCAGGTCTCAACTACCTTAAAAAGCCACTAACGACAGAATTTTACAGATCAAGGCAAGGAAGGCAACCAGAGTATGAGTGTCTACCAGCAGCTTCCACACCACAGACTGATCCAAGTTTGTAATGTCCAGGGGTCAAGACCTTAAATACTTTGCATGGAGGCTTCATAACTTTGATTCCTGGTTAATAGTGTCCAACAGACCATTGAAAAGGGCCATTTTCATTCTGAAATCAGTTACAACAATGCAAAGTCATGTATGGAGATGATGTAACCCCACCAAAGCATATTTGTAGTGAACACTCACACAGATAATTCTGAAACTGAAGAACAAACTGTTCCTTGAAATACTTAGGCAATTGTATTCTGCCTTATAACAAATTTTGAGATGCTTGGAAACTCTGATTAGCCTAAAATCTGAAGGAATTAATACCATGGAAAAAATCCATTAAATGACCCAGCATTGTTTATACAGCAAATTATCCTTCCAATGAAGACAATTTTTGCCTATTTTTAAATCAACGAACTCACCTGTTTTTAAAATATATCTTTTTATCTGATGTTTGTATAAGAAAATACTGCAATGCTCTTGTCTGTAGAACACAGAGGTAAACATGCCACTTTTTCAGGACAGGAGATAAACTCTGAATTCACTGAATTTATACTCAGTAGCGAACTTCCTTGTGTTTAATGGTGCAGTTTGTGCAAGAATATCTCCATATATACTGGAGAGGATACTGGAAAATACCCAAACACATAGAACCAGACAATAAGTCAAACAAAACAACAAAAATTGGACCACGCAGAGAAGTAGAATAGTCCAGCTGAGATATTATGTAAACTTTATGTCTGACTGCTCATTCAGCTGGAGAGAGCTGCTAACAACATGCCCTCATCTTAAATAGCAGAGGAAGGGCTGGCACTGGGAATGCTGCCTGGCCTTCTGCCAGCTTCAGCTTCCCCATCAGCTGGGAAAGCTCAGGTACCTCCTTCTGCTGGGGAGCAGCACAGGAGCACTCGGCTGTGCAGAGCAGCGGTGGAAGCTGGCACCATTCCATGGACTTTGGGAGCTGCACGAGAAAATGCCAAGCCAAGATCCCACCATATGTCTTTGCATATCTGATTGAAGCTATATGTATACATTTTGAATTTTTCTGTTGCAGACGTGGTATCTTGGGGATGTTTTTTGAGTTAGCTAAGCTTGCTAATGCTGACTGTAACAGAAATGCAGATGTTAAGTGTCATTATACTTTAATAATTATGCAGAAGAGCTTAAATATAATTTCTGAATCATTTTATATCAGCTGCTAGAACAATAGATATAGCTTGGCCTTGTTTAATACAAAAGGATTCAATTATAGCCTACTGAAAGCCTTGAATTCCATTATACCTACCAATACATGTGATTTTTTAATAAATAGTAATTGAATGTATTTTTTTCATCTGCCTTTCTAGTGACTGGATGCAAAGCTAAAACTGCTCCTCTCAGTGTATTTTGGATAAATGTGGGCAATTAATGAGTGAACATATCCAAGATGTTTAAAATCCAGTTTAATAACAACACCTATATATAGAAGTATATTGGTTTTCTCTATCAGGGAATTGAATTGAAACAGGTAATGAAGTCCTGTTACTCCTTCTACTGTTGGAAGACAGTTTCCAAACCAAAATAGATGTGAAATTCCTAAATTTCAGGGAAGGCTTTGGAGAAAGGGTTCAAATGTATCTATCAAAAGGTTCTGCATTAAGGAAAAGAGTGCCAAGGAATTTTGTGAATATACTTTACCGAGAAGTTTCATGTGGTTAGGGAGGAGTTCTGCTTTTGGTCCTACAGTTCATATTCAGTTTGGATTTTAATTCTCTACTCCCAGCATGGACATCCCATCATGTTATTCCCACACACCACTGAAGAATGTACCTGCTGTTGTCTCATAGCCGAGACACTGAGGTCGCTTTACCTGCTGTGTTCCTGCTGAGCCAGAGGTAGAGCACTTCCAAACAGTGTCAGGTAAACTAGAAGTACATTTAAAAAATATCTGGGAAAATTAAAAGTTAACTTCGTTCAAAACTATTTCTGTCAATAATGGTTCAGGTGAAAATGTAAATATGGGCACTGGCTTCAACATTTGTCCATCGACAGTCTTTGTGGTAGATGAAAGGTTGATAGTTGTCTTTATGAATTGCAGCAATTTAAACAGTTATGTTTCATTTAATAAGAAAAAATAGTTTATCATGATCTCATAAGGTAATAAAAGTAAATAGATGATTATTTTATAAAATATATGCTACCATTTGGTATTTGGTCTGAGTCAATGTTACCATATGTGTGTTCTCCTTCACTTAATTTTTTCCCACTACAAGGCCCTTTCAATTATGAAAATATTTTTAGCCAGGAGCTATAGTGAAAATACAATATAAATTATATTCAGTGTATGCACTAAGAAAGATGCATAGAATAATCCTCTGTTAAAGCACTTTCTGTCAAAGCTTAAATATGCAGAAATATGCAAAGCTTAACAAATATGAAAAATAAGTGCATCCACATGGAGATATATATCTATGCACATATATAACCTACCATATTTAAAGTATTATCAAAATATATATTCTTATTGCCACTGATATTTTGGAGTCTGTAACTCAACACACTGGAAATGATAGATTTCAGAAAATGTAGCAGAGGTTATGGCTGTGTGTGGAGAGATGGGAAACAGCTTGAATTGACTTGGGAAAGCCCAGTCAATAAAGCAAGGTGGGCCCTAAGGTAACTTGAGCTGCCTTTGGGACAGAACTGTCTTCCTCATTTGATCAGTGAGGAGACTTTGGGGGAAGCTCGTGCCACGGTCAGTGTTCTCAGCAGACTGCAGGAGTTGAAAAATCCTTTTGTCTGTTGCTTGGGACTAAGGGTGGAAGAGTTAGCTGTTTAAAGTGCTCTCTAGAATTGAAATTCTGTTATTCTTAGGTTTGGATTCAAGCAGCATCCAGGATCTCTGCTCACTACTCACTGTTTATGGCAAAATCTTGCATACAGAGGCTTAATTTCTGTCCCAGAGGTTTTGCAATTCATTTTTTTCAGTCTGTAAATGTACCTTGAGTTATTGCTTGTTCCTATGATACTTAAAGAGGGCAAAATTAAGAAAAAAATGTTTTTAAGAGCAACCTTTGGTTTATTTCTACATGGTATATAAAGGAATCTTTCAATTTAAAACTATTTCTGCTTATTTGGAGGAGGATGTTGATGGATTCATGAGTGAAGGGATGGATTATATGTATGCAACAGGCAGGGAAATGTCCATGGCAAAGGCAGTGTCCCATAGATAGTCTGGAGATGGATTTTGAGTTTGATTCTTCTCATCCTTTCCAAACATTCTCACACTTTTTGGAGAAAACCTTTCCTTGAGAAAATGAATAATGTTTTATGTGCCATTTGTTCCAGCTTTTTGTGTGCCTTATCCTACATATCAGCTTGTTCTTCTTTGTGTCTCACTTTCTTCCCTCTCCTTAACTTCTTTTTATGCTGGAGTTTTCTGGGGTTCTGCCACTATGATAGAAAGCAAATAGAGTTGGACTTTTCCACAGTCAGCCTTGTTCCAGCAAAACTTTCCTGCTTGTGCTTGCCAGAGTTGTGAACTTACCTTGCTTGTGCCCAGGCTTGCACCATAACCGAGCAGCTGTCACGAACTACTGGTCTTGTCCAATATTCTCATTGTGACAGAGGTTCTTTGGCCCTGGATGGGTGTGGAATGGTCTCACTGTGCTTCCCTCAGCACATTTCTGTAAGCCTGTGCTAACAATGGCAGTGCTGAGTCACCCAACTTTGAAATGGTGAGCTGAAATGGTTCTGAAAAACAGTAGTGGTAGAAATCTTCATTGCCCAGGGACCTGTGGAGTGTGATGGCCAAGAGAACTTGAAAAAGATATTGATTTTGGAGCCATAGACATAAGGAGAGTGCTGAATTAAAATATAACTCTGCTTTTGCTTCTTATGAAGTAAGTGTTTGTGAATATTTCTGTGCTCATTTTGTTTTTTGCGTGTATGTTTCTGTTTTACATGTATATTTTATTATTTGTTTTTAAAAACCCCTGTCATTATCAATATATATGTATAAAAAGCAAACTTTTGTGATGGGGGAAAGTTGCAGAAAAATATGTTTTGACATGTTTTCAGAAGAGGCTCTTTTTTAAAAGATGATGAAAGCTTGAATTATGCTTGTATGCCACACTACACAGCTCTTCTTTTATCCCATAGATTTAGTATGTTATTGCTTGAAAATAATTATAGGATATGAAGATTGGAGCCATGAGAAATGAACATTAGAAAAAAAATTCAAGACTGTTCACAAAACTGAAGACACAGTGCACGACATGTTCATCCTTGTGAAAATTCTTCCTTTGTAAGTGCTGCCAAGGTCAATGTCAGCCTGAATTCTTTAATGCATACTGTAAGTGCAAGCCATGCAGATTAGATCTGCCCAGAGTTATTCCTATTTGTTCACCCAGCTTTTAAAAATACATGTTTGTGCTCTTCTATTAAAAAAAATCCATTAAAAAAATCAGAAGTCCAAGCTTGTATCAGGTCTTTCATTTATATTCATTCTCCACCTACTTTTCATTTTGCACCAGAAATATATACAAACAGGTTTCCATCTGCACACTGCTGAATGTATTTTCACATTTAACAACAACAGCAAAATGTATTTCCTGCATTTTCCAGATAAGTTAATGAAATTAGATTATGCAGGGAATAAAAATAGTTCAATGTTAGGACTCATTATGAGAATCTTAACATTTACTAAAATGCTGAATTAATAATTTTGAACATGGAATTTTATTGTAATTGCTTATATCTCTAGGATGAATCTTTACTTGCATGAACTATGTTATTAAGGGCACAGAGGAGTCCTAAATACAGCAATATTTCATGTAGTCCCACTTATTTCATTAAAGCTCCTATTTTTCTGAAGTTTCCAAGGAAAGAGGGGGAGGCAAACAGGAGGAGGGAGAGAGAACATAGTCCCTCTTTGGTATGATTTCTTAAATTGTAAAGTTAAATCTGAGGTTGTTTGGCTGTAGAGAGATTTTAGGGCCAAATCTTGTAGTATTTTTTGGTATTAAGCTTTTTTTTCTGTAGAAAAGAAAATATTGGGAAAAAATAAATCAGCCTGATTCCTAGAAATTCTTAGAAATTCCTTAGAGATTCCTAGGTCCTTATATGTTCCTGAAGATGCTTGTGTATATGACAGGGAGGTATGCAGTGCTTCCTGGGCACTCACAAACAGGAGTAGCAGAGTCTGTCAGTGCTTGCACCAGAAGCTGTACAGAGTCATTTGTGCTTTGCCCTTGGCTGCCTCTTCCAAAGAGCTCAGGAATGTCTCTGTAACAGCAGATGGACACTTTTGGACAATACTGGTGTAAAAATCCCTCATAAATATTAACAACTTGTTCAAGAAAATTGTGGTATTAGAGGTTTTTTATCATCATCAATTATTCTGTACTACCAAAGAAGGTGATATTTGCCTTCTGAATTTGAAAACAATTGATATTGTTTCACTGGCACTAAGATATCTGCAATTGAGGGAGTTGATGACCTTACAAATATTCCCTATGATTGCCATGTTAGTAAGCACCTTGCTGTCTTCTGGCTTTACTTTGGGAAAAACAATGGGTTTTTAAAAGTTTAAACTATTCTTTTCTTCTGTTCCCTGCTCACCCATCTGTGCTTGCTGTGCTCATTGCTGCTGCTGCCTGTTGACACTGCCAGGCTGTCTGATGTGGGACTGACTTTGGATCCATGGCAGGATGCTGGATCTGTTGCTCCCTCACTTGTCCCCCTCTGTACTGTTGCAGTTCTTACAGTGCTTCTGTGAGTTACTGACACTTTATGTCATACTGGTTCCTTATAGGAAAAGTGATCTCTATTAATAGGTTATTTTTTGATTGGTGGCTGAGCCAAACTTGAAAAATATTACCTGAGTTGAAGGAGTTTTTATTGTTGTTTTGGTTTTTGATGTTTTTTTTTTTAAGATTTTCTTTTTGTAGTAAATTTATTTAGTTTTGAAGTCTTATAGCAATGAAAAATAGTCATTCTGGATAAAGGAAACATTTGATTCAATGCCAAACATAACATTTTTTTTCCAGTGGAGATTGTGTTTTAACAAAAGTAAACAGTAGAAATATGGCACTAAAAGTTAAGCACCAGCTGCAAAACTGGCCAGGCATATTGCCCTCAGTGAGTAGTCAGGACATTTACACAAAATGTGGGGACTTACATTCAAATCCTCCCTCAAGAAATATCATTTCTTCACCTCCTGCCTGCCTGCTGCATGTTCTAGATGTCACATCGTGTGGGTGTAACTTTACTCAGTCCTTCGACTGCAGACATTCTTCTTTGCGTAATTATTTTAATAGGAACTGACAGCTGCTTGTTCTGCCTTCTCAAGAAGTGTGTGTGTAACCTGTTAGATCATTCTCATCTTATGAATTTCCTCCCTCGTGAATATTTGCACAAGAAGAAAGAGCTTCAGAAGAAGAAATTGGAACCCCTTATGTGAGAAAGCATTGCAGCCACTGCAGTGCTCCCATACCTTGTTCTGAGAAACTGTTTCTGAGATCCCTGTTCTTAAGTGCACACTTGAAACTGCTGTTATCTCCATGTGACCTTGTTAAACATAATTCCAAACTGTTTCTTTGTAATAAAGAAGCTTTTATATTCCTGTGTCACCGAGTTCTAAACTGAGTACAGTGACCCCTGGAGCAGGAGCTGTGCATGTACCAAGAGAATTTGTTTTCCATCTTGCTCTTAGGTTACCATCAGTTGTTGAAGGAGGATTGGTTTCTGAGATGGTGGTATTAGTAATGAGTTGTGACTCTTGAATAAAAAATTGACTCCTTAGTGACTGTTTGATCACTTCAGTTCTTAGACAACTGTAAGTTGAAGAATGTGAAACTAAGTACTCAGTCTCAGTTTCACTAAATCCACTCCACAGAGAAGTCAAATCTAAGTATATCTGCTTAGAAAAGTTATGATTTTGGTGCCAAAATGATATATAACCTTTTTAAAAGCCTGCAATATGTTCTTAACTAATGAGAGTCTCCAAAACTTTCTCCTTGTTTCAGTCTGATTGTACAAAAAATGAATAAAAACTCTTAGGCTTAGCTATAACTAAACTGGGGACGTTATTCCAAGCCATGCTATTTCTGCTCATTCTCATGATGCTCTGATATTTGCTGCTTGAGGTTATTTGCCCAAACTACTTCTTTTGTTCTTTTGACAACCCAAGCTGTGGGATAAATCTGGGTCCAACTCATTTTCACAGACAGCACCTTTTCCCAGCTTTCTTCCAGCAGCACCTCACCCATCCAAATGGTGAGGGTGACAAAGGCTCAGTTGAGTAAAGCCCATTATGAAGCATTATTTTTCCTTTCAGTGAGAGGAAAAAATTAAGTGTCCAAAGGTAAGTTCTCTAGTTATGAGTGTTTTGAAGCAGAAGAGCAGCTCTCCTTTAAGCTGCTCCTCTCATGAGCTGAGCTGTCTAAAGAAGTAAAGGTCCTCTTTTTTTGTATTTAGTCCAGCAATATCAGGTGATAAACCACAGCATTTGGGACTATATCCCACTATGAAATCGTTACTAACTGAGTCTATTAGAAGCTTACTCCTTTACACTGCCTTCATATTTAATTAATTTAGAAAATTGGCTTCAACGTCTCCTTTCCTTATGTATGTCTTACTCCAAGTTATCATCATATAACATCATATTTGTTCAGAAGGATGCTAGCTTTTCTTTTCACTTTTACTGAAACATTTTTAAACTTTTTTTTTATTCTTTTGCCTGTATCAAATGTTTTTGTGTCCACAGTTAAAAGCTATGCTCAATTTGATCTGGTCTTTTGGAAACTGCTGAAGTTATAATTTGTTAATTATCAGACAATGGCATATCTCAGACCATTCTTTTTGTTATGAAGACTGGGATTAAAGTGATCTGATGGTCAAGATCCCTACTCTCAATCTTATCAACAACTTATAAATTTCTCTGTCACTTTCCCAGTTTAGTAAACCAGTTTTAGGAGAGCCAGGCCATGATTCAGGTAAAAGGGGCAGCAACTGCAGTTCTTGCAGCACTTCCTAGCTATGCTGGAATGTCTTGACAAGCAGTTTCATAGTCTGAATCCCTTCTTAGGACCTGAGGGAGATGGACTGGTTTATTTAATCTCTCATTTATTTGTTATGTAGAGCATATGTTTATGCCAACTTTCTGAATCTAAGAATCTAAGACACTCTGGTAGAAAGTATTCTTTTATATCAAGGCAAAGGGTTCATGTTCTCCATTTGATGATCCCCAAATCATAGACAGAGGTCATGTGTACTGATGTCCTCAGTCTCTCACTGAAGCAGGCTGAGATGGACAACTGGACTTTGCCCCAGCAGTATTGGCACCCTCCAAGGCCCTGTTCTGAAGGATTCCCATCCTTCCTTGGGGATAAGCACAATAGATTATGATGGTGATGATATTTACAGAACATTATCTTGGGAACCCACACCAAGGTGAACTTTCAGAATATGCACTCTTGTATTTCTCAGGGTGCTGAATTCCCTGTATTATTGTCTGTTTCCTCATATCAGGTACAGGGTTTCTGCCATGAATTGTATGAAAATTGTGAGCAACAGGATAATAAAATTATTCAATATATATCTGGGAATTGTACAAGTAGCCTGAATAAAAGAAGGGGGATAAAATAAATATCAGGCAAATATGATTTCAAAATACAGGCTCTTATTAATCTTTCCTGAAGAGTAAAACTCAACATATTTTCACAAACTTCCAAAACTGTGTGCTTTCTGTGAGGGTTCTAGTTGGCTAAAGGGCTCAGTGTGCTGTGCTGCCTGAGCATCAGGCTCTGCTTCTGACTGAGAGCAGATGTGAAGCTGCTTATGCTCTTTGGAATATTTTTTGCATAACACTGAAACCCAGCAAAACAGAGGAATATTCTGCAATTATTCATCTGTTCATAGATCTGCACTCTACACAGATCTGCAGTCTGCAGATGTCAGCCACATGAAACCACGTTTGAAATAAGAAAATAATAGCATTGAGCAGATGAAGGTAGCTGGTAGGATCCAGCAGGTTATTCTACCAAAATTTTCACCTGACATGCCATAAAGTATTTTTGAATTTAAGATGAAGGTATATTTTTTTCCACTTTCATATAGATTCATGAGTGGCTTACATGTTATTTTAAAGTAGATTAAAAAGCTTGTTTTTGTTTTCAGCTATAATACTCTAATGCAATCTACTTTATAAGAATAAATTCGATTTTGATCCTGAAAAGTAATGTGGAGTTTGAGAACCTGAAATTGTTCTGAGAGGATATGAGGACACAAAAGCAAATGCCATAAAAAAAGGATGCTATCAGTACAGTCAGTATAAATCATAAATTTATCTGCAGTACATACAATGTATCCACTCTTTTTAAACCTATAGCAATTCCAACATGTTTCTTGTAAAATGGCTTTTAAATCCTACACTTTCTGCATGTAGTGTAGGCAAATTTATTCCAATTTTAAAGACTTTGTTTTTCTAAAACTAACAAAATAAAACAACCAGAAAGATTTTTTGCTAGCATAGAAACACAACTCATCAAAATGTTAATCTACCAAATTCCTTGGCATTGTTTGACTTTTCTGTAACCATTTAAGCATCTTTTAAATGCTGTTTCTTGATTCAGCAACTGATTTGTCTATTCCTTCCCAATTCTGATTGATGTTATTGATTGGCTTCTCAAGGCCTCTTGAAGTCAGTAGGACACCACTAATTTAGTCTGTGTGCTTGGGATCAGTCCTGATGTTTAATCAGAGCAACTGATGCCTCTTTCTAGACATCTTGCTCTTCACTGTCACTGATTTTGTAACAGTGTGAAATCAGCATTAGCTGCAATTAAACTATAAATTCTTAGTTCTTGTCATTAAAATGTAAAAAATATAACATGAATACATGACAGAAATTATTAATGATAATTCCTACTTAAACAACAAAATCATCTAATTATACCTTGAGAGGAAAATTATTTGAGAATACTTTGATTTTGGGTTTTTGAGTGAGAAAATGAAACCAATATTAGAAAGTATAAAGATTGCAAGGTACAATATTTGTAAACCAGACCTAATGCAAATCTATATTGGGGTTTGAATGAAATAGTTTTAATCCCTCTTAAGTCTATTTCAATTTGAAGCTCTCAATTTATCATGATCTGAAACAAAGGCCCCACTATAATGTTACCATTAAATCTACATTTGTGCTCTTACTCCAAAATGTAGCAAATTGATTTATTAGGTAACTAGGAAGTAACTTTCCAGTGGCCAAAATACTGTGTTAAATAAGTTCTTCTCATTAAATTACTTCTGTGCTGGAAATTCATTAATATTCATTCTCCAAAATCTAGCAAAGGCCAGCCAAAAGGTAATTGTGTCAGGGCAGAATACCTTTCCTTGGAACTTTCTGTACATATCAAGGCCAATTCTTTTTCTTCTGCTTCTGCAAAACTAATTTGCAGCAGGATTTCCTGGCTCTGTCAGATCTGTCTTACTTGAAGACAACCTTTTAGAAGTAGTATCTTCTGCAGACACACAAACACGATCTCACCAGAGTGTTTTAAATTTACTTTGCTGCCAGGAATTACCAGCAGCCCTGGAGAGCAGCCTGCTGTGAGCTGCATGGAGAGCACCACCAGCAGCTGCAGGCAGCAAGGAATCCCACTGTGTCACAGGGAAACTCCAGTGGAGTTGGGCAAAATTTTCCAAGTGCCAAATTGGTGCTTGGCCAGGAGACTGCAGCAAACCCCTTACTTTTAAAGGAGTAGCACTTGAGCATTAAGGAATTAATGAACAAACCAAGGAATTGAGGAGCATTAGGGAAGAAAGTTGTGCTGACTTCACATTTCAGCCAAAAAGTAAAAGCTCTGCACATAAAGGGCACGTCAGCATTTATATAATGAGGAATGGCTTCAACTTAGGCTCAAAATAAGAGTAAATTGTTATTTATTGTAAACAACTAGCTGCTTTTAAGCTCATCTTAAAAGTTCAAGTTGAACCCTAGGGGACAATTAAGGATTGCTAACTCAAGCTTGTGCATCATCACTATTTCAACCCAAGAGCAATGGATAGTATTTTACTTTTTTTGGAGTTTTGTCCCAGGCAAAATTTATAATCTGCTCTGGTATCATGGCAGTGTCTGGTCAGCAAGGGAAGACCCCAGCTCACCTTTGTGTGGCTCTCACCCTCAAGAGGAGCTCCATAGACAGGTGAGGTTGCTCTTTCCTGGGGAGATAGTGAGGGTTCATGGATGGGAAAAATTCTGAAGGTGAGGGAGGAAGGAGCAGAGACCACACTGGGAGCAATTCTGCCACAGGAGGAGAAGATGGGAAACTCCTTAGTGGAGCAGGCACATGATCAGGCTTCAGGGTGCTGGCAGGGAAATTTCCCTAAGACTGCACAGGGCTTTTTCATGCCAAATACACTGAAAACAAGGACAAAGAAAAAAAAGAACAGGAGAAAAAATTACTATTATTTTAACCACTGTCACTGAGCAGGCTGTGTCCTGCACCTAAAAAGTGATTTTGTGATAATTTTCATTTGACTCAAACAGTATCTGAGATTCAGAGCTTCTTGATATCTTTGGTGGCTCACTTGAAGCTCACAAATCAGCTTGTTCAGATTTACCCTTTTTCTGTAAGTGCTGTGGAATTGCTAACCAAGCTAGTCAAATGCCAGGAGCTTCCAGCTGAACTGACAATGATTCCTGAAATCTCCCTGTGCCACAGGGACACTGGGTGCTGCTGAATCAGTTCTCTCTCATAATGAAAGAAATTTAAGACAGGTAGATAAAAAGTTTTGCAACTTAGCAGTTACACAGAATCATTGCATTCTTTTGTCAAAACTATTTTATCTGGGCTTGCAAATGCCCTGGTCAAATGATAAAACGTTCCCCAAAAGAGAATTAGTTCATCTTTTTTTCAGAGAAAATCTAATTTCCTATCAAATGTTACATCAGAACAAACCCAGACCAGTTATGATGCCAAGAAAAACCACCTAGAGCTGGCGAGAAAAATCTGCCACCAAGGGCACCTCTTAGATCTTGGTCCTCGTTTTTGGTTTCAGATGTTTCACATGGGTTTACAGACCATCCTTGCCATTTCGTTCCATGCCTGGGGAGAGGTGCTCACAATTTTTTTCTGGAATCAACCATGCAGGAAATATTTTATGTACACGAAGTGGGCAGGAGGGCTGAGGGAGGAAAGGTGCAGCTCATGACCACTGTCACGGTGCACTGTCAGATCCCAGAGACAGCTCCTACCTCCCTCTCAGCTCAGTGAGAGCATGTTGGAATGTGGTGCCACAGCTTTGCAGGCATGAACCTCCATAAATACAGAACTGAGATAAGGAGAACATTCCCTTTGGTTTTTTGCCTCAGATTTAAACCAGCTTTTCTCACCTCACTTGAAAATACTGTAACAGTGAGGGTTGCCCAGCCTAGGGGAGCTCCTTTTTATGTGCAGGAAGACAGCTCCCTCTCAGAGCTCACCAGACTAGAAGGAAAATGTTTATAATGGTTATTCTTATTTTAAAAATAATTTGAATAGCAAGCACTCAACTCAAAGGGACCCATTGATGGTTTTGGGTCTAACTTTTGTTCCTAGAATTGATTCATATTTAACTAAAAAATACACAAATAATTTCCAGGTAGTAAACCAAGACAAAAATCTCTTCTTTCAAGTGAATCCCCTAAACATAAATTTACTTAATGTTATTAGCACTGTGGTCTGGAGAAATTTGAGAGAGTTTCTCATGCTGAGACTGTTTCAATGGGGAAGACCAGGATATCATCCTCCATCCTCATTCTACCTTCAGGAATAACTACCTGTTGTGGTTAGAGATGGAGATTTTACCTCTTAAGTCTGAAAAGAGAATTCAGCCCACTTCAAACAGAAATGGCAGTGTAAAAGGTAGATAGTACTGTGACAAATGTGTCCTGCAGGGTGTTTGCTTCTGTCAGCGTCTGATACAGTCTGAGAAACTTTGCAGATCAAATCCCAGAGGCCCCTCAGGGAGATTTGTGTTCATTCTGAGACCTTGGGCCTGAGCTGATATCCACTTACTCACAGTAGGGTGGCTTGACATGCACAGAGGTACTTTTTGTAGCACTTAGAGGGAAAAGGGAAAAAAAATGGAAAAAGAAAAGAGATTGGATTTAGGCAGCTGGTTAAAGTGGATTTTGAAAAGTGCATTCTGCCCCATATATCTGACTGAGTCAGGTGCTAGTTACACTGAGTGTGGCAGAGATTTCTGTGGGCACTGAAGGGTTGGATGTATCTGGAAAAAAAAAAAGCATTTTGCACGGTCTGCTGGGAAAGAAAATTAAAATATATGTGTCTGCTCTTATGGAAAGAAATAGTCTGATCAGTCTGGTTTGGTCTCACATGCTGAGAGACATCATACTTCCCACATTGCTCATTCTTTCAAGGATAAACAGCATCTAAAATGAAGACTATGAATAAATGAAACTGTTCTTTTGAGTGTAGCTCAAGGTAAAGTAGATGTCTAGCACAAGTATATATAGTACCTCTACCTTGAGAATAATTTGGTTGAGTTTTTAAAAGATACTTTGCTATA
The DNA here is from genome assembly GCA_013398075.1 of Notiomystis cincta. Lineage (NCBI taxonomy): Eukaryota > Metazoa > Chordata > Aves > Passeriformes > Notiomystidae > Notiomystis > Notiomystis cincta. The sequence continues at coordinate 49,171 of VZRX01014022.1, forward strand.
GCTGTTATCAGTGATTTTCCTAATTGAAGACATGAGCAGTTGCAGCAGACCCACAAGAAAATTGCTAAAGTCAATCTGATCAAAAGTCTGAAAGTGTTAACATTTTAAACAGCAGACTAATTGAAATTCAGACTTCTTCAATGTCTGAGTTGAATGCATGGCTTATCATATTAATAAACTGTTTAATGTGAAACTGGGTGAGAAGGATAACAAAAACTGATGCAACAACAAAAATACAAAAAAAGAAGAAAAAAATGTGTTTTTTCTGGTATTACAGCTGATATAAAATTGTTCTTTAATTTATGTGTGTAGAGATGTTATGACAAATATTTTGCAGAGTGTGGGTGACATTTCTCTAATTTATACTGGAAACTAAGGCAAACCAATCCACCAGCATCAGCTAAAATCAATAAGATCTACAGCAATCACCTGCAATGCAGAGGATACAGGGGTGTGCATTTAAAAGCAGCCAGGGATAAAGAAAATTATTCACTAATGCCTGGATACAGATTTCAAAAGGAAAAAAACCCAAACATGAACTCCATGGAGGCCAAAGCTGTCCTCAGAGCATACTTGTTTTCAGATGTAGCAGACAGCAGTGACCAGGCATTGCTGCAGGAACAGCAGTGACATCAGAATTGGCAGCTGTTAGACCAGTTTGGGGTAGCAACAAGTGCTTATAAAGGAAGTCATTGTGTTATCTTGTTCCCCCTCCTTTAATGTGTAAAGGGGTAACTTAAAAGGAAGATCTCACTGTTATAGTCGAGTTTTATTTTATCTGTTTCGCATTCTTACGAGGGAGAATTAAAAATGAAACATGTACTGAACTCCTGTTTGTCTCAGGGCCCACCATGGCAGTGAGGAACACCTTCTGTGAACTGAAATCCAACAATTTAGCGTCATGCTGATATAAGGCAGACTCTTTTGCCTAAAGGACACTCTAATGACACACTTGCTCTGTGTATTTAAAGTTGCAAATGGTTTCTCTTTGAGCCTGGGTTTTAATCTTCCCATTTAAAATGACCAAAACAAAATTAATTGGCAATTGATATATTTGTTTGTTCTAGAAAATTAAAAGCATGGTGAGAAGCTGATAAGCAAATTGCATTAGTAAGATATGGCAGTTTCAATAAACTTCCTTCAGTAAACTTCTGACTTTCCTTTTTAGTGATTATTATGTCTCAAAAGATTCTGGGCTACAGTGGCACCAAATACCATTAATATTTATTGATCTCAGAATTCAAAGTGAAACCTCTTAGTATTTTAAGATTGTAAAGTGGTTACTTCTTAGATCATCCTAAACATATTTGGAGAATAGTAATTAATTTTATGATGTATGGAATTTAAGTTACACTTTCTTTATGGGATCTGCAGATTTACTATAACATTTTATTCCCAACATGAAAGAAGAGAGGCTGAACTAAGATACTTCTCATATAGCACTTATTACAGAACATATTAATGTTCTTATTAAGTGTCCAATTCATGTATAGGAATCCACAAGTATTAAATTCCCAGGAACTGTCTCACAGAACTAGAGCCGTGGTCCAAGGAATGTTCCAGGTAACACCATGGTAAGAAAATCAGATGTAGACTGCACTGGAGTGGTAGAGTTGCCCACTGGTGATAGAACTCAGATAAAATAATCTTACTCATCATCATTCAGATGATGTCACCACTGAAATTTTTAAGAAAAATAAATAAAAAATCAGTCTAATATTTTGGTCTGACTTTTTGGCCCATACCACTGTTGACTTATTTGTGAGCTGTGACTGATAGCTCCTACCTCTTCTGAGCAAAGTTTTCTATTCTTCTTTTGGGGATTTCTGTTGAGTACTTACAAATTGGAGAACTTCAGATTAAGCTAGAAGCTACTTAGATTCAGAATAATTCTTCAAATATCTAACCTTATTTCTGATGTAATTAAAGTATAAAATTATTTTTTGTTGCCTCAAAACTAGTCAGAAACCTCACTTTTCAGTCCAGGCACACATCTTAATTTATGTCAAAACATTAAGCCACAGATTCCTTGTTACTGTATGTTTTCACTGCACATTTTCTGGAATCTCTCATATTTATTTAAATTATTTTGACTTCATTCTCTTAAACTATTGCCATTCTTACAGACTGTGATTGTCCTTGAAAATAATAAGGAAAAAATACCAATGTGCAGTAGCAAAAATTGTTAGTGCAGGAAGTTTAACTGGATATTTCTAAACTTCCCAGGAGTTAGGATATTTAGATAGAGTTTGATTCTGACTTCAAGTCCAAGTCAAGAACAAATGCAAACACCTTTATGAAGCACAGGACAATTCAGACTTATTTATTAAATGAGCACCAAGAAGTATACATAAATCCCTCTGCCCAAGTGTTAATTGAATGTTGAAAGCCAAAAAGAAAACTATTCCCATTTTGCTGAGAAAGTGTTTCCACAAATTCAGAGATTCATTAAGTCTACCCAGCAAAACTTCAGATTGATTTTTCATTTTTTATTCTCATTGGGCTGAGTACTTTGGAGCTTTGGCTTTTCAGCTACATTTATGGAAGGTACTACCACGTAGCAAAGCAGTAGCAGTGTAGTAATTACTAGTGTAGTAATGTGGCAATGCTTAAGATCACAAATTATTTGGCATCCTGTAGAAGTTCAGTGACATATTTCAGGCACATATTATGTTATTTTACTGTTAGACTTGAAATGCCTGGCACTAGACTTCAAGACTGCTGCAAGTAATAGCCCTGGCAGGCCTCTCCAATTTGGCTCTGCTTAGTAAGTGATCCAGAAGGCCCATTTAAAAGGATATTTTAAGCCCATTTAAAATCAATAGACCAAATGGCTTCTAGGATCACTACTGACTTCATTGGGCTCAGTCATTGTATCACTACTCTTCTGGTGCCAAAAAGATAAGCAGAATTACATTACTCCTTTTTTTTCTACTGGTCTGAAAAGTGAATCAGAGCAGGAGAGCCTCACTTTCCTCAGCTGACTGCAGGAAAACTTTCTAATTTAGTTAGTGTAACCAAAATACCTTTGTAAATGCAAGGATGTTGTATAGACAATGACTGCTGCTCCTGTACTTTGGGTATTTACCCAGGTAAATTTGCTCTGAGGGAGACAGGGGCACTTCTCACTTAGTGCAGGATGCTGGGTCTGGGAGGAGCTCACTCCACCCCTATTGCCAGGCTGTACGCACAGAGCTTTGTACTCAGGGGCTGAAAGTTTCACATTTCACTGCCTGACTCAAAAGAAGCTGTTAGCACAGGTCAAATTCCAGCCAGCTGTACTCCATCAGAGAAAGATTTGGGCAGTTACAGGTGGGAATTCATTAGGGAAATAAGTTGAACTGAAGAATGAAGATGCCCATAGCAAAAGGACCCAAAATCAATGTTTTGTTTGGCACTTAGCAGTGACTTTGACTTTGTCCCTTTGCAAACATAAAAAATATTTCAGTGGATGCTGCTCATAGCCTTAGAAGAAGTTTCTCCAGGATAGAAGAAAAGCACCAAGTCCATGGATCTGCTGGAAATGTGGGTTGCCTTTCTTCAGTATCTTCCCTCTCTGAGGTGTGGTTTTAGCACGAGGAGCAGAGAACGAGCTCCATCCACTGCAGTATCTTCCCCTTTTAGCTGGGATGCCCTCCCTGTAGAGCTAAGGAGGAGAGTGTGAGGGGGTGTTGCAAACCTTTGTCCCTGCAGGAGGGCAGTTTTCCAGGTCGTCAGGCAGAGTGGAAATACAGGCTTGGCTCCAAGAGTACTAAAGCCAGAGGTGAAACTTGCACGAGCATCGTTGATCTTTCACAGAGTCACAGAATGGACTGAGCAAAAAGGGACCTTTAAACATCATCCAGTTCAATTCCCCTGCCATAGGACATCTTTTAATAGATAGGATTGCTCAGGGGCCCACCAAATCTGGCCTTGGACACCTCCAGGGATGGGGCATCCACAACTCTGGGCAGCCTGTTCCAGTGCTTCAGCTACCTCATCATGTAGAACTGTCCTCCTCGTTTGCAATCTAAACCTAACTTCTTTCAGTTTAAAAATGTTGCCCCTTGTCCTGCCAGTGCAGGCTCTGGTACAAAGTAAAGTGTCTCTCTGTCTTTCTTACAAGCTCCTTTGTACAGTGGAAGGCAGCAAAAAGTTTCCCTGCACGCATCTCTTTGTGCTGAACCACCCAGCTCTCTCAGCCTGTCTTCCCACAAGAGGTGTTGTAGCCTTTTATCCACTCTGTGGCCTCCTCTGGACTGGCTCCAGCAGTGATTATCTTGGAATTGAGGCTGATCTGTGGGCTGCAGTGCAATACTTCATATTCAAGAACATGGTAAAGACAGTAGCTTCCCATCACCAAAGCAATGTATCTTCCTTCTCCACAGGAAGTTACAAATGAGGATTAATGAACTGGTGAGGAGAGCAAATAAGATGCTGGTCCCTCTCTTCCTTGCCAAGAGAGCAACAAAAGACCTTGAATTCCTCCCCTCTCCCCTACTTTATTATATAAAGATACAAGGACAATTTTTTAAACCTCATTGTTATATGTATTGTGAATAGATTAATTTTTTTAGCTGATCCAGTCAACTTGGAAGTGTTGAGAATCATTAAACTTCATTTTATGATTCCTGTAAATGCTGTCTCACCACCAGGGACCCACTTAAGTGTTGGCATAGTAAATACCAAGTTATTGCTCATTCTGACATTAAAGTTGGCTCAGAAGGGTTAATTGCTCTCAGGTGTCCTCAGCTCTGTCCCATAAGGAAGCCTTCAGTTCCAAACCACAACTTCATCCATTAAACTCTCAAATCTGAGTTCAATCTTGTCATCACTCTCATCACTTGGATTTTACAAGCACCCAGTGGTGTTTGGGATAGAAGCAACCCAGAGTTTTGGCATCAGGACAATTTATCTTTCTCTTGATGAATGTATAAACTATATTTATATTTTTTGAGCACACAGCACAACCTTCTGGCCCTTTGCAGTCAGCCACCAGACCCCAGGGACACTTACACCATACCTTTCCCTGGGTCCAAGTAGGATGATACAACTTTTCATACCCCTGTACACATAGTATTCTAAGGTTGTAAAATGGTGTTCTTTTATAGGTGGGGTGTTGAAACCATAACTGGGTACAGATGGAGCCAATGCTGGATTTCTGTGTTATGTCATTATGGTTTGTATAGCTGGTTTATATTAATCTGTTTAGCTTGAAATAGAGCAGAGGAAGAAAAGTGTTTGTGCTGCCACACACCACTTTTGGCTTGGCAGTGGCAGCAGAGATGAGTCCTCCTGATTCTCAGGAGAGACCTGAGGGAGACCTGAGAGAGACCTAGCTTGGTTTTCCTTTTTCACTCTTCTACAGCTGAAACCTGTTTGAATTCCTCAGCTAGAAAGAATATATATTTTTGGAACAAACTCTGTTGGGAATGACAGGTATAGGTGCTGCTTGTCTGCTGAAACCACTGTGATTTTAAATTGCACTAATTGGACTTTAACAGAGCAGAAAAAAAAAAAAAAAAGAAAAAGTTATCTCAGCTGTGAAATTAGGAGCTCACTAGAGAAGTGTATCCTGATTTGGGCTCATAGCCAAATCACTCTCTTTGTTGTGTGCTGTGATATTGCTGCTTACAAGCAATATCACTTTTTTGGTCCAGGTTCTTCTGCACAGTGTCACATTCTTGACTCCAGGAATGAGCAGAGACTGAGCTGTGTGAGAGGTTCAGATTTCTGAAGGATAAGGTAGCAACTGAGCTCATTTTATAGGAGTGCTCCAAGTACAATGAAGTAATTATAAAAAATGACAGGCTCCAGCTTTTTATTTGGATTTTGTTTGCTAAGTGGGCATACATTTATTTTTGAGACCCTAAATATAGAGCAGATGTGTTAAATGTGCTCTATACAAGACACAGTCATGTCTGCTGCACTACAGCAGAGCAGAACCAAATCTATTTCTGAATCAACCCTGAGTGGAAAACAGAACTTGCTTAGACTCCTGTGGTCCTGGATATCTGCAAAAGTGTAAATAACTCTAACAAAATGAGAATTTCTAGTCTATTTTGTGTCTGATCTCAGATAGGCTGCAGCTGACAAAGTCTGGTGGAATATTTCAATTAGATACAATTTATTTCGAATGCAAAATATGTTAGACTTATTATTCCCCAATGAATTTCCTAGGCATAAATACTCTTTCTGTGTTTGAAATCATCAATCCAATAATGAAATCATGTGTCTCTATTATTTATATAAATAGTTCAGTGATTTTTATGCCCTTGCAGGTTGTCACAAGAATAACTTGTCTCTGTTTCTTTTATTTAAATTATGTTTTTTACTTATTCACCAAGGTTTCCATTGAGCCCCACAGACTGACAGGGAGGGTTTGCTCATCCAGTTCAGAAAAAGACAAGTGATTCAAGAGCTGAGATAGAAGGGCTCTAGTCTTTCATTTATTTTCCCCATAAAATTGCCAATTAAGATATCAAACAGTCTCACAAATCCAGATTCATCCTGCTTTATTTAGTCATTGAATCAGAAATTAATTTCCAGAGGACAGCTCAAACTGTAGTTGAGTTGATTTGCTTCCAGTGATGTCTATATTTCCTGGCTGACTTCAGGAGATGTGTGAGGCACCCAAACTCCTGCCTAAAGCACTGCAAGCACCTCAAGCCAGCTGAGATGAAAATAGTGTCTCACTCATCCATGTTATCAATTACTTGGATTTCTTAGGCAATGGCAGTGAGCTGCATAGCACCATGAGTACATGCATAGATTCATTGCCTATATCAAGAAGTAGAAAAGCTCTTGGAGAAGAGTTATAAGGCTTAGTTGAAAACTTTGCAATTGATGATGTGATATTTATATAAATTTGGGTTTGGCAAGCTTTGCTCCAAACAAAGCTGTATTGCCAGGGTTTGAATGGAGAGCCTGTCTCACTACCATTGATCATTATTCCCAGGAACAAGGCACAGCATGGAAGTTAAGGGGTAGAAGAGGCAACAAGAAAATAACATTTTTATTTGCTACTTATTCATCTACTCATTAGATAGAGAGCAAAGTGAGTCAGAGAGAAGAGTCATACAAAGACAATGGATACAACTGGCTGCTAAATGAAATTGTTAGAGATGAGCATTACAGCAAATAGGTCAAAGGATTGTTTTTAAGGATGGAAAATGTCTGAGGTGGAAAGTGATTCACTCTTTAATTATGAAATTTGTATTTTCCCATTATGCACTTTCACTAGACTTCAAAAATTACCTCCTCTTATTTTGTCTGATGCCCTTGATATCTAAATATACACCTCCATCGTGAATTTGGTACCAAAAAAAATATCATTGGTGTTAAAAGAATTACTTCAAACCCAGGATCTTGACTAGATAATTTTTAAATAACAATTTTTCCTTCTGAGAAATTAGGAAACTTTAAGTTCTGATTGTCCTTGTTTCAGGCACACAAACCTGCTTTAATTTTTGAAATAATATTCTGGAAGGGTAATTTAAAATTGAAAAGGAAAAACATCCAACTGATCACCAAAGAAATGGTAATGTGGCAACTCACTCTTCCTAGAAAAGCTCTGATTCCTCCACTGCAAAAAAGAAGTAGAAATCCCAGGTACTGAATGTACAGCACAGCAGTTCCTGACTGGGCAGGATTAAAAATTACATTTCCTGAAAAGGTCACCAGAAGTAGTTGGAGTATCACTATAAACACCTTTCTAAAGGCAGAAGCCCTCACTTTTGCCTTTGTCCTTGGCAAAGATCTTGAAAGAAAGAGGCAAGTCCATCACCTTGTGTTTTGGATAAATGAAGTCCAAATGCTTGGAACAAAAGGAAAATTCCTAAGCATGCTGTGCTGTCTTTTTCAGATTACATTCACTGTGATTCATGCTGCCATCCTTCATTTTCCAGTACTGTACTCCTGGGACTGCTGGAAGATTGCAAAGGGATGAATGAACATTACTTTGACAAAAAGGTGAAAGGCTTATCTATCATACCCTGGTTTTAATCAGGTAATTTCTAAAGAGGCTGCAGAGTAGTAGTAAATGTTCTATGCAGATGGAGGATTTTCTTTTCCTTCTGAAATTAAGCCCAACCTGGTTTTATGCAATTATTTGTAAGCAGCAAAAATCCCAGTTCACCTGAGAGTACCTGCCATGCTGATGTGATATGCAGGGTAATCAGGTGGGCACTGAGTGAGGTCCTGGAGGGACAGACACATAAAAGCAGCACTTCTGCTGAACCTCTGCTTCCAGGAACTTCTCCCACATGCATTTCCATGCAAGAGAGGAATCCTAGAATATAAGACAAGACATGCCAATTATCAGTGAGTCAGGAGAAAGTTGTAACAAGGTTAATGTGTGTGTAGGTGGCAGAAGTCTGTTCCCTCTCCTGGCTTCTGCTCAAATTGGTTTCTCTCCTGTTTCCATACAGAGTTTTGGAGTAGAATCTTTCTGAACAAAAGCAGTGCTGGTTGTCAAGGACTGCTCATTGGTGGGGAGCATCATCCACTGGGGTTTTATTTCCACCACTAGCAGAGATCCTGAGAATGACACAGAAGTTACATCTGTGCAGACAAATCAAACCTGGCTCTGGGCATTGGTGTGGGGAGAGTGTGTGGGGGTCTGTATGTGTGGGGCTGTATGGCCCAGCAGCCATTACATGGTAATCCTTCTCCCAGTTCAGTAAATAAAATACACAGAAAAGATATATACTGAGGCTGTTAGGATGAAAACAGCCTAAATTAAACACACATTTTCCCATTTGATTTAGCTATACGTTTAAATTCTATAGTGAAGTAGCACATGTGCAAAAATGTTGGTCAAATAATTATTCAGTTGTCTCTACTATAATCACTTGAATTTTAGGAATCTGAAAATGGAAAATAAAAATTTTTGGTAGAAGTTCTGCAAACATTTATCTCAGTTTCATGGGTACTGAAATTCTGAAGCTACATTCCAGGTGCAAGAAATTTCCATGTTGCACAGGTGGAAATATTTTCTGACTTGAAGATACAGGAAAAATCTGATCAGAATTTTCTTGTCTCAGTTGAAAAGTACAATGTTCTCCATTTTACTGTGAATATATGTAAAATGTAGACTCCCAGTTCTAAGGCATTTGTTCCCATGATACCTTTTAAACTTTCACTAGAATGGGAAAATCTCTAGAGTCAGCAAGAGTGGTGAGTTCCCAGTTATCTTATTATCCTCCATGGACAGTAAACACACTCCAGGGGTGAAGGGAATGAGAAACTTATCCACCCCCAATAAACATATTCCACATGTTCATATGTGTGTTTTTATAGTACCATTAATTTACTCTTTTAAACTTTTCATGTTGCTTATTGATCTCAGTGGAAAATCGTCTGGCAATATTTTGGGGTTTCAAAAGAGAGTCCTGATCCACACTGTGATTAAATCAAGGTTATTTTCATTCTGTGTTACAGGGGAGAAAAGAGACACCATGGCCAAATCCTCTGTCATGTAGATGTAACATCAGTTGACTTAAGCAAATCCAGGTGGATTTTCTAACATTTACAAAATGTGTTCAAATAAATAAAAGCTTAAGTGCTTCATAGGATTTTGCGTTGTGAGATGCAATTACATGTGTAATGCAATTTTTTTTTGTGAAAATTGTCCCAAAGAAAATGCTGAAAAAACTTTGCAAAAAAGAGTTTCATTTCCCATAAACCAGCATTTTCTGGAAAAAAACCCCAAACTTTTAAAAATTGCTTTTTGAGTCAATGTATGTTGAAATGGAAGAATAAACATGTAATTTACTTATATAATTTGATAAACATTTTTTTCCATGATGTGAGTTCATGTATCACACCAAACTCTTTTAACACTTGAGGGTCAAAAGTAAATTAACTTTTAGTGAGCTTGTGGTGAATTAAGTTAAATTAAAGCAGATTTTTATTAGATCCTGTACATCTGCTGAAATTTAATATTTTGCACAAAAATAAAATGTTACATGAGACATTTAAAATGGAAGGAACAGTCTTAGTATATGAGAAATGTTTCCTTCAAACAATTTATTGGAATTAACAAGCCTGGCTTTTGTCTAACTCCACTGCAACCCAGAACTCACCAAACTCCAGGGAACTGAGAGTAATGCACAGCCAGAACAAGTGGAAAAGAAAGACTTGGTGGCCCTCTGAAAAGACAAAATAGGAGGGAAATGCAGTAGAATGTGCATGTGCAGTGTATTATAGATGTCTTGCAGAAGTAAATGAGGATCTGGAACCACAGCCCATCACCTCAGGGATCTGAGGTCTGATAAGAGTGATTTGAGGAAGACTGATCAGGATAAATAAATTAGGGTGATACATTCTGGTTATCTAAATACTGGGATCCAGTTTAGTGAAGATATATGGAAATATTCACTACTTCTTAAACATCATGAAAAGATGTGAAACCAGGCAGGTTTTATAAAGGTTGTGTTTTACACCCATTCTTAACTTCTAGAGAGTTATCATTTGAAGCTTTTGAATTACCTTACACCCTCACTCCAGTTTTGCTGTAAGCAGTAGTTTCCTGTTCTGAAAACTCAGTTTATTCTCATCATATATTTGTCCTTATAATAAAGCAAAAATGATGTGTTGATAATTACATGTTAAAAAGTAAAAAAAAACACAGCCAGGTGTTCATTCCTCATCATGGTGTAAACTCAAAAGATGATAATGCTGCTGCTGCCTCACCAAATACAACATTTAAAGAACTCTTCCAGTTTAATATCAGAGAAAGCACTGGGAATTGGTGTCAAAACTATTCTTGGTTTTTTTTTAAGATTTTGTTACCTAGTGCTCAGGAAGAGGCCCATAACATTGTTTGTTTGCCTCCATGTCTGAGCTCCAGGTGCTCAGTGTGTCCAGTCTGCTGCCTGGCTTTTGCAACAATGCTTTCTATTCCCTCTCTTCCCCCACACCCCTTCTCCTTTCCCCTGCCCTGTGGCACAGGAAAAAGGTGAACTAGGCTGACCTGCCAGCTTTATCTCTAGCTCTGATTTTTTCTTGGAAATTGGTTTGCCCTAAGCTAGTATGATATGAAGCTCTCAGCTTTTTCTGATAGTTTTTTCTCTTTTTTTTTCCCCCATGGAAATTGTAAAAAATATTATCAAGCAAGAGTGGCACAGAAATGCAAGAGAACCTTCAGATTTCCTTTTTAAAGAAAAGATATGCTTAAAATCGCCATAAGTCACCCATGAATTTCTGCAACTTTTTATTAAAATAGATCATAGTGAGAAGTAATTTACCTAGTATTTTATAGATTTTCAAACTGTTAGAGAAAGAAAATAGAGAAAATTTGTACCTGACTATCAAAAGTTTTTTCCTCTCTATAACATATTTCAGATGATGCAACCAATAGCAATGCCCTAATTCCAATCTTTACATCCTAAAATTCAAGTAATTTTTATTTGTTGTAAAAGATGATGCAAACCCCCCAGGTTGACTGTAAGAACTTGTTGGTCTTATGTTTTTCTTTTCTGATATTACTAATAGAAGAGAATGCCTTAGAAATATCACAGTAGCAGTTGAGCTGGCAGTTGCTTTCCAACTTACCTGGAAAATCAGTAATTGCAGAAAAAACTTCAAAGAATTAATGGAGATGCTGGCAGTGGGGGAGGCAGCTGCCAAATATCCACTGTAAACATCATGTATGTAAGTGAAACTATTACTGATGAGCTATTAATGTGCATAACGGGCAACCAGTTTTTTCTATTTAAATAATTCAGTGTTTTTATCCTTAAAGGCATTATCTGTGTTTGTGGAAGTTTGACAGGCACTAGAAAATGAAAACCTCTGTTTCCCCATTGAATGGAGGCTGCATCACAGGGCATTTGGGTAGATAGGGATAGGACAAGGGGAATGTTTTAAACTCAAGCAGGAGAGGCTTAGATTAGGTGTTCTCTGCTCAGGTAGTGGTGAGGCACTGGCACAGGTTGCCCAGAGAAACTGGGGATTCCCAACCCCTGGAAGTGTCCCAGGCCAGGCTGGATGTGACTCTGAGCAGCCTGATCAATAGAAGGTGTCCCTGCCCATGGAAGGGGTGTGGGAACAAGGTGATTTTTAAGGTTCCTTCCAGCCCAAACCCAAACCAGTCTATAATTCTACGAGTTCACATAGATATGAATACAATTTCTCTGCTCTTGTCACAGAGGTTCAGCTCCACTCTCCCAGCTGCAGGGGTAGGTTTTGTTAGTGTCAAGAGGAATTGACACAGCTGGATTTTTAGTAACTGGATTTGCACTTCAGACACCAAAATGGGCATAAGCATGTTTTGCCTTAATTATTTAAATATTTTAAATGGTGGGGAATATACACAAAATGAGCACAAAACCAGCTTTCACTGAAATTTTAGGTGGACAAATTCATACTTGGTAAAATAAATACATTTTAACAGCGATTGTCTTTAAGTCACAGGTAGAACCGTCTGCTAAATTTTAGATTATCTTTCACCAGCAACATAAGATTTTTCTAAACAATTTAACAGCATAATAGAATTTAGATCAATGAAATCCTACTTCTTCTCTTTTGGAGATCATTGAAATATTTATTGCATGAAACTCCCTTGTACAGCCTTTTGAATGGTTCCAAAGTTTTGAAATATTCTTGTAGCTGATTTAGCCATATGCTGTCTTTATTAAAGTCTATAAAATAACAAATAAGAAAAAAAATCTTTAAAAATATTGGGGATTGCTTAATATCTTAATGAAAATCTCATCTCTTATTAATAGCATTTGTATTATTAATGATGTCAATGCATAGTAATATTATAGTGTATTTTATTCAAATGAAATATACAAAGAGTACAACCAATTATCAGATTTATCTTGTCCCATGCAAGTTTTACCCATAATCTGATTAATTTGCTCAGTGCCTCAACACCATTCATGACAGTGGCAATTGAGCTCATTTCCTTGCATTCTGGTTCATACTCCTTTTGCTGTTTTAAGAAAACTCACCACAGTTTGATGAGTCCACGTCTCAACACTGTTTTAAACAGGTAAGGCACATTTTGAGAAGTTTTAGAAGAGATTTTGAATGAGGGGAAAACAATTAAATGTAAAGGAAAATAACCATCCAGCTAGCAAGAAGTGGAGAGGGGGAGAGAAAGATATCCTGTGGCTATGTCAGTAGTTAATTAGGAAATTAAACAATTGAAGACAGCACAGAATAGCCCATGTCTGTACTATTAAGTCATTTCATCCTTAAAACATTTTAGCAAAGCCATTGCATTAAACAGAGGAGGAATACGTTACAGCACTGGAGGTGAAAGGGTTTCCTCACATAATCTAACAGCACCACGTGGCTGATTTGCTGGTGCCCATCCCCAGGTTACAAACCCCTCTTTGTTCGGTGACAGCTGTCAGTGCTCAGCAATCAGAGCTCCGGCTCTGGGCAGGGCTGTGACACCCCAAAGTGAGCCGGGCTCCGGGGAGTGTGGCTGCCTCTTCACACCCAGCTGCCCTCACAGTTGGTGGCTCTGTCCCAAAGTTTGGGCCGAGGAGGCAGAGATGGCCAAATTTTCTCTGTGAGCTTGAAAACCAGATTTCTCCCAGTGGTTTGTTATAGGTGCCTGGAAAGGTGTGCACACCTGGCTCTGGTTGGGCCACGAGGGAAATAATGCAATATCCCTTCAGATTTGTCTCTTTAGACCAGTCCTTGGGCTCTTTCTGCTCTTCAAAACGACTCATTTAGAAATGTATCTAAGATTAGGCTGCTGAAATGATGCAATTCCCATTTCTAGAGGAACAATTTTGGGATCAATATGAAAAGTAAGCACTGGCTTTTACACTGAGAGGCATAAGTGGCCCTCAATAACAAAGAAATAAGCTAAAGCTCAAGGTAGATTTCCACCTTTCAAATGGAGATAAATTCAATAAAAAATCATCTAAACATGATTTGAATGCCTTTATTATAATTTAATTTAGAGGTAAAAGAGGTAAAAACTTGAATATAAAATCCTTGAATACCAGGGGAATGAATTTTTTTTCATATAAGTTTCAAACCTCATGTGAGCTTCCTATGAAATTTCAGTCAGACTCTCAGCCTAGCTCTGTTCTGAGTTTAATCTCACACATTATATTGATGCACTCCAGAGGCAAAATTTATTTCTACTTAACACCTTTATCTTCCAATAATGCATATAAATAAATAAATAAATAAATAAATAAATAAATAAATAAATAGATAAATAAATATTTAACAGGGGAAGCCTCTGGGCTTCCAGGGTTGATGTGTTTGTATTACTGACAGTGGTGAATGAGGGCTTACCTGTACTTGTGAGAAATGAACAAGACTGTCAGTACTCAAAGGACTGCCAAGACCATCTCAGCTCATCTCTCTACTCATCTTCTTGAGAAAGAAGATTAATGTTGAAATGAATAGAAGAACTTGTCAGTGCATGAGAGGCTTTCAGGAAGACATGATGCTTGAGGAAAAAGTTTGGTTATCAGCTAATCCAGGACACCAAATTATATATTTCAGGTTCAGTTTTCAGAAAAGCATTCCTGAGCTATATACAGAGATCAGCAATTACAAAACCAGGATAACAATATGTCATAGAATTCAAGAGCATGTAATTAAATTATTTAAGCAATGATTCTTCTTCTAAATAACCATAAAATAAAATAAACTATGAAAGCATGCATTTACAGAACAACATAAAATGCCATTTGAAATTTTTTAAAAATGTTTTGTAAATTTAATTTCTTAGCTATCTCTGAAAAGCAAGATAAAATAAAACCACTTAAACAAATATGGAAGTGCCCTTGCTCAATGTTTCTGTATTCATTTTACTCTTAACAAAAAAATAGAAACTTAGAAATTAATTTTAGCACTTAGTATGCAAATTGCTTGTAGCAAGAAGCTCCTTTATCTTCTGTGTTATCTTTTGCTGTGGCATTAGTGATACTTATATAAAACAATCTTAATATTCAAGACAATTATTCTGAAAACAGCTGTTCTCCAAGATTTATCTCTAAATAGTATCATCAGAACATCATAGCATCCATGTATGTTTTGCTTGGTTAACATTTATCACTGAACTCTTTCAATGTGAATTTTCATCTGTGGAGCTGTTATTTTAATGACAGCCCCTAATTAGGGTTGACATTTCACTAGCCTTATTTCCAATTTCAGTTCATTCTGACCTCAGACAAGTTATTTAAAGCTGTTGAACTTCAACTTTTATCAAAAGTGGTGTGCAGACTTCCTTCTGAAGTCTGTCTTCGTTTGCAGTATGCAAATGATGCTTGTGGAAAGGTCCTGTGTGCCTGAGTCATGGAGTGAGGAGCGTCCTGGGTTGGAGGGAACCCACAAGGATCAGCAAGTGCAGCTGCTGGCCCTGTGCAGGACACCCCAAGAGTCACACCACGTGCCTGAGAGCCTTGTCCAGATGTTTTTGAGCTCTGGCAGGCTGGTGCTGTGACCACTTTCCTGGGGAGCCTGTTCCACCATCTGGCTGAAGAGCCAGAGTCAGGAAAGCTGGCACACAACACAAAGGATGGATTTGTTCAGAAAGCATTTTGGCACCAGAATTTCTTGGTCTGGAATGATGTAAATTTTGTATTTTGAAAGAAAGCATTGAAGTAGTAACAATCAGTAAGTATTGCTGTCTGGGTTTTACTATGTGGCTTTTATTATACATAATAATGTAATTCTGAAAGGGCTAAATCACATGGATGGAAGGTAACAAAACCTTACAGGATTAGATGAAGTGGAAATGCTGACAGTAAATATGTTATTTACAGTTCTGCCTTTCATTGCAGCATTGAGCTGTAGCAGCTTAAATATCTCATGGACAAATATGTGCAAAGAAACTTCAAAGGTTAATTTAAACAGTTAAATACTGTCAAAAGTGAAACAACATATCCAGAGTGAAAATGTGAATTCCTCAGATCGGGAGTAATGCTTTCCCCTTTTCATCAGTGTGACATAACCATCATCCCACCTGACAGAGAAAGAATTGTGCTGAAAATCTGTATTAAAATTACTTTGTTCTTCATTTCTTATGGCATTTGAAAAACATTTTTTTGTAAAAGATTCTATGCTTTTATGCAATGTACATTCATACATTTGATTTTAAATCAAAGGATCAGCATTAGAAATGTGAATACTACTAATTGTAGTAGTAGAAAGTTAACTCTTTGGCAGAAATATATAAAATTGAACATTAAAATCACCAAGTGATTCTCATTTCTGAAAAAATTGTATGTAGATTTGTTTGTGAGTTTTAAATCCTGATCTACAACTGTCTTTGTAGCAAAACCCAAGCTGTTGTATAGTTCTTCTTGAGCACAAATACATTTTATTTCGCCTTTTTTCCCTGTCTCTATTTGTTTTTCTGCCCTCTGTGGGATGTTTTTGGATGGAATAGAGTTAATTTTCTTCACATTGGCTGGTATGGGGCTATGTTTTGGATCTGTGCTGAACACAGGGTTGATGTTTTTGTTATTGCTGAGCAGGGCTTGCTCAGAGCCAAGGCCTTTTCTGCTTTTCATGCTGCCACGCTGGGGAGGAAGTTGGGAGTGCCTGGGAGGTTGGGAGGAGACACAGCCAGGACAGGTGACCCCAACTGACCAAAAGGACATTCCAGACCATGGGGCATCATGCTCAGTACGTAAAATGCTGGGGAGAGGGGGTAAAGAAGGCAGGAAGGGGCATTTGGATTGATGGTGTTTGTCTTCCCAAGCCACCATCGTGTGTGATGGGGCCCTGCTGTCCTGCAGAAGGCTGAACACCTGCCTGCCATGGGAATTGATGAAAGAATCTCTTGTTTTTCTCTACTTGCCTGTGTGGCTTTTGCTTTCCCTATTAAACAGGTTTTGTCTCATCCCACGAGTTTTCCAGCTCTTACTCTTCTGATTCTTTCCTCAATCCTGCTGCTGGGGAGTGAGAAAGTGCCTGCATGGTACTTGGCTGTTGGCTGGAGCTAAACCACAGCACCCTGCAATTTGTTTGAGAGAGTGTTCAGATTTCTTGTGTCCTCTCCAGCACAGTCATGTTTGAAAGAGCAGAGAGTGGGTGTCCCTGGTCTTCAGGCAATCTTGGAGAGAGTAATGGGAAAATAAAGATACCTTCTGCTAGAAAAAAAAGAGTATGGAAAGGATGAATTTAGGATGAGAGATCTTGATATTTTTGTCTGATTCTCCTTCCATTCCATGATATCATCCTTCTTTTTACCTTCATATTTTCTCATGGCTTTGGAAATAACCACACTGAGCATCTGTCCCCAAGAGCATTTGTGTACATCTGTTGAGCTCCAGAAGTCTGGCTGGAGTCTGGGTTTTAGCAGGCAGAGCTTGTAGGAAGTCAAAGCTTTATTAAAGCATTGGAAGCCAGCTTGTGTCTGCTTCTTTAGCATCCATAGGTCTTGTAAGCCTGAAAGCTTTTCTGCCTTTTCCTGAGCATACCTGTTGGTCTAATAAAAACTGTTAGGTCTGTCGATAATTATTTTACCCTGGAGCATCACAGATACAGCAATAGAATCATAGAATGGTTTGGGTTGGCAGTGGCCTTAAAGATCAGTAACAGCCTGCCATGGCCAAGGACACCTTCCTCTAGATCAGGTTACTCAGAGCCCCCTCCAGCCTGGCCCTGAACACTTCCAAGAATGGGGCATCCACAGCTTCTCTGGGCAGCCTGTTCCAGTGCCTCACCACCCTCACAGGAAAGAATCTCTCCCCAGTAACTAATTTAAATCTCTCCTCTTTCTGTTTAGAGTCAATTCCTCTTATCCTGTCACTGCATGCCCTTATCAAGGGTCCCTCTATGACACAGCTACACCACAACTACAGCTACCCACAAAGGCAATGTGCACACTCACCAACATATTATTTCCTCTTTTCTTATACTGCTTATTTTTTCAGTATTTTTCTTTCTCAAATATAAAGTTTCTTCCCTTAGAATTATTTCAGAAATATGAAAAGTTGAAGGACTATTAATATCTATTTGCAATAATGCTTCCTCATTCCCATTTCCCTTTATAATTCAGTGGGGCTCCATCATACAAAAAGAGGCCACATAATATAAGCTTGATGTAGCATATTTTATGATCCCTAGTGCCCAATATTTGACTTTCTATAAAAGAAATATGCAAAGGATTATATGTTAACTTTATCTCTCCACAAAATTAAAATGGACATCTTCTAGTATTGCAAAATTGAGAACTAAAGAGGCGAAATAAATCAAGAATATTAGGCTGCTTTTTTTACAGCGATTAACTCTTTTGTCTGACCTAAACTGTATAATTTTGCAGTCCAAAAGACAGAGTTCTTTGGGATTAAACACTCTATGAAGAGATATTAAGCAGCCATTTCAGCTCCCCTGTTTCTATGCCAAGTATGGATTGAACATCTGTGTTATGTGCTTTTAGGTAATCTCTCTTCCAGGTTTCAAGACCCCCAGACTACTCCATATTCTGCACATGGATACTCTTTCACACTTCTGATCATCCTTTTAAAATTTCTCTGAAAATTTTTGATCTTCAGTATGCCCTTCCTTGGAGTACCAAGACAGAAATGCACATGCTGAGTGAGTACTCGATTTGTGTAATAGCGAAATGTTTGTATTTGTTCTCTTGTTATTAATTGTTCTAGTAATAATTCTTAACAGTTGAGGGAGGGATTTTTTGGTCTGGTTTGTTTGTTTGTTTGTTTGTTTGTTTTTGACTGCCACTAAGTCCTGAGATGATGTTTTAATGGAGCATTTTAATGGAACATTTTCATAATCCCAGGGTCTCACTCCGGCGCAGTAATGCTCAGCTCAAAGCCTGTTATTTTTTTCTGAGAATCTAGCATTGTTTTGCTCTGTGTTCAGAGTTTTATGCATGTGTACACTGAATTTAATTTGTAAATTTTTCAAGGCCTGTGTAATTCTTCACAATTAGATCCTGTTCTTCCAAGCATGAATAACTTTGCAACATCACAAAACCTTTTCGTGGCTCTGCTCACTTGTTTTTCCATTTTTAAAAATAAAACTAGTGAACAGCACATCCTTCTATTACTGTTGACCTCTCTTCACTGTTAAGAAACCTTAATTGTTTCTTATATTTTAGCAGATTATTTAACCATTCTAAATAGCTGGCACATTTTTCTTCCCCTATCAACAGTGCACTACTTAACTTTTCTAAAAGTTTTAGATGAGAGACTTTATCAAAAGGATTAAAGAAATTCAGATAATTCATCTTTATCCATGTGCCAGCTCAGCTGACTCATTCAAAGAACAGCAAGAGGATTTTCACATCTGTTTTTATTTATTATTTTTGATATTATTATTGATATTATTATTATTATTATTATTATTATTATTATTATTATTATTACTACTACTGCTTCTCCTGATCTGTGTTGTTCAATTTTCCCAGCCTTCTCCAAAAATTGTAAAAATTTGCCATATTTTTGCTCTCCTCCATTTTCAGTTTTCAAGGAAGTTTTAGGTGAGAGTTTACACACAGCTCTCAGTAGTTCAGCTGTTTGATTCTTCAGATCTTTTAAAATACTTTAATGAATTCTCTGTGGTTTTGGTGAATTATTTCAGTTCATTTCGGTCTACTTATACCATATTCACTTCCTCTGTTCCTTCAGCTTCACA
This sequence comes from Notiomystis cincta, assembly GCA_013398075.1. Lineage (NCBI taxonomy): Eukaryota > Metazoa > Chordata > Aves > Passeriformes > Notiomystidae > Notiomystis > Notiomystis cincta. The sequence continues at coordinate 68,740 of VZRX01014022.1, forward strand.
GAAATTCACTGCTAAGTCCCTCCATCCTCCACAGGTTTTCCCAGGTGGGAATCTTCCTAATTCCTTCTGTGGCAAGAACTGATGGGAACCTTTGAAATGGTTCTGTCATCTCTGGGTGTTCCTGTTGTGCCTTGGACACCAGTACTGGTCAGTTAAACAGAGCACTGAGATCCCTTTTAAACCATCAGTGTCTGCTTGGTTTGGGCAGTCAGACTGCACTTCCCACACTTTCAGGAACCATTGGGAAAGGAACACACTAACTATTCTCAGGATTTTAGAGGGAGTTAGTTATCCTGCTATAAATGGTAAGATACTGCATGGGGATGATCATGCTGGACCAGATAAGTTAAAGGTAAATGGTTCTGTGCCCACTGTCCTGTGTTGGAACAAATCTGCCCAGAGCTTGCATTTAATATCCAACATTAAGCTTTTCTCCTTCTGAATAAATGATGAGAGACAGATTTCTCTAGTTTTTATCCTGACAAAAAATTTTCTTCCTGTCTTCTTTAGTCAACTCTTCACTAATGTGAAGGGAATTTTCCTTATAAAATTAGATGATAGATATTCAATTAGAATACTAGAATTTTTTTTCCTTAAAGAAGACAGAAAAGCTGGACTACAATTGTAAATATGACTTAAAAAAATATTTCTTTATGAAACAGACACAGAGAGCAGGATACAGCTTCCTAGATGTTGGAATCTAGGGCTATCTGAGATGCTCTGTGGTGTCTTACCTGCTCCCCATCCCGTGCTCAAGGGTAAAAGGGGCATCTTGTAGGTACTTTGTCATATCTGACAGCCTAATGACAATGCATCTCAGGTTCCTTAGGGCATCTAAAATAGCATGCTGTACCTATGTTTTAGTCAACTGAATTAAGCTCCCTGTCAGCTGAATTTCTCTCTGGGCTCCACTGACTGTACTAATTTAATTCATTGTGTGTAATGGGAACTTAGACACCTACCTCATACCACCCCTGAGAAACAGATACTTAGGCAGAATCTATTGACAACAATAATTTGATTTAAATGTTATTGGAACAAGATGGATTGGAGAGACACTGGGCTGCAATAGAAAAAGGCAGCAGGGATTCATAGTGCATTTAGGATCTTTGCAGGAGAAAGGGAAAACGAGGGCATTTGGAGAGGCAGGCAAAGTGTGTCTGAGTTGTCTTAAATATGTCTTTTCTGTGAGAAGGGATGCACAGATTAAAAAATAAGGACTAGGTTAATATTCACTCTATGGTTCCTTTAATATCCCTATCTATAAGGGGACCTGAGGCAGGTATGGTATATCAAACTTCTTGCAAGCAAGGTGAAAAATAACTAAGATTCAATCCTGGCTAGATAATTGGCACTTCTGAGTTCAGATTTATTCTCTCTCAAGAGAAGATACCTGGCAAAAGACAAAAACCCCCATCCAGAAACCCTCAAGATCTAAATAACAGCCAGGAGTAAAAGTTTTGCCTGGCATATGAGAATTATCTTGGATGTGTATTAGCTTGTTCAGTGTCATCAGCAATCAACATTTTCTAGAAAGATTTCTGCATGCCTGCCCTACCCTTTGTAGCAGAAGAACTAATGAAGATGCTCATTAATATCTCTTCAGAGCCTATTCCTACAGTTACCTCAATCAACATCTAAAGGTCAGCTTCTGCCTTTGATCTCACATAAGCATGACAGTAAAAATCTGAAGAAACAGGCTTTGTTACAGAAAATAAATCATCAACTAACAAATTGGAGATGTGTGGAAATAAGTCTTCCATTAAGAGTTGTTTTATTCAAGTTCAGCTCAGGGAAATGAAACGGTTTGTTTTGTTCTGAAGGGTTTGAAACCACAGGGTCCTTCTGGCCTTGTGGTTGTGCTGTGTTTTCTCACATCCCATGTTGTTACAAAAACATCCCACTTCCAGCACAGAGTTTGGCCCCAGAGTTTGTAGTGCATAATGGCATCTTTTTGACTACCAAGTGTGTTGTGATGAGGAGAACACTTGTGTGATTGGAGAGGCAGCTGGAACACAAGAGAGGCTAAAGAGGGGACTGACACTTTAAAACCACGGCGGAGGATTCTGACAGATTCTCTATTACAAAAAATCTGCAGGCACCACAAGCCTTTCTGCTATAATAACCTGAATCCACTGGACAGTTTCTCCCAGATACTTTAGGCACCAATACATTTGTTTCAGACCTTCTGACTCTGATCTTTTTTATGCTAACTTTAATAAAATGCAGCCCCATTCCCCTTGAGTTATTCCTGGATCACATCAAAAGAAATGGGAAGAGAAGCAAGCACTAGAATACTCACTTTGAGTCCTCCATTTTAATTCAAAATATTTTCTTTCAAGTCCTGAAATACAGGTCTTAAAGCATTAAAAATTGAAGTATAGCTCAAATGAAAGATATCTCTTGATGTCCTTTAAAAATGTAAAAATCTGAGATACAAAAAAAGGGAGAGAAGGAAGGAAGATGGAAGGATTTTAGTTTGATTCATCTCTTTTACAGAAAAATTATTGACAGAATAAAGTTCTCCAGAGGGATGAATGAGTACACAGGCAGGGTGGAGGTAAGCCTCCAGGTCATGACCCCTCTTTTTACCTCTCCCCAGTGTGTTCCCCATGAGTTGATAAAATTGAGCAAGGTCAGAGGGATCTCTGTGTAAAGATGTACCAACACAGAAGCTAAAGGCTTTGAAAAGTTATTTTTTCTTTGACTTGTCTACTGTTTGTCTGTCCAGTGCAGTGTGAAAGTAAAATGTATGGATGTTTTGTTCAGAGTAGGCAAAAAAAGGGAATGATCAAAGTTTTGGGAATTTCTTTTGGAAAGTCATCAAGACACAGTGAAAAGATATTTTCTTCATCTGCTTACTAATGAGTGTTTTGTTTTGAAATGAGAGTGGCTGGGGTTGCTTCTGAGGAAGAAACATTTCCTTGCTTCCACCTGGAAGGCAAATCAGCAAAGCTGTGCAGCAGCCTGGCCTCGTGCTCAGGAGAAGCAGGAGCAGAGTTTTTGTGTAGCATCAGCCAAAGTCACTCTGCAGCCCCATCTGTTCCAGCTGATCACTGAGCTTGCTGCAAATTTTTTGTACTGCTATCTCTGAAGAATTATTTGAGCAGGTGTATTTCAAAGCATGACTGTCTACAACAAGGGACTAATATCTCCATATTCTAGCTCATCAGAGACCACCTCACTTTTTGGTATTTCTTTCTCAGATGTTTCTTACAGAAGACCATGACCAAGAAAAAACATATCCATAGTTTTGAAACAGAAGTTTTATTTGTGTTGAAAGAATTAATATCTTAGCATTGTAGAACTGTTGGGGTTTTGTCTTAGATTTATTTTTTAACAGTATTCCCATTCCATTCATATTTCCTCATGGCTCAGGTTTTATTTAGTGCATAGCTTTTCTTGTTTATCAGAATCTCACAAACTGCATGTCCTCTACAGCCTTTCAGAAAAGGCTACAGGGAACTTGAGTTCACTCTGCCTGAAGATAAATCTGCAAAAATCTTCAGCACCACAGAGCTCAGTGCTGAAATGCTTAACCCTTGAGTGCCCTGCTCTGTGCAAACCTTGATGAGCATCTGATGCCTGATACCTCAAAGAAAAATCCAGGCAAAATAAAAGCAGCAAAATGAGTGAAAATTTGCCAGAATTGCTTAGTGCTGCTGCTTAAGATTCTTCTGGAGTTCAGTGTTCAAAGCAGGGAAACAAAACCAACAGAAAACACAACCCCAAACCTTCCCTCAAGCAGAATTGTGCACAGACAGTGGTGAGGGAATTCAAGGGGGATGGGAAGAAACTTCTGCACATTAAGGAGAGCCTTTCTGAAGAGCTGGAAGGAGTACATGTGAGGAAGAGCTGTAAGTGCAGAGATGCACAGCACTCTAAATCTATGGAAATTGCTCTGCTTTGGGTATTTCATTAAATCCTGGAACAGCAACTTGGATTTTATCCTTTTTTTCTCAGTTCTTATTACTTACACTAAGAGCTCTAAAAACCAATTTTTCTCTCTTTCTCTTCCAGTCATTAAAGAAATTAATTGAAATAATGTAAAAATGGAAGAAGATGCAGGGTAATTTTCACAGAAAAACACGAATTTGGAGAATTAGAAACCTGTTCTGATGTGTGTGGCCAAGTCTCTTTTTTGAAATCATCAGGAAGAAAAGGAATAAAAACCCACCTGCCAGGTAAGAGGTCTAGCAGCTGGGTAAGATGGACACAGCTGTGGTCCTGGAAGATCAGTCATCATGGCCTTTTGCAAAAAGTTTAATCTGAGGAGTTTAATTGGAGTTTAATCCAATTGTTCTGGTTTCTCAGGGGAATAGGACAGGGAAAATCCATAATGAAGATTAATTTTGTCTGTTATTATAGCATAGACAGAGGCAGCAGCAACACTTGGGGAAGTTGCCAATGGAATATTACACTGAGGTGCAAATTTGGAAGTACATTTTTTCCATAACAGAAACTAAAACTCCTGTTGAACTTAACCTTTAGAGACTAATCTTGGTTATCCTACAGGTGTATTCTACTGTCTTAAAAAAGTTGGCCTTACTGAAGAATCTGATGACCTCAGACTCAGACTTTGTTCCTGAGGAAAAGTGAATTTACTTGGTGAGGAATTAGATGCAATTCATATCCCTGGGAGTAAACATCAGACCAAATTAAGCACCTGTACTTTTGATGGTGTCATAATGCTCCCTGTGCAGTGAACCAATGTTCCACATTCTGCACCTTCTGAGGACCAGCCCTTGTAGCATGGGGCAAAGGGAGAAGTGACAGGTGCCACCACAGTTTGTTATTCTTGTATATGTGCCCTCAAATCACTGCATTCCTCACACCTCAGTGTTCAAGCTTAGGCAGGATTTCTCAAGGATATGTGCAAGATGTGTAAATCAAAGCCATATGTTGCAAAAAATCCCCCTAGATATGTTATGCCAGGCCTGTACTGAGACAATAAATGTATCTGGAAGGATCTCTCCAGATTTGAAAATGAGTGGTTGAGGGATGGGTAGCTGACATGGCACAAAATGCAACTAATTTTTGTGCTGAGGTGTCTTTAGGAAATATTTAAGTAATATGGCACAAATTAATCCCCTCTAATGTTAGACAGAGCAATGCAATACTTTGGCCAGAGTGTGGTTATCTGTGTCTCCCTCTGTAGTCAGTGGAAAGGAAAAGTCACTTCAGGATGGCATTTCACACCACATGAGATCTGGTGCTTTGGAAATCTCTCTGCTGCATGTGTGTTTTGATAAGGTGAAACATACCTAGACATCTGCATGGAAAAGCTTGTAAAGCATGAGGTGAGGAGACAAATATCCTGAATAAAACTGGGAACAGATTGACAGCTTTTACAATGTCAGGCCTGTCCTAGCTGAACCAAGGTTTGGATCTCTGTTCTGCAGAGAGAACAAATAACTTTTGATGTTCAGCATGTGGTGGAAGGGGGGATGGCCCACAACAAAAAATAGACTGAGATACAGAGACCAGGGAACTTCTGAGAACATCTGGGGGTGACCATAGATCGACCACAGGGATTTTCCAAAGGCTGCTGAATGGGCTGTGTCAAATTCTTTGCAGGTCAGGAAGCCTCCAAAAATTGCTGTACTCACAATAATACTGGAAAAAGACACAACTTCTAAGGATGCAGAGAAGAAGAGATTTATTTTAAAATCTTTTTTTTTTTTATTGTCTGTCCTACTTTGTTTTTTCTCTCTTTAAAAAGTCATAAATCATGAACTGGCAATTTGTAGCTCTCTGTATTTTTGGGCTTCAGTTGAAGAGAACAACAAAACCTTTCAAAGTCCTGGCTGGTTTCAATAGAGAAGTGTGAAGAGCTCTGTCCTGCTTACAGAACTTGAAGCTTCTGAAGGAGACAGATGTTATCTTTCTCATTTGCCTTTGGGCCCCTGATTTTCACTCGACTGAACAAAGACTAAGACTCTGGTTATCCAGTTGCTGTATAGCAATGAATTTTTTCACAATATTTTGCAGCAAACCTAAGGGACAGTTTGAGGAAACACCTTCCTGTCCTTTTCTCCTCCCCTTGCCTACCCTTGACTCAGATTTTAGCAGTTAGAAGCTCGAGTCTCTGTCTCCTCTGCAGAAAAATGAATCTTCCTGAGTGGAACTGGTTCCATGCCTCCTTTGAGCTCTGCAGAATTCAGGGCAGCCATTCAGCTGCTGTTGTGTTTTAAGTGATGCCAGAGGGCACTGACATCCTTGGGACAATCCACCTGCCCAGAGCAGCAGGAGCTCAATGTGGCAAAGAGCAACAACAGCCAGTTTTCAACCTCTTTAACATATGGCGTTGTTCATGAGAAAAGACAGCAGGATAAGCAGAAAGACCTTAAGATCAGCCGAATTTTCCATAAACAGAATTTGTAGTCTGCCCCAATGAAGCAGATATCACTCATTTTAAAATTCTGCAGGAATATATTTGCAGAGACAGTTAATTAATGCCTGGGCCTTAAGGAAACAATATACAAGTAGCACCTGGCCTTGCTTAGCTCCCTTCTCCTGTTTCTTTTCATTTTCTGTTCTGTGGCAAAGTTTTGAGAGTGATTTCTAATATAATTGTTTGTGGCTAATGTAACAAACATGCTTCAAAATATTAATATTTTCAAGAGTTTTCTATAAAAGTCTTGAAAAGATGTTAATATTTTTTTCAAGAGAAATAGAAGCATTTTCCTTTCCTCGGCTCTGCTATGAAATGTTTGCCATTCAAGCAGAATTAGTGCCAAGCTTATTTCAGTTATGTGCTTGCAGAAGAATGTAGCCTCAAATTGCAAATGAAGTTTGAGAGATCTTTTGAAATATATTTCTGAAATTTAAGGCATGGATTCCCTTCTCTTAATTCTAAGCCCTTTAGGTTCCATAGGTTCCATTCTGTCCTCATCTCCTCTGCCTCTCTGGTCAGTGGGAGGAGCAGGTACCTGGGGATGCCCAGGAGAGTTTACACGGCTGGGTTGGTGCTTCTTTGGTTACATGAACTGAATAAAACTTAAGGTTTAACCTTAGATTAAACCTTTAACCAAGGCTGCTGCACAGCTTCCTTGGCTCTTTTCAGGTAGTCCAAGAAGACGTCTCAAGGCTTTGCCCAAAAGCTCTTCTTAAAAGCAGAGATCAGTGTTCTCTATCCTTGCATTAGATGGTACCAAACTCCAGAATTCTCTTTAATTCACACAAATTTTTGCAAAATAAGCAGTTACTGACTAGAAGTACCAGGTATACAAATAGAGCTTCTAGATGAAAAGCCATCTGTGATATGGTAAAAACAGCAGGCTCCCGAAATACATATATTTCTTTTTATCTTGAGAGAAGAAAAAGTTTCACTTGTTCTGGTGTTTTGTGTGTGACCTTTTGCTTTGGGACAGAGATCAAGGAGAACAAAAATCAAAGGGGAAGACAAGCAGAACTGGCCACAATATGTCACCTTTTCCCAATGGAACATTAAAAACACAAAGTAACAACCAGTTCCCAGATCACTGATTTATGGAGCTACAAGAAGCTTTATCATTCTTCCCCAAGTCCTAGGTAGATGGCAAAGAGGGCAAAGAGGGCCAGGAGACCACCACCATCAATGCATCACTCATTGAGCAGCCACAGCACCTCAGAGTTACTGCTCTGATTTCGTTCACAGGGCTGTAGGATACACATCACTGAACGAGAACACTTGGTCAGAGTAGAAACTGCAGTGTGGGAGGCAGAAGAGGAGATGGGATCGTGTAACATCTGCAGAGCTTTAAAAGTGCACAGTGTGGCTTTGTAAGGCTGAGCCAAAAAGAATGAAAGGAGGATTCAGAATGCATATATCACAGAGGGGAAAAAATCCCCAACCCCACAGCATTATGCTGACTCAAAAAATGAGCACTGAGCAGCATGTGAAATATGTTTTTTAAGTCATGACATAATGATTTAAGTCATGACATAATTCCAGAGGGCATCTTTTAGCAGCACAGGGCTTGCTAAAAACCTACTGGAGCTGGCTGGTTTAGCACTGAGGAAAGCACATCCTCTTGCTGGCTCTGTGACAAGCTTTCCTGCAGAAAATGGGCTCCTTTTTCTTTCACTGAGGTGCCTGATGATGCCTCACTTAACTGGACTGAGGGCTTTTTTGGTAGGTTAGTTTTGCACAAAAAAAAGAATGGACCAGCAGCCTAGCTGTCTTGAGGATGTGCATCGCTGTGCAGGAAAGGGCTGGAATGGCTGCATTTCTCACTGTCTTTACTGTAGTTAACCTCAGTGATAGGAACCTGATGTTATTCTGATGCTTCAGAGGGGAGATTAAGCCAGCAAAGCCCACGGGCTATATTCAAACAGAGATGTAGGCATTGTTGTAGCAAAGTCTGCAGGCTTGACAGCTCTGGGAGCAGAGTTTGTACTGCTGAGGTGGCTGCTGGAGCTGAAAGAGCTGACAGGCACTGCAGGACAGAGGTCTGTGGCCAGGCACCCCGCAGCCCCCCGGGCTCGGACACTGAGCGGCCGCCTGGCAGAGTGGCTTAGCAGGACCTGGGACTCACAGCTTGGACTTCCACAGGTACCTGCAGGGTGGTGGCAGCTGACAGGGGCTGGGGCAGCCTGCTGTTGAAAGCACTCACTGGAGTGTGAGACCACTTTTGAGGTCTGTCTGAGGCAGAGAACTCGCAGGGTTTGAATTCCAAGTGCCTATCACAGAGGAGCGCACTAACCACGAGGATAAGAATAGGCTGTTCTCTCTCCATCTGTTTCAAGTAGGTCACTGGCAACCCAAATGCAAACTCCTGTAAGCACTGGGGGGCTCCTCTCCTCCACAGAGACTGGCAGAACAAGGGTAGGAGACAAAAGTGAGAGATCCCAGTGTTCAGGGAATGCCCATATATTCTGTGTTCTGAGTTATGTGTCCTTTGAAGATATGTATCAAGTGATCACTAAGCAGTCATTGTAAATCCCCCTGGCCAGCATAGAAGTGTGTTTCATTAGCCAGTAATTGAACTTAGCTTCTCATCTTAAAAAGAGTTATTAGTAATTAGATGATTATTTTAATGATACTATTCATATGATATTAAGCAGTACTCTCTGATGACCACAAAGTACTGTGGACTTTAATTCATCATCATAGCAATTTGGGGAAAAATACATTAAAAACTGCATGGCAGTATTGAGAATTTTTGCAAGATTTGTTCTTTAATTGGTTCTTTACCCCATATGTAATTAAAATAAGTTTTGAGTACTTAAAAGAAAGCATGAATATCTTATAAAGATTAAAAGTCTTCAGCAATATCTCTGTATGTAATATTTTTTGTGAGTTGCCTAGGAAATTGTTTATCTGCATGTAGGAGAGAAATCATTTTTAGTCTGAGACACAGAACATTTATCACAGCTTTTTAAGTATTATTCTACAAGAAGGCAAGAAACAGGCTCTTTAGTCTGATCGATCAAGATATAAGTCAATGCATATCTGAAAGACAGTCCAAGTCTGGACTAGGCTGTACCAAAAGGAGCAGATCTGGTTTATGTATGTAAATTGAAATGAACAAATTTCATACTATTAAGAAATATTCACTGTATCCTCCAGGAAAGTAATTTTGAAGATTTTATTTTGGAAATAACAGGAAATAGCAATCTATGCAGGAGAGCCATTTACTTTTCATTTAGGATTAGAATCTGCCAGGTACTTGAGTGTGTTACAGAAATAGCAAAGCTGGGATGAATCCACTGTCCTTTCTACCTTACATAAGGCAGGGAGACATTGCACATCCTGCAGCTGAGAACACAGCATTACATCACCCCAGCCTCATGGCTTTTGGTGCCCTGAACAATGCAGGGAAAGGACATGGACCTGTGATGCTACAGTCCCATGCAAGCCTGGTCTGTTTCTAAAGCTCCAGGCTGAATAGTTATTCAGACATATATAGGACATGGCAGGCAAAAAAGAAAACAAACCAACAAAACCAAAAATACAGTTTCTGTTTTGCACATAAGCTTTTCAATAGAGCTGTTCAGCTGTTCAAGAAAGCACAGGAACACAAGGAATTACCTATGATAATGTGACTTCAGTGCTCTATCTATGCTGTTCCCAAAAATGACTGTTGGAGATGCTTTTTGGGAGGAGAGCATGAGCAACCCCACTCTCTACAGGCCATTGTCCTTACTGTTTCCCAAAATTAGATTAGGAATATTACAGGGTCCATCCTTGCACATGCCTTTGTAATCTGGCTGTGCATCTGTTGTCTGTCACTTGCCTAACAGCTTTTTGAACATGCTTAAATTATCAGTCTGCAAAACCCACCTTAACAGAAATTCTCATTGCTCTCTATGGAAAATAGGATGTACTTTTATCTCTTTTAACTTATTGCCAGTCAGTTTCAGTGCTCCTTATTTGTAATATTGTTGGACTTGGACAATGCCATTTCCATACTCAGTCTACACAACCTTCCAAATTTGAAGTTGCCCTGCTTTGAGCAGAAAGTAGGACCAGATGACTTTCTGAGGTCAGAAGGTGATCTCCTGAGGTCTCCATATAGTTAATCTTCCATCTTAACTTACTGTACTAATAATATTTTTTTAAATCCCAGCCATATCACTCTTCAGTCTTCCCCTTGGCAAACTGAAGTTTCAAAATATCTTGTCTCTCTTCCTAAGGCAGCTGCTTAAATATTTTAGACACCCTGCTCTGTAGTTTCTATAATTCCACTTTGTTTTTCTTGAGGAAAATAAAAAAAAAAAAGGATGGAAAGAATCAGAACTACACACCATAATCAAGATACAGGATTCCCAAAGTTTTATCCAATATCTGTTTTCATCTGAACAGCCTTCCTTACAGTGCTCACTACTCTGTTGTCTCACTTCACTAATGCTGTGCACAGATTCAGAGACCTGACACTGACTGCTCTGAGATCTCTTTTCCTGAGCTGTGGATGTTGCATTCCCTAAAGCTACATGACATGGCTTTCTGTGGTTCATGCCTGTATGACAACCCAATTTTTACATCTTGGCTTTGACTAGTGTCCTTGATAAACTTCAGATTTCCTGCTTGACATTTGTAATACAGCACAGAAACAGGAATACGATGCAACCATAGTGATTTCATGTGGTTTTCTCAGGGGAAAAAAAAAGAAAGGTAAGGAAAAAGAACGGCTGAAACAACAGCAGCTCCGGGGCTTCAAAATGATTGAGCAATATGAAGTGACAATTTGCTGTGTTCCAGTAATTGTAATGCTGTCAGATTGTAACACACATCTATTCATCTGATCAAGTGTTATGCAATCTCTGTGTTGTGTTTATTATTATGGTGACTTTGCTTCTCTGTGTACAGGGTTGCTCTGATTTCTTTTTAAGCAAGAACAGCATTTGATGTCTTTGCTACCCACGAAGAGTGTAGTAGCATCCTCCAAATTACAGCTCTTATTGTTTGAATAGAATAGAATTTTAGAGATTGTATAAGTGTTTGCTAATTAGTCCATGAATAAAATATAGTTAAAAATAACTTCTTAAAAAAAAAAATTAATCATGTACAGGACTCATCTTGAACGATCTTGATAATTGACTAACATGGATTCTTCAAACATTCCTGAGTTTCAGTAATTAATTTCAATTAAGATGCCTGTAATTGTCATATATAATTATACAATCATTGTTACTGGTGAATAATAGATGAAATCAAGTCAGCAGATCACATTTTCCAATGTATAACATCTAGGCAAGATCTCCTACATCATTCTGATATCAGAGATGGTGCAAGTGTTTGTTATCCCTTCTCACCACCTAATTTGTATTATGTGTATTTCTTTTTGAAAAGAATCCTCAATGAAAGATGCTTCTCAAGAACTCATATAATTATTAGTAAATTAATATATTTCAGTGAAGTTGCACCAAGTTTTTACCAACAGATTCTCCCCCACTGAACTAAAGCAATTTTAGTCTATTTTCATCCTTCAGAGAACTAAATGAACAACAAATCATTGGTGAACTTGCAAGAGCAACCTGATGTCATTGAGCAGGTGGGTGGTAGGGCATTTACAGCTTCTCCATGGGGAAGTGTTCTGGTGAAGGATTAGACCACACATACCTTTGCCTGCAGAGTTAGGAGGATGCTGCTTGGGGAGTGCTGAGGCAGGTTACAGGAACAGATGGCTTTTCCAGGCACGAGTCTCACCTGCTGCCAGCTATTTCTTGCTGCTCAGGGTGGTCCTTGTACAACATGTGCCACCAGGTTCTAAAAAAAGTACCTTCAAGGAACATGGTGAACACACATCCTATGGCATAACATATCACCTTACCAAGCTGTAGAAATTTTTACAACAATCTGTAGAGACTTTACAGACTGAGACAATAGCTCTAATATTTTACTTTCTAAGGAAATTTTATCCAAAATTTTTCTAATTTTATTCTTATTTTTTCTGTGACTGAATTGTGATCTCCTGGCTCTGCATTCTTGCTGAATTTTGCTGTGAGAACTTCAGCCAGAAATCCACGGGACCTTGGAACAAGCCAAGAATAAAACAGTGCTTAGGAAGAGGGTGTATGAAATGGATGCTTACCAATACAAGTGAATCAGAAGACCCATGGCAAGTTTTGCTAAGAATGCATCTGGTTTACAATAAAGATTTGACTGAGGGAAAAAGATTGTTCTAACTGGCCATGCACCTTGTCTAGACTGTTTGTCAAATTTCTTATGTTATATTTTGAATTGGGTTTGCATGGCAAGGGTTTGGTCATGGGAGGAGGGGGGCTACATGGGCAACTTCTGTGAGATCTCTCAGAGTCTTCCCCATGTCCAGTAAAGACAATGCCAGATGGCTCCAAGATGGACCCAGTGCTGGCCAAGGCCAAGCCCATCAGCGATGGTGGCAGCACCTCTGGGATACAAGAGTTAAGAAGAGGGAAAAAAACCCTGTGAACTGCAAAAGGAGAGACCCTGCAGACCCAGGTCAGTGCAGAAGGAGGGGCAGGAGGTGCTTCAGGTGCTGGAGCAGAGATTCCCCTGCAGCCCCTGGTGCAGCCCATGGTGGGGCAGCTGTGCCCCTGCAGCCCAGGGAGGTCCATGGGGAGCAGAGATCCACCTGCAGCCCTTGGAGAACCCCAGAGTGGGGCTGGTGGGTGCCTGAAGGAGGCTGTGACTGTGGGAAGCCTCTGCTGGAGCAGGCTCCTGGCAGCACCTGTGGCCTGTGGAGAGAGGAGCCCACACTGGGGCAGGTTTGCTGGCAGCACTTGTGAGCCCAGGG
>VZRX01014022.1:81955-156995 GCA_013398075.1 Notiomystis cincta
CCATGGGAAGGATCACATTAGGGTAATGGAAGAGTGTGAGGAGTCCTCACCTGAGGAGGAAGGAGTGGCAGAGACATGTAATGAACTGGCCACAGCCCTGTTCGCTGTCCCCCTGTGCAGCTGAGGGGGACGAGGGGAAAGGAGGGAGAGGAATTGGAGTGAAGTTGAACCTGGGAAAAGGGGAGGGATGGGGGGAAGCTGTTTTAAGATTTGGTTTTTATTTCTCTTTACCCTTCTCTGATTTGATTGGTGATAAATTAAACTAATTTTCTGAAGTTGAATCCATTTGCCCATGACAGCCACTGGTGAGTGATCTCTCCCTGTCCTTGTCTCGACCCATGAGCCTTTTGTTATATTTTCTCTCCCCTGCCCAGATAAGAGCAGTGATAGAATGTTTTTGGTGCCATCCCACCAGGGTCTACCCATCACATAAGTCAATATCTCTTTATTCCCTGAGAGCTGGATGCATTAGTAGATGTTTGAGGACAAAACTTTTAGGAAAATAAATAGCTTAAAAGCAAGGTTTTATGTTGAACCGTGACTGCATCCAGTTTCATTTCTCTCTTCTGCTTGTACATAAATCAAGGATTCATTCTTATCTCATCCCACTCTAATTACCAAAAAAAGAGAGGGTTACTAACTTTATTTTAAACACTACAGGAATACATAAAGATTTCTCTAGTAATATTAAATACTCAGACTAGAAAATATAATTATGGTCAACACTCTTTCCCTAATGATGTGATTATGACCTAAGAAGCAAATTTATCAGGCTGTGAGAACTGTCCAGCTTATTTTCTGTTTTGAGAGAACAAAAATGGATTGAACCAACAGGATGCAGTAGTAATAAAAATGTGAAATCTGTAAAAACTAACTAATGGAGACTCCACTCTACTCCAAGTAGTGGGGTCAGATCAGGCAAGTGACAGAAAAATATGGTCTAATAATTAGGTCTTCATATGCAGATCTTTAGTGTTGTCCTGCTCAAAGGGCTTTACTTCTCTCTTGAAAGACTTTTCAGAGCACAATGAATCATCTATGGAATTAATTTTTTAACCAGAAATTGCTTGACTTGATTACTATGAATTTTTCACTTTGGAAAGATGAAAACTCTGCAGCTTAATGCTCTACTAGAGAAATGTCTTGCCTTGTATAACCCATACCTTAATACACTGAGATACTTCCACCCTATTCTTAACACAATTTCTACAATTTAGCACTTTGATGTTTTGTGATAGAAGATAATTGGGCCTTTGTCATTGATGTAGAATATTGTGCCAGATCCTGAATTTAAATAGTAAAGGCAAAATCCAAAGTGTCATTTTGAGTTTTTTTTGTTTTGTTTTTGCTTAAGTCTGGTCAAAACATTCACACTTGCAGCTGCTGAGTTAAATGACGTATATCCCCACAGCAGATAATCTCTCAGGTCAACTGAAGGGATATTTATATCACACTAATGATGCAGAAGTATGCAACTATATTGCTCAGAAATCAGAAGCCATAAAGCAAGGGACAGTGTTCCTGAAGTTCCTTTCATAACACTCATTCCTCAAAACCTCTGATGCCACCCGGATCATTAAGTTTACTATTTTTATCTTTTTTAAGTTCATTGCCATTTCCAGTATTGCTGTGTGAAGTGAGAGCTTGCAGGAATGGATGCTTCATTGCCTCAGCACAGTTGTGCTTTTGTGAATTTGCCTTTTAGTAAGTTAGTTTGAAGGCAGAGAATGATTTTGCCCCTTAGCAACACTTCTCAACAAATTTAAGAAGCCTTGTTCAGAACAGCTTTAAACATTGGCTTAAACACAATTGGCTACACTGTGCTGAGAGGTTGTGTTATGGTATTATTGGGAGTCCCAGGCTTCTCCTCAGCCAGCTGGATCCTTCCTGGATGAACTCCCTCTGGCTAACACTGTGAGTGCTCTTAATCATGATGCTCCACTTAGCTGAACCTTTTTCAAGAGCTGCTCCTAACTGTGACTATGTTTTGTACTATATAATGCTGATGATATATGACAAATATAATTTTCCTCTGAAATTTCACAACAAGAATGATAATTGCTTTCCTTTTTGTTTTTCAGTACAGCAGACCAAGGGTTGTTATGAGGAGCAAACATCATAGTAATTGTATCTCTGGATATATCTCTGGATATATCTCTGGTGTGAGGAGGAGAAAGGAAAGGATGTTAGCAGAGATTGGAAAAGAGGACTTACCCAGCACAGACATGAATGGAAATATTGCAGAGTTTGGGCATAGCTATTTTAGAGCTGTTTGCATCCTAATATACAATTCTTTAAACGATTGTACTCTGTGTATTTAACTTAATTCTGAAAGAATATCATTTGGGAACTGACATTCAGGAATTCAAATAATCATTATTTCCCAGAAGGGAATCAAAAGGAGTGGAAGACCACCCATGCTAGATGGTGTTGCTCTCACCTAGGGTGGGAGCAGACTCTGAGTCCCTGCTTGTTTCCTGTCAGACTCCCAGAGGCTTTTCTCTGCTCTGCCCACTTGTACCATGGAGACAACTCCTGAGATGCCATCTAGGATTTTTCTCACAATCAGTGTGGAATTGGGTTGGACCAGGTCTAGTACTGGGACCTTTCAGATGGACCTGCACTCATATTCTTCACAGCATTTTAAGGAACAGACTCACGTCATTGAGTTAAATAATTATAGTTACAGGAAATTATTGATGAATCAGTAGAATTAATGAACTTCTCAGAAGAAATTCAGCTGGAGTTGAACTGAATGAGCTAGTTTAGCCTGGAATTTAATTAGCTTGGCTTGGCTATTCTCTGAAAGAACAAGCAGTTCCTATTGAACCATTCAGGTCTCTTGGGCAAATATGTAATAAAGTATTTTTCTAATATAGTTCATTATTTAGCTGAGAAATCAGAACGAAGAAAACAAATTAGTGAAAAGTTACATCCTTTTAAAATTATTTTCTCTTCATTACAGAAAAAAAGTCCCAATTAAAACTAATATTATCTACTAGAGTTCATAAAAGTACATAATTTAAATATAATAATACTGGTCTATTTTAAAATTACAATATATTTAGGATTATGTTATGCAATTATTGTTTTTTAATGTGCACCGTTTACCCTAAAGATTTAACCAGCTCCAAAATAGTTAAGGTCGTTTCAGTAAAACACAAATCTTTGAGAAACTCTTGTTTGTCACCCCATCACCACCAGGAAGGAGCACTCTGTGGCTGGTGTAGAGTAAGCTGAGTTCCTTGGCCTTGAATGTGGAGGATGAAATGCCCAATACTGGTGCTGCTGCTGCTGCTGCAAATGTGCCTGTGCTTTTCTTAGTCTATAGTGGTCCTTTTATTGTCCCCCTACCCCATAGCAGCAAAGGAGATCCTACCACAGCTTTAAAGCCCTTGATATTCTCACTTGCTCTCTCCTCCAGGGATCCACAGCCAATGGCAGCTGTTGAAAACAAAGGTTTGAGATGTCAAACATGATAAATTTGGTATAAGTGCAAACACTCAAGGGAGAAACCAAGGGCCAGGGCTGAGTACATGTGGAAATAAACCTGCAAGGCAGGGAAATGAAGATGCTGGAGGAAAGGGGAAGAGAGGAAAAGGGAAGGGCTGAGGGCAGGCAGTCTGCTTAATTGGCTTTGAATTTACAGGACAGTGAATGTTACCAGGACTGTAAAATACCAACATACTGGGGGGAAAAATTGTCTAAAAATCAATGACAGAATCTTCCAAATGCTGAAAGAAAGGGGTGGAAAAGATTTCTATTCACTCTAAAGGGAAATTTAAACACATTTCTTTATGTGTAGGCTCAAACATAGTATCACTCCTGTATTTTTTTTCTGTTTTCTACAAAATTGGTGCAATTAGCAGCAGTGGATGATACTGGGCACGACCATGTCCTAGTATGGAAAGAGAGAGACCCATAGATACAAACCCTCCACCTTGGGGTTCAATGCTGTGCAATAGCCCTCTTTCTCAGTCACTGCCCAGTGGATCTGAGCCATGGGATATTGCTCGAGATGCCTGCTTTTCTGCAAGATTTTGAGGATTTCACCAAAAGCTGCAGATGGATCACACCCTCAGAAAACCCAGCACTCCCAGCATCCCCAGCACCCCAGCAAACCTATGGTGTGGCAGCAGCAGCCACAGTGCAGCTTCAGGGTGTGCAGAAACAGTCCCTGCATCAGCTGCATTTTTATTTTTCTGAGATGTCCTTACAGCCACAAGAGCAAAGGTTCCTGCATTTCCCCAGGGTCACAGTGAATACCAACTTCTGACACGGTACTGGCAGGAAGCTTTTAGAGGAAGGTGCAGATTAGAGCAGGTGTTTTTACCTCTTCTGATTATTTTTCCTTTTATAGACCTGCTGTAAATTAGTGTCACTTCTGTTGCTATTAATTACCCTTACTTTTTCACATTAGACATCAATCCTTTGTCTTTGAAGCAAACATGAATACTTGTATGGATGGCTAATTTACCAATACCGGGAACTGTGATCTGAACCAGAACATCAAGAAAGGATAAAAAGTGTATGAAATAGCCCCTTAAGATAATTTTTATGGGGAATTTGGAAACAATTAAAATCTCTAAAAGACCAATGTTCTCCAATATGGAATTTTACATTCACAGCTAGTATCCAGAGATACAATTATTATGATTTTGTTCCTCATAACAAGTCTTGATCTGCTGAACTGAAAAACAAATAGGAAAGAAATTATCATTCTTGGGAAATTTAATAGGAAAATTATATTTGTCATATATCATCAGCATTATATAGTACAAAACATAGTCACAGTTAGGAGCAGCTCTTGAAAAAGATTCACCTAAGTGGAGCACCATGATTAAATAAATGCTATAGAAAGAAGACAGAAAATTCAAACCTTCATGTTAAATGCCTAAAATTCATATATGGAAACTGGATATATTTGGCTTCTCTGGGTGAGGATACACAACCATATTTAGGCCTACAAACTGTAAATAAAAAAAAGGGAGAAGTGTTTCTGAAAGTCCTTCTCTCCTGCACTTCATAGGGGATAAAGCACTAGCCAAAAAAAGTGCAGAAGTTTTAGGAATTAGTTTGAAAGGACTCAAACTCATGTGTCTTTATTCAGAAAAACAAAACCAGTGCCATAAATGGTCCAAGCTACAGGGCTCTGAGCTAAGCTGAAATATGAATGTTCGCTACCTGTCCTGTTGAATCTGGGTCTTTATACTGAAGGGCTGGGAGGATGCAGAGAGAGTAAAGTGAGGAGTTATCTGAGTTCATAGTGGTTTGGAAGATAGAGCAGAGAGTTTTAGCTATGGGAGTATAGTGGGATCTGCTAATGTGATCTAGATGGAAGATGGAGTGCTTGGGGACAAAGGATCAAAGAGGACTAAGACTGTGTGTACACAAAACTCAGTAGAAATCAAGGATGTCTTAAACAACTAATTCAGAAACAAGATCAATAGTGCTAAGATACTGGAAAACAATTTCCTGAGTATAAAAACAAACTCATTTAATATGGGCAAAATTTTTAGTAGAATGGCAAAACTTGTCTTCCAAACAGATCTGCTTGAAGTATGAGATATTAATTACAAATGCAGTATGTGAAGTTTGCAGAAGAATTCAATAGCTTTTGCAGAGCTTTGAATGAGGGATTGTAAGTAGAGAAAAATGGGTGGAATTTACATGACAAGAACCTTTTCCGCAGATGTTATTTAGCCTTAGTCAGCCCAGCCTCAGTTTTTCCCTGTTTTCATTTCACATACCCATTTGGGGATCTTAGATACCTCTTATGTCTAAGCCAAGAGAAACTAAGCAAGAAGTTGTAAAATTATGAAAAAAAAAATCACTCAAGTATTTAATTAAACTCAAACTTCTATAAACAGTAATAACACTTTTCAGAAGAATTGTACTACATTGTACTGTTACCTTCCCCCTTTTCAGTTCCTAGATATGGTTTTTATTGTCTTTCAATAGTTAAAGAGCCATAAATACACATTTGGCATTTTTGCTTGATGCAGGCTCTGTGATGTTTCCATTGCCTGTACTACCAAAATAACAGGAAAGGTTTCCAGCTGTTTCATGGTCAAAACGAAATCCCTTATATGTGTTACCCACAAATGGTATAAATGAACAAGCATTTGGGGTTGAGCTGGGCAAATGCTTGTGTGGTAGTTGTTATCATTTGCCATAAAATCACAGAATGTCTTGGGTTGGAAGGGATTTTAAAGATCACCTTGTTCAGCCCCTTGCCATGGAGAGGGACACCTTTCACTAGACCTGCTTGCTCAAGGCCTTGTCCAACCTGGTCTTGAACACTTGCAGGGATGAAGCATCCACAAATTCCTTGAGCACCCTGTCCCAGTGACTCACCACCCCCAGAGAAAAATATTTCTTCCTAATGTCTAATCTAAACCTGCTCTATTTCTGTTTAAAGCTATTCCTTCTTATCCTGTCATTACATGCTCTTGTATTAAGTCCCTCTTCATGTTTCTGGTAGGCATCCTTCTAGTGTTGGAGGTACCAAATTTGGGACATACTGGAGGACCACATTTAGGTCACCTCTAAGCATTCTCTTTTCCAGGCTGAACCATTCTCCCAGCCTTTCCTCATAGGAGAGGTGCTCCAACTCTCTGATCATAGTGGCCTCCTCCAGAGTAGCTCCAACAGGTCCATGTCCTTCCTGTGCTGGACCCCAGAGCTGGATCCAGCACTGCAGGTGGGGTCTCACTAGGGCAGAGCAGAGGGGCAGAATCTCCTCCCTCCCTGCTCTGGGTGCAGCCCAGGACATGTTTTTCTCTCCAGGCTGCAGGGGCACATGGCTGGGTCATGTCCAGCCTCTCACCCACAGCACCCCCAAGCCCTTTTCAGCAGGGCTGCTCTGGATCTGTTCATCCCCCAGTCTGTGTTGGTACTGAAGGCTGCCTCACCCCAGGTTCAGCACCTTGTTCGTGGCCTTGTGAGATTCCCATGGGCCACTTCTTGAACTTGCCAGGTCCTCCTGGATGGCACCCTGTCCTTCAGGTGTGCCAGTTTGGTTTGGTGTCATTGGAAGGTTCCAGGCCAGCTGTTGGTGGCTGTGGCTGTATTTATTCACTGCTGGGAAGCTGTGCTAGACCTTGCTTCAGCCTGGCTCACTCAGATACCATTCACTGAGGCTGTCTTGGCAGGCAGGTCAGTGCTGAGCTACACCACTGTCTGTACCTGAGCCATCACCAGCACTGTGCAAAGGTTTTGCAGTCCCAGAAGCAAGTGGGGTGGTTGCTGTGTTCCAGTGCCTTGGCAGAGAGCACTGAAATCCTCAAGAGACATTCTCTTAAAACACCAGTATCGATTTTAACTCCTCTTGATGTTCTCCTGAGGACAGCCAGTGGCTTAATGCCACCCACAGCAAGACTATTCCCCTGAGCAATAACTCAAAGGTATTTCCCACTTGGTGCTACCCAGTAACAGTTCTAAGGGAGAAATGGTTATTTGTCAAGCATTCAAAGCAGATGATGTTCAGAAATAAGAGCAGGAAAAAGAGTAAGATCTCCCAATCAAGTTGATTCTGGAGGGATATAAGCCTCTTGTAGTCAACAGCTTCTAAAACTGGGATATGTGCTGGGAGTCTGCTGAACCCACAGAATTTGGGTAAAGCAGACCCTCTATGATAGTTTCTCCTTGATTTCTAAATGAAGTTTATTTCTCATGTGCTTTCTATTGGGTGTCTTATTAGTCCCGGTTGCAAGAGGGACATAAAGAGATCCATGCTGGTTCACTGTGAAAGGAAGAGGATTTGCTGCCAAAACAAGACAGTAAAAGTATACCTGTTTATTTCTCAGTTCTAAAACTTGATAATTTTTTTTTCTGAACAGAGAGGAAATCTTTCATACAGTCTATGAGTATCATTAAAACTGTATTCTATACTTAGTAAAATAGGATAAACAAGGTCTTTTCATATATCTTAAGCTGTTACCTTTTTGCTAGAATGATAATCACAGGTGTCTTTTTTTCCTACCTTTTTTCCCAAATCTGTTGTTCACACATTTCTGTTGTACTTCACACTGGCATACGGCTTGGCAGCCACTCAGCTGTTGCTGGAGCTGTTCTTGTGTGGTTTTGGCTATCATACCCTACCTCCCAAGATACCTTTTTAATTGATTTCATTTTATTATTGAAAATTAATTTGAACATTATAGGCACAGCCTTTAGAACCATTTGCTCATGTTTGCCAAAACGCTTTCATGGCCCGAAGTAGGGCATCATAATTATGCATACTTGGCACAGTTCCATCTTCTGCTTTTACAATTTACCTTTTTTGTCTGATTCCAGTCCTTATGTAAATAATATAAAAGGATGCTAGCATGCATAAATAAAGTGCTGTTTATATTTAAATATATGTATGTATATAACTTCTATTTAAAAAAATAATACCATGTATGTTTGCCCCCAGTTGCACAGAAGGTTGTCACTTTTGGAGGATTATATATAGTATTGTAGGATTCAAGAAATATGGATTCTGTTTCTAACTCCATCATCAGGTTTCTGCACAAGCTTTTAATTTTGCTCCCTGAATCAGTTTTCCAGCTGTAAGAGTAAGATCACATTATCCACTTTGCTTGTGTAGCTTGTTCATTTTCTTGGCTTTGGGGGCTGATGTACACACACAGTGTATATCACAGTGGGCTATGCCTTTGTCTCAGTCCAAGCAATCCCTGTACTGCCACTGAACTGAGGAACAAAGAAGAAGGATAGAGTTTACAAGTGTGGTCACTGGAAGCACATGGATCATATTTGGCTTTTTGACATCAGAAAATGCTGTTGGTTTGCCTTCTGACTGTTTCTTGCTGGAAGGTTTCAAAAAAAATATGTGTGATTTACATAAGTATTGAATTATTTATAATTAAATTGAAACATCAGTTTGAGACTGATGAAACATAACTTATTTCTTTATTTTGAATGGAAATTAATCATTAATTGACTGATAAGTGTAATGCATTATTTATCCCCAATCTTTGTTGATGCAGCCTCGCTAAACTATATGAGTACACAGAGATGAATAAACAACCTTTGTCAAAGGGAAATGGGAAACCCACGGTCTTTGAACTTTAATATCTGCAGCTTTTGGAGTCTTTGCTGTAAATAAAGAATAAGAGCTCAAAGGAACAAAAGTTCCTTTGCTTATTCAGCCCAAACTGCTACTTTAAACACCTACGCAGAACATTTAAACCCTAATGTAGTCTTTAAAACCCATTTACAGTGGCTTCCTATTCTTGTCAGTGTGAAGAAACTGCATGAAACTTGACCTAAAACCTCAGCAGTTTCTCAGACCAGACCATTTGCTCTCAGAGCCTGAGATCAGCTCAGCTGGTCAGAGCAGGGTGCTGACAATGCCAAGGTCGAGGGCTCAATTCCTGTATGGACTCTACACCTGTGTTAGACTTTGTGATCCTTGTGGGTCCCTTCTAACTCAGAATATTTTGTGGTTCCTCCTGTAGGGCTCTGTGTGATGAAGATCTTCAAACAACCAAGTTGAAATAATAATAATTGGCCAACCAAACAGGTTGAAACAAGAATGGAGATTTTTTGGGTGTGTGTAATATTGGAAGTAGAAGGGTTGAAAGGATGAGGGTTTGGGAAGCTGATTTTTATATCTCCGTGCTTGGACTTGCATTTTATTTTATAAGCTCCTGCTACTGCACTGGCTGTAGAGTGCCTGTCTTCCTACTTTCATAAGAGGGTCTGGTTTAACTCAGGCAATTGACTCCAGGAGAAGATCAGTGGTTAAAGAACTCCACCTCTGCC
Source organism: Notiomystis cincta (assembly GCA_013398075.1). Lineage (NCBI taxonomy): Eukaryota > Metazoa > Chordata > Aves > Passeriformes > Notiomystidae > Notiomystis > Notiomystis cincta. The sequence continues at coordinate 91,727 of VZRX01014022.1, forward strand.
TACCATTCCTGCCTGACAGAAATTAAAACCTAGCAAATGCACTAGAAAACCAGCTCAGTTCTCTTTGGCAACAAATCTTCAGGAGAGCTGTAAAAGTGCATTCATTTTGTATTTCTCACACTGTGCAAGGGAGAGTATAAATGAAACCTGCTGGGCTACCCTTCTCTACTGAGCATCTAATGAAATCATTCAACATTAATGATAATACAGAGGACTCCAGAGGTTACCTCCAAAGATAGATTTCAAGTGGCTCACCTTCCTGACTTTCACATAAGCAGGGAGTCTGATCCCCATCCATGCCTGGCTTGAAAGCCCAAGGCTTTAAAGCTGTCCCTTGCTCTAAGCTGTACTTGCTGTTCTGTCACCAGCAGAGAGAAACATCAAATCCTTGCACTTGGGTTGTCTTCATCTCCTGACCTCTGAGGTTTCTACTGCTGTTCAAAAATATTTCCAAAGTTGGTACATTGAACTCCCTTCTCAATTCATACTCTGGTACAAAGATTTTTTGGAAGAGCTTGCATCTGAGAATGCTCCTGTGAGCATCACAGTGATGCCCAGCTGTATGACCTGAACCCTGACCTCACAGCATCATCAGGGTCACAGCTGTGCCACAGATAGGGCTGGGATAGAGCAAAGCCCCAGCAAAGCCCCAGCAAAGCCCACCCACACTTTAACTGCTGTATCCAGAAAGCTCTGCCAGGCAGCTGTTCCTCACCATACAGTGGAATTGCAAACTTGCTACTTTCTTCTATTTTCTGCTCCCATAATGTGAGCAAAATCTCTAGTTCTGGGATGTCTATTCAGCATTAGGCAAGGATAATTTTTTCCTAAGAGACATCTTAAAAAAGCAGCTTTAAGCACAATGCATTTGCAAGGCATTGATAAACACTTCATGATACCTTTGTAATATGTCATATTGAATCTCTATTATCATTTAGGATGTATTTTTTTTATATCTATAAATCTCTGCCAAGACCATGGGTTAGAAACCACACGCTTTTTGGAAGGAGTCTGATCCTGGCCATCTGGACAACTTGCCACATAGCAAGATTAAAGGCATCTGGGAATGGAACAGAAATGAAGAGCAATTCCTCACGACTGAGTCCCTTTGGTGGCACAACAGGCATCAATGCAGTGATTTTCAAGTGCTAAAATAAAGACACAAGTGTGGGCCACACTTGATCCAGGCATTGATTGGTGATGGGGGATTTTGAGTCCTGATTTATTTACTGATGACATTTAGTGAATGAACTGGACCTTCTCTCACTTGGGATGTTTGTTGAAAAGTGGTTTATCAGCTGGCAGTTCATTTAAGGAGGAAGACAACCTCACGAGAAGTTAATGGTATTGCCATATTTTACATCAATTCAGTTGCATCAGTTTGTGTTGCATAGAACCACCAAACCCATGGATACTGAAAATACCAGTAGTGGCAGCACTGCAGCTCTTCTACACCTCAGTGCCACAGGGCATTGCTGGAGACTGTTCCTCACAGACAACAAAACCAAAGCTCACGAGCAGCTGTGGCCAGTTTGGGTGTTTAACACATTCAGAACAGCACCCCAAGCAGACCTGCTGCCACTTAACTTCCCATTCAGAGTGGGGAAAGCTGATTTTCTGAGTCAGGACTATGAAAACATGAGGTCAGAGCCGAGGAAAGTGTGGAAAGGAGAGCAAGAACATATGAAAATTGAAAATGTTTTTCAAGAAGATTAAATAAAAGAAAATTAGCATAAAGGAAAATTCATTTGATACCCAGAAAATTTTAAAAAAGCAAAGTGATTTTTTTGTAATAGTATGTGTAGGGATTTTGTCTGTGAGACACAACTAGGAGCTAACATTAAGCTGAACATGTGCAAATATCAGCCTCAGCTTAACTCCAGTATTAGATCTGTCATAATGACTCAAGAAGAAATAGGAATTCTTTCAACTTTGAGATGGTTGAATATTTTGCTGTTTAGGAAATAAAACTGAGTGTGCTCTTCAGCTTTGCCTGCCAAGTGGTCATAAAGATTTCACATTTTAAGCCATACAACATATTCACTTCTTATATCATGTTCATGGTATTAATTATATTTCTTATATTTAAAAAAAATAAATATTGCATTATTCCTTTTTTCTTTCTATGTTTAGGATAAAAACTCTTCCCCCCAACCCCCCAAACTGTAACTTACCTTTTACATAAGTGCATATGCCATATTTCATACAAAGCCCAGAATATGACTCTGTTCTCTCACTGAGAGCTGAATTCTCTTGCGCTGTGTACTGAGCATGAGATTGAGGAAGACAAGGCTGAAAACAAGAAGAAGAATATGTGAGCATGATAATATGTTTGAAGCACATGGTAGACTGTGCCAGAGCTAGTTTTAAAGGTTGAATTCCTATCACTCAGATAAATTTGGCATTTAAAAAACCCAGCAACCAACTTTTTGACTTTGCACAAATACCTTATTTTAGGCATTTTTAACATATGATGGAAATTCTAGAAAGTTCTGATTTTGAAAATAATCTGTTTCATTACTATATGAGTAGAGATGATCTTATTGAGAAAGTGTTTGTTTCCAGACAGGAAATGATCATGTTAACCTTGAATTATTTTTTCAGATGTACAAACCCACACTCTAAGTCTGCTTCAATCCCACATTATCTGCAAGTGGGACTGACAAATATTAGCCCAAGATAATTAATTTTGGTTAGATATTTAATTTCTAAGGAGCTAGAATTAGAAGAATTAAGTCCTTTACAAAGTGTTTTGATGTTGTGAGATGAATCAGGAATGTTGAAATATATCCATTGAAAACATCAGAGAACTTCCTATAGGGCTAAAAACTTTTATCTTTGTTAAAAATATTTTCAGTCTAAAATTCTTCTACTGATTTTTAACTAATATTAGTCTGTTTTAAAACCAATAACCATTGCATACCTTCAGTTAGTAATGTAGAAACATTTTTTCCTTATTATGTTTTGATTACGCAATTAGATATTTAAGGAAATTTCTCTCCAGCCATTCATTTAAGAATGAAGCTGTGATCAATACTGACCTCAGAAAATTTTGCCTTTCATTTTGAAACATTGTAATAAGTGAATTCAAAGTGAAGTCAAATAAATTGTCAACAGTGAAACCAAGTATAATTCTAGTCCCTGAAAATAACTTACAGGGTTTTTTTTGCATTTTAAAACTAATTTATTTTAGAAATGTCCTTCCCTATTTTTCCCCTTTTTCTGAGTTCAAAGACTTCACACACCAAGAGAAGTTTGATTAATGTTATAAATGACCTTGACCATATAGGCAGTTCTATGAAAGAAATATTACAAAATATGAAAACAGAGAAAAGTTATTGTGAGAGGTTTTTTGTTTGTTTGTTTGTGTTGGCTTGGGTTTTTTTTTAAGCAAAATCTTACAGCTAAAGTGCTCTACACTTTGAGGCCTGTCATGGTCCTCAAGAGATCTTCCAGTCCAACATCCATGGTGGAGGAATGCTGAGGATATTTTATCTGAGTGTTTATCAAAACTCTACTTAAAAATTACTCATTATAATATTCTATAACCTGACTCAATAAACTGTTCTACATCTTCATTACGCTTAAATAAAGAGTGGAATTTAGATTTTCCTGTTGAATAAAGGGAAAGAAGACTTGGTCATGGTAACAATCTACTTGTGTTTGGGGACTGAGGTCTTATTGGATAGGATGGGTATCAGAAAAATAGAAAAATATTTTATTCTTTTCAGACTAATGAGCTGCCTGAGTCCATAATAAGATACAGTGCAGACCTATTTGTATAATAAAATACAGTGCAGCTCCATTGACCCGAAATTTGTTTAGGAAGCTGACAAGTGAAAGACCCACTACTGAGAAACACCATGAAGATAAAACATATGATGTTTTATACCATTTTTTCAGCAGCTAATTAATGTAAGCTCAGTTTTACAGATCTATTAGAACTGAGATGAAATGAAAATAAACAAAAACCCCTGCCTGCATTGGAAATCTTTTTTTTTTACATCTTCATCTGCATTGAAATGCCCAGGAAAATTTTTATTAAAAATCAATTTTGGAAAAAATTCAATCACCTCTAACCATCTGTTGTCTTGGAAATTCTGTGTGCAGCTTGCAGTTATCTATATTTGAATAGGATGCTTCAAATCACTTAACTCTTTAAACTATCAGCAATTCTATATAATATATTCTGTAATATATAGGCTGAGCATTCTGCATCATCTCCTTCACCTGGTTTTCTCTGCCCAGGGAAGTGACATGAGCAGTTTGCCCTCGTGACAAAGGGGATGGATTTTTCCAGCTTGTTGGAGGCTATCTTCCCAGCACGATTGCTCACACTGCACCACATTCTCAGCACTCACAGGTATAGATGGTGTTTAAAAAATCATATATTTAAACATTAATGTCTCTGTTTTCCTGTTTTTGAGTTGAGATCATTTGCTCTGCCTGTACAAGACTTTTGCTTAACACTCAGTGCTCTGCTACTTGGAGCCAGTTTTGGAAATGAACCCTCAGATGTCGCCTGAGCTCTCCTGATGGGGATCCAGGAGCTGGTGCTGTGAGAAACCCAGCACGCACAGTGACGGGAGTGCACATGCACAGGAGTCTTGGGAATGGTAACACCATGTGCAGTGTGTTTTCCAGGCTTTTCCAATCTCATCTGTGGGAAGAATGTTCTTGTCTAACACTTCTAGCTTGTTCCCTGATAGACAGCCTACTATTTCCTTCCACCCTAATTATAGCCCCACACATCGCCCCAAGTAATCTCCCCAGTTAGCAACAACTTACGTTCTACATCTCTCCCTTTTAACTCCAGAGTCGATTTAGCTCTCTGCCCAGAGTGACTAAGATATCTAAGTCTCCTAGAGGTTCCACATTTTGAATGGAAAATAAGTTATCAACATCAAACCTCAAGGCAGCCTTGAATATATTCTCCACCATTGGTGCTTTTTTGGCTTTACCACTCTGCTCCCCCCCACTGAACCTCCTCTGTTTCCAGGGTATCTTAGAGAAAAGAGTGGTTATAGCACCCACACCTATTAAAGAATGAAAAAGGTGCAGTATGGATAATTTGTGTGAATGCATGACACAGCCTTTTCAGAGGAGAACTTTTCCCTGTCCTCCTAAGTGATGGAGCTCTGTTGTGTTGGCCAGAAGTGAAAACACAATAGAGCCAGGAGGAAAGAGTTCATTATAGTCCTTTGAGAATTTTTACCACTGTCCATTTAAGCATCTTGATTTTTTTTTATTTATTTTTTTTAATCTGGCATTGGCAGATTTTAGAGAGCATCTGGCAATACTTTACATCTCTTCAGAGGAAAATTTTTGCTTGAGGCTTAAGATATTTTTGCTTGAGATTTAAAAAAAATGTCTTCTACTTATCAGAGATGAAATGCAATTTTGAGGAGAAAGATTATATGGATTATCCTATGGGTCTAAACTTGATAGTTCTGCTGAATCTCCTGAAATAAGGAATTTGGTCAGAGGGGAGTTTATGTGGATCCATCTGTAGGGGAATCCTGCAAAGCTCACAGAATACAGCCCAAGCCATTAGCCTCCATTCCTAGGAAGTAAAGATCTCAGGAACTAGTTCTGAATTTATGGGAGTAAGTAAGATATCTATTTCTTCCTCCCTACAATTACTGGGCATGTCTTTATCCCTGCAACTCTTGTCTTATCTACCTGAAAACTCTTTTTATACCTACTTGAGAAAAAGTGGGCATCTCTCTGTCTCCATTCTGGTACTGCAACAACCCTGGACAAAATCTACCTCTCCAGCATAATTTGGGGAACTGCTGAAAGGCTTAAAAGATTGACTTGCAGTAGTTCCACTCCCACAGGTCCACCCCCAGCTGACACAGTGGGGCTGGGCTGATTCCTTCGAGCACAGCCCATGGTGGCTGTTGAAGCAGTGAGTAGGGGTTGACCAGGACTGCAGGGTGAGCACTTTGCACACATTTCAAAGTACTGAAATTCCCTGGCAAAACATCCAAGCCATGCCTTGCTCTAGTTATATGGCCTTGTGAATGCTCACTTGTACTTTACCAGAAATATATTTCCTGCAGTACAACATACATTATCCACAGTGCTATGGGGCAGATAAATGAGCTGCTGGTTCTCCAGCTTTCTAGTGGTTGAAAAAGAAACATGGGAAGTAATTTCCTTCTAATACAGAAAAAGGAGTTGTGGGGAAATGGTAAAGTATTTGGAGATTCTTTCCCTGCTTTGCTATGGATCTTCCTAGAACCTAACAGCTGACCTCTATCCTAAAATCTTTCAGTGTTTCTGGGGAAATAGCATCTTTTATGGATTTTATTAGGTTTTGGAGTTTATTGGGAAAATCCCCAGATGACATAAGAGGTAAATGTATATTGGCCCCTCCACTACTCTTTAATTTCTGCTATTTTAAAGTTTCTCTTTTATTCATTTTACAAGGGAAATGGAAGAGACTTCTGTTATATCTGCTTTTGATACAGAGATTAAGGGTTAGGGAAAGGAAGAGTTAAACCAGCCACACTCTCTTTATACCACTTCACTGAATCATCTAGTTTATTCCAAATTCTTATATGCCTGGTAAAATAATCCTTCTGAAGTACTTCACTTTCTTATGAAGATAAAATCCCTTCAGGAGCAGCTAAACTTAGGCAAGAGAATTTCCTCTATGACAGAACAACTTCTCTTCTTGGACTACCAGGGAAAAATGACTTTAAGGAGTTTTTTAAGGAAATATCTTACTCTGATAGGGGCAGAGGGAATCTCTTCTCCTGTATTTCTCTGTGGAACTTTGAAAAAGAATTCTCACTGGGAATGGATCTTCCATATTAAAATGTGGGTAAGCAAAACAAAAGAGAAAGCAAATTATTTCCCAGATAAGAGGAAATATCTTACCTCAGGACATTATAGGTGAAACCCATGCAAAATCGAGATCCTTAAATGGCGTTTTGAAAAATTTCTTATGAATTGTAAAAATTCCATCTATTTTGTCATGAATACCTTCAATACCTATAAAATGTAAATAACTTTGACCTTAGATATTTTGAAACTAAAGAATCCTTTCAGCCTATAATATAAAGAATACTTTTTCAAAACAGGCCTTGACACAGGCAAAGTGGTAAAGATTAACAGTTGTAACTTCAAACTGAACACCATTAGACCACCATTCTCTTCTATTTATCATGATTAATGTCCTCTTTCCAGGAACATAGAAACCACCCAATCTGGTGCTAATGAGGAAAGCTGCTGGTATTTCAAATGTCAATAGCATTTCAACAACTCCTTAAAATTATTGCAGGAAAACCTGAAATGTGGACTGCTGGTGGTGCTTTTGCAGAATGGATTAGCTGAGGTTGAAGAAGCCTCAGTAGGATGAGGGAGGGCAGAGCTGTACGAGCACTCCTGAGCACCCAGCCCTGCAGCTTGTTCCCACTGGAGGGTTGCCTGTGTTCCCTGGTTTAGTGGCTGCTGGATTGTTGGCAGAGGTGATGGGAGCTCAGCCTGAGCAGGCTGCTTCCTGCTGCTCCCATTGCTTTGCTCGGTGTGACCACACTGATTACATCCCTTTAAGCAGTTTGGCTTTAAGTACTGGCTGTTGACAGCTGCAATTGAATAAACACCTCTGTGGGATGTTCTATCATGTATTCATGGTCTGCTTATTCGTTTGTTCATATAGGGCTGGGCTGTAATTGCCTTTGCCCTTAGGATAGGAAACCTTCCATCATTATCCTTATGGTTAGTTTTAACTTATGCAATTCTTTTCCTCAGGTGTCTTCTTAGTCCTTGGAGGGATAAGTAGAAATTTAAATTTGGTTTCAAATGTGATTAAATTCAAAGAATTAAAATCTGTCAAGATAAAAAAAGTTTATGTTGCTCTCAAACAAAATCTAAATATTTAGAAAACTATCTTAAGTGGCACCTGTGAACATATATTGTACAATTCTAATACCTCATTCTTCAAATGACAACAGTATTACATGAAATTTTAAGTATTTCTTTAATTTTCCAAGACACTTTTCTAGGAACTTTAATAATAGCCGGTGATTTGTTGGTATCATATTTTTGTAGTAAGTTTTTGCTTGATCCCTTACAGAAAGCAGATGCATGGAGTTGGAAAATATAAGCACCAAATATTTTGCTTCTAGGTACACGGAGAATGTTCTTGGCAGAACTCAGCAATCATGATTTTCCTATATATCTACCTCTATGTCCCTCATTCTTCCTGAGGATCTCATGTTTAAGCAGTTCTGGAAAGCCTCTATACCCACTTCAGAAAAAAATCCAACTATTTAATTGTCAGCTCATATTGTTCAATTCAGACTTTTCTAGAGAAAATTATTTCCCAAATGAAATGCAAGTGCATCAGTCCAGAGCCATTTCTTGAAGAGTAGCATTTCCCTGAGGAAGTTGGTGTGCAAGTAAAGCTCCAAAAATTAATACAAGATGGTCTTCTTGGAATTTAAAATCTCATTATTAATTACGATTTTTATTTATTATAAATGTTACCAAATGTAACAATAATGACAGATAAATTCCTCACAATTATTTGCAATGAGATTCCTTCACATCATGTCTATGAGAAGCTTTTTATTTTATATATATCTTACCTAGATATAACATATCTTTGAAAAACAGAGAACTGAATGTCTTCTTTTTTGTTATTGTTATATTCTGGTATTTGTAACTATCTGCTTTTCTGTGTATGATACTTCTCTGAAGGAACTTGAGAGGGAGGAAAAAAAAGCAGAAAGGGAGGGATGGCAGTTAATAAATTGGCAACTTAGTGGTGAGGGCAGCTGCTTGGAGACTGAATGTGAACCTCATTTCTTTGAGGAGGGATTGAGCACAAACCTCCTTTACATCTCAGTTGCCTACTGCATCATCCCAATGTCTCATGTGAAGAAGAGGTGTGTTCTAAGGACTTGCTGAAAAAACAAAAGAATTAATCTTCAGTAGCATTCCTGGAAATCCTCGTGTATTGTGAACAGAGTTTATTCCATGTATCCCATTGCTATCTTCAGATTGCTTCAGTGTTTTATCTTTGGGTTTATCAGTCACAGACATGACCAGAACTGAAACAATGCTGAGGAGTTTCAAGTTCAGTTTCAAGTTCAACACAGTTTCAAGTTCAACTGTGTTGTACCTGGTGAATTTAAATTATTCTCTAAATTATTCAAGAACTGAGTAAGAGTTTTCTGGATCGTGACTGTGGACAGAAGTAACCAAATTTTGTCTTACACTCTTTTTTTACAGCTGAACTTCTTTTTTTACAGCTGAACTTCTTTTTTCCCCCCACATCCAACCATTATGTTAATGATTCATGTAACACCAAATCCCTACATTTAGATGATGTAAAGGTGGAAGCTGAAGCTGCCTGCATGGTCCACAGAGGTCTCTGGAAAGCCCACCAGGCTGCCTAAATTTGACAGCAGTTAGGTGTCTAATTTGGGTGCCCAGTTCCTGTGTGGGAGCACACACTTCTCCCTGCTGACTGTAGAGGGAACCTGGGCACCAAAGGAGGTGCTGGAGAGGTGGTGTCAGTGCTCTCCATCCTCTGCAGGCTTCCCCTGCAGGAATGGCAACTGAACCTGTGCTCTGTGTTCATCTCCTCCAAAGCAAGCAGCAATAAGATCTTCCCTGTTCCTTTTCCTCTCCATTTACTTTGGAAGTAGAATTTGCATTATGCACACACCTTGCCCACACATGGGCTCATAATTTGAGACATTTAATTGGAATATTCATCTTTGAATTTAATTATTTGGTTTATGTTTTAATACTAGAAATTTGTATACCTTCTCTGCAAGGTCTGCAAGGTTTTTTGGAAGGTTTAGCCCTTTCTATAAATAGTAGTAGAAAAGATATTTTTCTTTATTTATACTTTCAATAGATGTATACAGAGTATAATTGTGCAAAAACAAAATAAAAATAGAAATTAAAATAAATAATGATTAAAAAAAAGAAAATAAATAAAAATTTCCTAATATTGAAAAAGATTGGGATGACAGTCTTTGTTTAGTGTTACAGCTACAAAACCTTTCCATTATATGTATATGTCATTAATAGGACTATGGTGAAGAAGCAGAGAAACAGGAATTTTTTCCTTTACCTGTGATTTGGGATCTATTGGCTGCATGTGAATGTGGATTTGCAGGATTTTTTTCTATAGATTTATTTTGCAACTTACCCATATTCCTTCCTATCTTGCACTTTTCTTTATGTACACAACACTTCATGGAAATGGCTAATTCTGAGTTTAATTCCTCCAGATTTTGTTAGATTCATGCCTTCAGGACAGCTCCTCCCAGCTTACTTTCTTTGGCTTCAGCAGTGCTTTCCAGGTCAAAGTTAGCTTGCTTTGCTGATTCCTTGGGCCAGCCAGAGTCTGTGAAACACCAGCAGTGTCCCTCTGACTGGAGCTAACAAACCCCGTGGCCCAGCCGGGTTTATTTGGTCTGAGGAACTTTGCTCCCCTCTAATGCAGCCACAGTCTTCCACAAGGCAGCAGGAGGGAACCAGAAAAAGAATAAACTGTGCACCTTCAGATTCTTCTGCTGAAGCTTGTGCAGCACTGTGTGAGCTGCTGTAGAGTCTTTGCCCTGTGATCAGCCGTGGGGAGGGGGAAGGAAAAGCCCCCCAGACACAGCCCTGAGCAATGGGCTGCAGGTGGCCCTGCTTGAAAGGGGAGGTTGGACACAATGACCTTCAAAAGCCCCTTCCAACCTCAACCATTCTGGGATTCTGTGAATTTCATGCCAGTGCATTTATGGCTTTCATAGCATGAAAATCTGTTTTCTTGATAGGTCAAGTGTAATAGTAACAAAAAGGGGGGCCTAATTATTTTCCAGGGAAATTAATTATGCCTGATGCCTATATCTTGACCTTTGCTTTGAGCTACAGCACTTTGTACCTGGGGCAAAGGGAAATTTACTTTTAGAATCAGGAATAACAGCCTCAAATAAAATGGAGAAATGTTTTAATAATTCAATAATTCAAATAACTAAGATCATGCAGTGGTTTGTCTTTGCTGCTATTAGTTCTCTCATAATTGCTAAAGAGTGATCTGAGAAACCTCCAGGATCCCAGTTATCTGTAGATAATTGATGGAACATAAAATAATGTGAATAAAAACTGTCATACCCAATTAATTGGACATGGCTAATGTACAATGTAACACGACAACAACAACAAAAAATCATTTGAAGGCTCTGCCAGATATTTACCTAAAAAAGACACTTTACACAAAACTTCTTGTAGAGATAAGAATTTGGCCTTCCTCACATACAGTCTTGTCAATCTGCTTGTTTCAAAGCACAGCTCTAAATGGACCTGGATGTGACACCTTTGATGTGTAGAGCAAAAACTCTCTCAGCCACCAAGAACAAGCAAGGACCTTTTGAATTTTAGGTGGCCACACAGAACAGTTTCATGAAGGGCAGGTGAAACCTTTCAATTCAGAAGGGGTAAGAAAGACTTTTGCTACTTTTCTGCAGATTCAAGAGAGCAGCTGATGGAAAAGGAGCTAAGAAATGAGAAAAGTATCCAGGGAAGTGGGGGGGTTGAATGAGCAGTGACCTGCAATGGGTTATACAGGCGTGTGGTTGTCTTTCTGCCACAAGCTTGCAGAACACTTTGGGTGAGATTCAGCTGCAGATTCAGACAGTTAAAAGCAGGAGTTGAGGTCACAGAATCATGGAATCAAGGAATACGTCGAGTTAGAAGGGACCCACAAGGATCATCCAGTCCAACTCCTGGCCCTGCACAGCACCATCCCCAAGAGTCACACCATGTGCCCAAACTCTTCTTGAGCTCTGCCAGGCTGGCGCTCTGACCACTGCCCTGGGAGCCTGGTCCAGTACCCAACTTTCCTCTGGAGGAAGAATCTTTTTCTAATATCCAACCTAAACCTCCCCTGGCACAACTTCAGCCCATTCCCTTGGCTCCTGTCACTGTTCCACATGTAAACGTCTCATTCACCTGCAGTGGCAGATGAATTTAATCTTTACTGGATCTCCAGACTGCACCAGTGTGCTCACAGGCAGATTCAGCTCCAAAGCTGGAGCTGAGCTCTTGCCCTTTGTCTCTGGGATGGAAGTGTGCTCAGTGCAGGGCAGTGTTCTGGTGATTGCTAAGGACTGTCCTCATACATCAGGCATCTCCTGGTCATTTCTGCAGTGGCTACGTGTGTAAGCTGACATGGGGAGCACAGTGCTGTCTGCAGGAGTCAACAGCAGCACCCTGTGAAGGGCTGGCTGTCACAGCTTCTCTGCTTCTGTCAGTCTCATCTTTCTGAAATGAAGCAGGAGTTGAGGAAGGACCAAAATATGTGTACCAGTAATGACCCAAACCATGCAGAAGTGACTTCAGGATTAAATTATGAGAACAAGCATATAAACTAATTCAGCACTTTTTATCCAGTTCTTGACACCACCTCCCTCTGAACTCATTTGGTGAAAAAGTTTTATTTATTTTGTTTTCTAAAACAGAGTGAAAGCCACTTTACTTATTACAGCAAGGAAGAAATCTAATAGAACTGTGAATTCTTCATCTCCTTCCTTTGGGCTGCTAACTGTGGCTGTACCAAGGGAGGGAGGGTCCATGAGACTTGGTGCTCCCTGTTTGAGGTCAGGACTGGAGGAAGGCACTTGTCCCATTGACATGTTTGTTCCTTGGCAGGTTTCTTTATGCTGACATCTTGAACCTCACTTGGTGCCACATATTGGGACAACTCTTAAGCAGGTTGCTATTAAAAGGATGGAGGATTATTTATTTGGCAGGGTTTTTTTGGAATCAGCACTGTGTTACAGCCCATCAATTTTCAAAATCTGCTCACAGACAGCAAAATGGAAAGTGCACTTGTGAGATGTAGTTCTCCTTTTGTTGTTACTGAATATAAAGATAAAAAATTTATTTGCTCTGTTGGAAAAGATTTGAGACAACAAAAATATTAACTCTTCATACAATTATCATAGAAAAAAGTCACATTACAGGTTTAAAGTCTGAATGTGAAGATGAGTTCATCTGATACTGAGAGGAGTATTTTTCTGTATGTTATAAAATATTTGAATGTGTGGACAGCATATGTTTCAATATGTGGTTAATTGGGTAGAAAAAAAGCCAAATAGCAAACAATCACAACTTGTTGCAGTTTTCACTCACTGTGCCTGGACAATGCCCAAACTGATGCAAAACTCTGTATCAGCAGAGGCTGGAAATTCATCACAATGCCAAAGACCTCATATCTACCAGCCTTTGGGGCAGTTCCTGCAAGCAGAGCTGATTAGTGAACTCGTTCCACCTTTAGGGAAACCTGAGGACAATCTGTGTGAGAGCTGTTTAAGAAAATACTTCATTTTTTCCTGTGCTCCAGTTTTTCATTAGGCTTCTGCTGGGAGGAAATCTCATTTCTCCTGTTCTCAAAGATTAAATATTTACTTTCTGAAGTGCTGCTATGCTGCTTCAGAGAGGTTGTAGCTGTCACTGTTGACCTCTTCAGGAGTTAATTCCAGGTGAAGTAGTGCCAGCCCTGGTGCTGTACAGAAAGGGCACAGGGTGGCAGCTTCACCACCCCTGCCTGGACAGGGCTTGAGCCAAATTGCACAGAGGTATCACTTCAGAAATAATCTAATTCAATGTTCATCTCATATTTAATTTGTTAAATAAAAAATATTGGGGTTTTTCTTCTGTTTAAAAAAGATTATTTGGAAAAGACCTGTAATTTGGTGAAAAATTTTCAAGAGTCTTTTCACAAACCCTCATGGTATCAGGCCTGAATTATTTCCAGTACTATTTCTGTAATGCCTTCTGAACAATCAGATTTACTAAATTGCTGTATTTTTAGGCGCATAATAGCAGGTTACTAGAGATCCAACAGCTCCGTGAATTATGTAAGTAAGGATAACACAAGTTAATCCCAAAATCCCATCTCATTGCACACCTGTTTCTGATCTTTCAGACACTACATCCTTTTCCTCAGAAGTCCTTGTTTTTTGGGAGCATTATGTACAAAGTTTGACCTGACTATGTCTCCAACTAATCCTCCCTTGTCTCAGGTGCTGAATTTATGCTGACCTGATGATAAGAATTGGATGAGGACAAATATCCCACTCTTAGTATTTTTAAAACAGTATACATTAGGTAGTGCAGTTTGCACACAGAATGACATAACAACATTGGTGTCTATCAATGGAAAAAAACTGATGGTCTAATGAAAAATTAAAAATTGAATCAATACAATAACATGTATTTATTCTTGCTTTTATTGCCTTTTATGTAAAAGGCATTGCTCTACCTATAATGGAATTAAAATATCAAAGGAAGAACACAATGTAAGGGAGAGAAATGAAGATGTAAAGAAGAGGGAAGGACGGTTTTTGAGAAGTGAGCTAACAAATCAATGAAGCCATGGGATAAAGGAAGGCAGCTCCAAATGTCAGGGTCTGCACTGACCTGTTTGAATGATGAATTGCAGCACAGAGAACATTCTGACACAGGGCATGTAACGATGTGCCACTGCAAGAAAGGTTCCAGAAATGTCACCTGTCAACAACTCACACTGCACACCTTTATTACTGGGGTCACCCAGCATCGTGGCCTCTCTGCATGCAAAGCAAGCCACTGTGATGAGAACACACACTTGACATATATGTTCTGGTTAATATTCACCTCAGAAAACATTATTTTAATGCCACAAATACAGTGACAAAATTGCACAACAATGATCACAAAGTATCTGAGCAAATTTAGGGAATGTGATATGGCAGCAAAAATCATGGTTCTGTTCATCTGTTCTTCAAAATCTGAGAAAACCACTAATTTAGGCATTTGGCTCCACTCAGAGCATCTCTTTATTTTTTTTAAACGTTTTGATAATCTTAGCATTGCATGGCATTTCAAGCTGGAAGCATTTCACCTGAGTGAAGCTGGAGCTTGTTCAGGTGTGACACAGCCTGAGCAAAGTGGACAGGTAACCCCCTGCCCTACCCAGGTCACCTTGGGGCAGGTATCATGTGTGGTACACACAGCTCCAGGAACCCATTTGCACAGGTATCCTCTCATCACCAGCACAATCACAAAATTATTTTGAGAAATGGTTTAAGTTTCACCAGGAAAAGCCTCAGAAGTCTCACTGGAAAGCTGGTGCCAACTTTTCCATGGAGGTAAAGCAGAAAGTCAGTAATAATCAGTTTGTAGGTAAAAAAACCCCAACCCTGACAGTTAAGCATATTGACAATTTTTATTTATCCATGCAATGATCATGGGACCTGTTGGGGGGTTTTGTGAACAGACAAGCCTCTCTGGCTGGAAGTGATGGGCATAGGAGATTTCTGCTTCCTTTACTCTCCTTTCCCCCTGTCAACTTTTCAAATCTTATAGTAGATGTAGTCTGGGAAAAAGATCTGGGCATCCTCCTGCCAGTAATCCCTGAGGCAGCAGGAGTATGAGCAGCTGTGTGGGGAGATGCCAGGGGAGCATTCCCTTAGATGAGGGGACCTGGAGGGAACTGATGGGCAGCTACGCTCCAGGAAAAGCAGAGGGTCAGCCCAAGAAGATACTTCTGCACAGATGATGGTCTTACAACAACCAAGGATTTTTTATTTTGTTACTTTATATTGAATACCCACCTAGGGAAAGGGAGTAAATATTTGCACTCCATCCTGCTCCACTCATGGATGAAAAGTATCAAGTAACCAACGTTGAAGCAAACTGCCTTCAGAGCTCATACCCTTGGCTGCCTTGATTGCAGGTTCTCCCATGCTCCTGTAGATAATGATAAAGAATTCAGCCTCATGATACCAGGTGGGGAAGGCATCCACAGCTGCTACATGGGGAGATGCACAAGATTTGATTATTTCTTGAGCACTGTAAGACATGCAGACAAGGTTCCTGCAAAGGCCAGCAGCTTTCCTCTTTGCCCATAGAAGTTTTCTAACTGCCAACAATTCATTGTCTCAGACAGGTGGTTATGATATTCTTTAGACCCCTGTCTGAGGCAGAGCTCCTGAAAAGCAATAAAGTAGAGAGTGTTGATGTCTTTAGGGACCATGGTGTTATTGCTTACAGAGCTGTGTAAGCTGGCAAGCCTAAGGAGAGCTTTGCACTGCAGGTACCTTTGCAGAACACTTCAAGTACAGCCATGAGCATAAATCACACAACCTCAGGAATACTCCTGGGAAGCACAACTCAGAAAATAGGTGGCATTATACATAAGAGTAGTTTCTGTGAGTTCCTTCTTGCTTTCAAGGGGTAATACTATACTTGTGTAGCTGAAAAATTGCTAAACAGCAATTCCAGTCAAAGGTACTAAATTGCACTTGTCCAGCCAATCCTTGCTTTCTGCCTTAGGGGTCTGTTCCTGGCAGGATGTAACAGGGGTAGAACAAAGATCCAGGTAATACAATTGGATGTGTAACCAGCATGGTTGCTTCCCTGTGCAGGCAAAGCAGCACAGGGATTAGGAGATTTCATTCTGACATACTAAAGCTCTCTCAGGAGAGGAAAGCAGCCATATATCTGATGAAAAATCCACAAAATATTTTAACTTTTTTTTTCCCCTCTCTGAATCTCAGAAAAATAAGCTTACATTGAGATGGAAGTTGCACCTTTGAATAAAGAACAATAACCCAAAATATTCTTGTCTTTCCATTTTCATTTAGCTAGAACAAAGGCAGGTTTTTGTCCATACCAGCTGTTCATTTCTATCCCTTCCATCTCCACCCACCTCTGCTCAAGCTTTACTTCTTAATTTAAAGTAGAAATCTTATGCAGAATCTGATAGCAAGAAAGTTCTCTGTTGTGTTAAGACCTCTGCTTCTTAAGATTGTTTGACAACCAAGTTCAGGAAGTTTTTATTCACTGCCAGCTAACCCTGAATGCCTTGTTTACAGTGTGTTAATTTGTCACTTGGTCAGAGCACACAGTTATCAGGTCCAGGCTTGTGAAAAAGAATAAACTTAAAAACCAAAGTGTGAGGAGGGATTATTCTTTCAGAACTCGTCTCCTAATCTGATCTGTGGATTAGCAAGGTTTTGAGGGTATGCAATGGAAATCTTTCCTAGTGAGGATAAAAAGAAAGAAAGCCAGATACTGTAGGCTTTTAAAACATCAACCTCCCCCCAAATTCAGTAGGAACTGGTGCATTAAACCTTTGGATGTCTATACCAGGGACTGCCCTAGAGGTTCCCATTCAGTGTTTGCAAATAAATATGTGTTTCTGTAGGTATGGAACTGTGTCCCACAGGGCCAGGGCTGGATTGGAACTGAAGAGGAACAGGTTTCTTTGATGAAGGGAACAGCTTCATTCTTCAGACCTGGAATTTGAACTTCCTGTGACTTCTTCATGTTTCCATGTAACATTCTCAAGCATTGACTAATTTAAAACCAATGTCTTTAAGACTAGGAAAGAAAACACCAAAATGTAATCTTTGGTCAGACATGTGGTTTGATAATCCAGCAGTCACTGGATTCCCACAAAGACTGGACAACCCTATAGGGAGTACTTATAGCACCTCATGAAATTTGGTATCACTAGAAACTTAACACAAAGAGAAAAAAGTCAAATTATATTCTATTTAATTTTATCAGAATAACAAAAAGTAAGTAATCTCCAAAAGATTGTTCTGTAAGAACAGACATGCTGTTATAACAGTGCATAATGCAAGAGAACATGTGAACTTTGTAAAGAACCCTGTATTGACAGAATATATTGCTTCTAATAAGTGTGAAGAGGAGCATTTTGCATAAAGATAAAGTAGCAATTAAGAGAGAAGCCTCTGAAATAGCTGCACACAATCTGAGCTACTACTGGGTGCTAATGTTACAGCCTGGATGCTGCTCTGATCTCTTGAATGTGGAAGACAATAAAGAGGTACTGAAAGCCCAGGGCTGCAAACAGATGAAGATTTGCTGAGAACTTATTTTCCTTTAAACATGATGCTGCAAACTTTGACAATCTTTGGAAGAAATGCAGCTGATGGAAGAAAAGGACAGCATGAGACAGCTACAGACTGCAAAGTGACAGGAAACATACAGAACAGACATTTATATATTGAATAAAATTTCCCAAGAATACTGAGAAGAGAGCAGAGGTCTGTCTCCTAGGCTTTGTACTTCATTTTTTGGTGAAGATATTTGGTGTATCCAATCTACAATATTGAAACTGCAGTGCTAATGTCATACTTGCAAATGCCTACACTCAAACTAACTTTTAGGGGCTTGAATCCTAACTCTCCTGAGCAGTTAAGTTATTGGTAGTCATGGTACAGAAAAACTCTAAGCCTGCTGAAAATCAGTGCCCACCTCGTAATTTGACCCTTCATAATTTCTCTGGGCAATACTGAGTTTTCAGGCAGCCTTTGGCCCCTCTGGGTGAAGGCTGAGGGCAGGGGTTTGTCCACTGGGGCAGCAAAGAGGATGTGCAGAGGAAGGGAGGTCTCTGGGACGAGCCCTGGGGTTCGGACACTCTGCAGCACCTCGTTCGTGTCCTGCTGCCCCTGCAGAGGAGCAGAGGACCTGCCCACCCACGGGACAGCTGCTGCTGGCCAGGACCTGCAGCAGGGCCCCCTCTCTGCTCAGAGCTCCTGGCATTCCCCCACCTGCTTCCTGTCTGACTGTTCTTCTGGGATAAGGCTGGGAGCTTGGGCTCTCTGTTTAGCAAATGCTGCTAATGCTTGTGAACACATCTGGATGTTACCGACCAGGATTATGACATTCCCAAGGGCTATTTCCAGACACAGTTAAGGGAACATAAATTCCTTCCTCTAAGCAAGAGTTCACCCCAAAATTGCACGATATATTAACTCAAATTGTAGCTTTTTTAATGGACAAAGGGAGACCAGAAGGGGTTATGGGGAATATATTGATTTTTCTGGCCAGAAAGCAAAGAGTGGCTCAGGAAGAACCTTGTGAAAGGAAAGAAGAAATTTCATAAGAGTGTTTTCCTTTATTCTCATAGAGGTCCATGTTTGGTACTAGGGGAAGTCACCACTCTCTCTGATTTGTCTCTTACAGTTACCACATATATGAAAAAAGATGATGACAGACATCTGAGGTGAGAAGAGCACAGTTGCTATAATAAGTATTTGTGAAAACATCACTCTGGTGTCCTTTATAAAGGGAATCTTCTGTCCCAGCCACATATTAGCAACTAAAACCTCGCAGACCTAACAACTCATTTCTTTTCTACTACTGTTTGAGACCAAAAAAATAGTATTATTTTGCAACTCAAAGGTTAGCTGATGACAATTGGAGTCTTTCTATACCTTTTAGCAGAATGAGTGTTTTTTTTTGATTGATGCTCATTCTGAATGCAGGCAAATGATCTGGCAGAGGGCAAAATTATCCAGTGACCTAATGTCCTGTCACTGATACACAAATAATTATATGAGCACTGATCCACATAACATCCGTTATGTGAATTTGAATGCCCATCTGTTCACTCCAGATTAATTGTGACACTGATAGCTCCACATTATGAAACTGGTATTTTTTTGAAGCCTTCCATGAACAGCAAACTCCCCTTTCAATCCCTCCCCAAATTCCAAATGAAACAAAACCCCAAACCCAACCCAAACTAAAAAATGACCAGTTTTCAAAAAAGAAAATGCAGGTTCATGAGTTCAAATATTCTCTTCACTGCCAGATAAAGTCCACCAGGACCCAAGGGAATAGATTGTAGCATAAAATCTTCTTAGAAGTTAGAAAGAAGATATTATTCTTCACCAACATTTTGATCCTAAGTAAGGTTTAAAGCAATACTGGAAGGTAAAATTCATCTTGTTTAACATTAAATATCAACAATATGGATGTCTATATCTGATCTAACCACCCTTTGAGGGAATGATTCCTTTGATCTATTTTGGAAATGTACTTTAAAACTGGACATAGTTGCACCAAAATTTATTTATTTCTCTAAGGGACCTTTGTGGCTGAGATCTGCTATGGATGCTGTAATGTAAATGTCTATATTTGGTGATATCAATTGCACCCTTAACTAATTTGTGGGTGAACTGATTCATTTTGCCACATCTACTTTAACTGCATTTTCTCTTTGTTGACACCTAATTCTTCTCAGATATTTTGATTCTTTTATATTTTGACAATTGACACTAATGTACACAATTACAAATTTTGCTAGCTCTGTCCTTCTATTGAGCCAGAGCAAATTACCCAAAAATCAACATTATTAAGCATTTGTATCACTAGAAATGATCCCACTTGCATTTACATCACAAGATCATTTTTAGGGCCTCCACTAGAAATTATCTCCCAGATCTTAGAGATGCCCTCTCAAACAGAAATTTAATTTTTCAATATTTTACACTGTAGCTATTTATTTTGAGTCATGAGCTTTTAAAATAGTGCCATTAATTTTTGCATGTAAATATATATATGTAGTTGTGTTTTAAATGTCTTTCATCTAGCAAATTGACCAATGAGTTTTGATCCACTGGTGGCTTGTGTGAAGTGTATTAGTTATAGAAGCCTTTAAACCATTTTGCTTCCATTGCTAAATTCCATTAACAGGTGCTTAAAATGGATGGATGAAGTCAGTGGAGTCATAGAAAGGGTGCACCTTAGTTTTAATAAGAATAAAACTAGAAACTGCATTTTTTCATAAGGAGAATTCATAATGCTATTTCTTATTGATATTATTTCAAATTATCCACAATGATCCTGTTATTTACATATGACATATGAAATTCTGTTCTCTGGACTGTAATGAACAATTTATTATTTCCATACAGTGTTTTCCTGTGGGCAGTAATGGGAAAACTTTAATTCTAGTTTTGACAAGAAAAAAGTTGATGATATCACACTTGGGAGTAAGAAGTTATGATGGTTGGACATATACCTAAGATAATGCCCTTACATAGAGGCTTATGTTTTAGTTGCAATTTCATATTCCAGAAATTTTTGGCTGCTCATTTGCATATTAAGGCTGGGATTTAATTTGCCTAATTTAAGAATTTTACCAAGTTGTAGTACTCTTGTATATGTTCCACTTAATTACAGATGTTTAAAGTGCAGATTTTTTTTCCTGTCTGGCCTAGTCAGTCCATTTTAAGAACTCCATTCATGATTATATGAAAGTGCCAGGCACTATGGATGCAATGATTCTCATTTGTCTTGTATTATAAATATGCACAGTGTCAAAAAGTGAGCCATGATTGTCTTTGTCATCAACCAAGAGAGGAAGGCAATTCTCTGCATAATTAAGCTTTTCTGCAATTCTTGTGGCCTCTTTAAATACCTATGACAGGAGCCATTCTCTTGAAACCCATTTATTTCTTGTGCAGCTCAGACACAGAGGTTTGCAGTAGTGACATCTAAATTGTATCCAGTGAATCCCACCCAATTCACCCCTGGGAAAAGTTGTTTCAGGCTGCAAAGAGTGTTCAATTTTACTGCTGTTCAAAAAACCTGAACTAGACTCAGGGACAAATGGAGTGTGCTAGGGAAAGTACAATAGAGCTGCATTGACACCAGAACTGAGAAAAGAAGCTGGCCCAAAATATCCTAAGGCACATCATTTCCTGCACACTTACACAGATTTTCGTGGTGTAGTCAGATTCATCACTCTATTCACAAAATAATTCCCTTTGCTGAAATGTGATATCATTTTGAAAATAGCTGAAATTCTTAGCACACAGCTTGTTTTTAGCCTAAAATGCTGGAACAGATCTCAGTTTGACTTTCATAGTTTGTGTAGACCATATGGTCTCATGACGTTGCCTGTCATGTTGCCTCTGCTTTTCCTTTAGACATCTATATTCTTTGACAAGGGGAAATAACAGCACATCTATATCCAAAATTAGATTATTTCACAGATAAGGACCTGCATACTAACATATTTTTTTACACAATCAGGCACTAGAAAGACAGGTTATGGCCATATTTTTTTTTCAGAAAACTTGAGTATCAGAAACCTTAGTATTGCTGCAATGTTAAAAGATAAATGTGTATTCCTTTTAAGTGTACATTATCATCTTCATGTTCTGTGATATGATGTAGCTACACTTTTTTTTTTGGTCTGCAATTTCTTTTTTTCTGAATATTTTTCAGACATTTTTGCTGGAGAAACAACCAGTATTTATACATAATAAGTATATTTGATTCAGTGAGGATGCTTCTTAACAACCATAGAGATTAGCTGTCTACTATTTTAAATTGTTTACAATAAAGTGAGTCAGCTGTTCATAAAAGAGTTTAAACTGGGAAAATTAAAGTAGGTATGGCATTTTTGTCACAATATTTTCTGAGAAAAACCCCACCCTAAAAAATAGGAGATAATGAAGATAATTTTTTCCAATATTTATGACTCCACTAAATATAAAACAACCTACTTACTATTGACAAAAATGTTTGTCATGTGCTTTCTTAACAAATTTCTATAGTCATAATTTGTTATTGCAGAAAATCATAGTGCTTAATTTCTTACAGAAATGAAGAGTAACATTAAACACTTGTTCCTTTTCTCTCTTTGAAAGATTATTCAATTTACATATAGATAGAGCTCAACACTTCAGCAGGAAATCTGATTGTGGAACATAAATGAAAACAGCAATTTTAGAAAATTAAATAAAAAGTAGACAAGGCAAGCAGCTTGTGTTGTCATATTATAGTTAAAAAAATGCAAGAATGTAAGAACTATTTTTTAAAAGAATTAAAAGGAATGGTGACTTTAAGTCACAATATGATTGAAATTTATATTTAAAAACATGTAAACAAAATTACTGATTAGAAGACTTTTATTGAAAGTAAAGTTGATGAGGAAAATGTTCATTTCAATAAATTCCACAGACTGCATATGTAGGGTGAAAAACAATTTTATTGCTTATAAAATGCAGCAATATATTTTCAGATATACAAATAACTAGTGTACTGCAACTATTAAATCAAATATATCTGTAAGTGAAAAGCAGTATAAAAAAATGTAATAGATGTTGCTATAATTAAATTTTGACATTTCCAATAAAAAGTGTGGATTTTTATTGTGATCATTATCTCAGCCAACCTGAAAAATTAGACTATTACAGTTTTGTGGAATAGCCTGCAGTCATCTTGTGTCTTGAGCTGATTATTTTTATTATGCTGTGCAGTATGTCAGTAAATGCAGGGCTGAAATGATCATATAGAAGGGCACAAAGGTCAGAAGAAGAAAGCTACCTTGCACAAAACCCTTTCTGTGTGGCTTCAGCAATGGGTCTGTCAACTGCTCACATATTATGAGATCAGTTAGACAGCAATGCAAGCTTCATGTTTAGTTGGTTTAGATGAAATAACTGTCATTAAAAAAACCTCAACTCCAAAAGTAAGAATTGTATTTTGGTTTTAATTAAATATGTAACTAAAGAAATACCAACAAAAAAAGGGAAAAGCATGTTTTACCTAAGTTAGATCTGCTTCACTCAGTCATAACTGTAACCAGATTAGTTTTAATATTTCTTACTTTCAAAAGAATTTCAGCAATTATTTTTTAATCAATACTTAGGATAATGCCTCCCTTTCAAAACAATAAGTGTTCATGGTTTTGTGGTGGCATGAACAGCTTAGCAAAATCTGACAAATTCAATTATTACTTCTGAATGATTTATTAATATTATTTCCTTCTGTGTGTAGGAGTTTATGAATAACCAGGTTGATGGAGAGCTAAAATACAATATAAAATAAAATCATATAATGGAAACCTAATGCACCAATCAAATGAATAAGAATGATGATAATAAAAGAGAGAAATTTAAAAATATCCCTGCCTACTCAGTAAACATTAATCCAAGGAAGTATTTCACAAGCTGTTCTTGTGATGGAAAGAACACAGTTACCTAAAGTGTTAAGCAGCTCATTGCTTCCTTTGGGCAATATTGTCATATAGTCATAGATTTAATATCAATTTTTATATTTTAAAAGGTGTCAGATTTTCTTCATGTCATGAAGTTAGGTAAACAAGACTCAAGTCTTTGCCATTGTTGTTTTAAAATGCAGGATTATTGCCAGGAAGCACAAAACTATATATATATAGAACTGTGTCCTAGACTCTTCTAGAAAACTCTTCAGCTATTGAAGTTATTTGTGAATATTTCATCTGTCACATCTGTAGGGCAAGAGATGCTATTTGTACTCACTAATAACCTGGGGAAAACAAATAGGAAGCCTGTAGTCCTTAAGTATGGCACACTATATACCTATTGCAGTATATCAACCATTAAGATCATTCTACAAAAGACAAATTGTATTAATTTTTTATTTGAATCTACTAAGTGATAGCAACTTGGATCATCTACCTGAGTTATATTGTTTACAAGACTATCAAGGTGCAAGTGCAATCACTGTTTGTTTTCTATACCTTTTAGGTTGACAAGAGGAAAGTGCTTTAACCAGGAGATAAAAATGATAGTGCTTGGCATAGCTGATCACAACTTTTCCAATCAAATGTATTTCAGGCAGGCAAATCCAGTTTGCCCAGATCCAAATACACAGCAGGAGAAGGTGGAAAAGAGGGAGAGAGACAACAGCTGAGGAACAGCAGTTTAGGGACTGTCTGGGAAGCTGTTTGCACTGGAATCCATGGACTGCAGGGGATTTCCCAAATCCTGCTGGGAGCACTGGCTGCCATGAGTGAGCCATCATTGATTATGATCTCTGCAAAATCATTGAGATTGATTGAAGTCCCTTGAGGGCTGTGACATGAACAAAGGAAGATTGTGCTTTAGTTGGGCTTTTGGCATTTGACACCCTCCTCCTTCCCCACTGTGTTGACTTTTGGAAGCTGAGGAAATTGTTGGATTGATAGATGGGTTAAAAATTGTCTAAACAGCTGGAGTCAACAGATATTAATTCATGACTTGACACCTCTTTGGAAGCTGCTAACAAGAGGAGCATCCCAATGGTCTGTACTGAGGTGAATGTTGTCCAGTAGCTTCATAAATAGTCTGTGTGATGGGACAGACTATCCCTCAGTAGATTACAGAGGGTGAATTTCACACCAGAGAGTAGAGCTTCAAATCAGAGTCTGCTTGAGAAACCTCAGGAATGGGCTCAAAAGGAAAGAGTATGAAGTTTTTCATGTGTGGGGAATAGCTGCACTCATTGAAAATTGAGATGGGAAGATAGCATCAAGCTAAAAATCACTTGGAGGGTACAATGGAGTTACGATGAAGTTAAGCATGGGCCAAGAGTGCACTTTCACCACAAAACAAGTCAAACAACATATTGGGATTTAGTAGGAAGACTGCAACAGATAATCCAGAGAAGACAGTCTATTACACAAAATGAAATCATAGCTGGAAATCTGTGTTCACTTTCTCATCACCACAGTTCAGGAGTGACTGGGAGAAAAAGGGAGGAGCCCAGAATGTGAGGTTCACCTGGGAGAGGAAGTCTGGTGAAACATGACCTACCAGGCTGGAGGAGCTGCCTGTGTCTGGTCAGATGAAGATGAAGTGAAGGAGAGAACTGATATCAGCCAGCAGAGAGTTGTAGGGTCCTTGCTCCTTGGTACTGGCAGATCACACAGCATCCATTGAATCTACTTAGCCTAAAACATGTGAGCTCCTGAACTGGAGCCCTTCATATAAAAGTGTTTCAGAGAGAATTCTGCTGTTCCAGTTTTCTTCTCACTTGGCTAAGATTGCTCTCTTGAGAGGAGTAAACATTAAATCAAAATTTTAAGTGAAAATATGATATGCACTGTAGCAATGTTAGTAATTTCACAATAAGAGAAAATAACCATTTGTACATATTCTCAAAAGACACATATTTAATTTAAATATTTATAGTTCAATACCTCTCTATAAAGAAATGGTCTAGTTTAATTAGGAACAGCAGGTCAAACTCAGAGATTGCACAGATGAAGTCTATGATTTTTTTCTATAGCCATGTTAAATGATCACTGTCATTCCAGTTGGCCCAAAAATGGAAAATTGATTCAACTTTAAAAGAAGTCCTTTTTCAGCACTGGCATTGTGCAAAATAGTCTTAAAATGCAGGTGTAAGGCTCTGAACATAAGCAAATAAGCAGCATATATATAGAAAATCAACATTTTTAGGCTATTGAGTTTCAAAATATTTTTACAGAGTTTCAGTCTGAGACTCAATCTGTAGTGTTTCTTAGTCTTCTGGGAAATTAAAGAGTTTATTAGGAAATGCAGAATATAAAAAAAATAATTGGAGACTTTGATAAAATTTCTGTTTAGAAGAGAGAGAGAGTATTATTAAGTAAAGCAAAACAAGCAAGAAAATAAACAAACAAAAACCAAGAAATGAAGAATGTAAATGACAGACAGATCAAAACCACCTATTTCCCTAGTGGCCAGTCTTCCAATGTTTTGAGGAAGCATAAAGAACACTTATGAGAGGGTTTATTTTCTTCAGGCTGAAGAAAGGGAGGAAAATGCTGTCAAATTAGATATAATAAATATCTGGTAAATAAGCAGTGTCAAATATCTGTATAGATTGGAAAAAGTACATTGATTGTTTCTTAAAGACACTGTTCAGTGTAAACAGTCTGGCTATGCAGAAATGTCACGATGTCTGGCAGGGTCATGAGCAATGTAAGTCCCTAAATAAAATCCCTGATGTCCTACCCCAAAGGGTTCTTTGAATCTAACTAAAATGACACGAGTGCAGGAGCATTTCTGGGGGCATTCATAACATGCTGCCACTGGTGCAGATAAGGGCATTTAAGTGAAAGGGTGTTCTGAGAACACAAGAGCATTAAGTCGGCCCAGAGCAAACACCAAGCTATGAGAACCACTAATTATGACATAAATATCTGGGATTACAGATAACCTACTGAAATCACACAAGGAGAGTGTAATCATACTATCCACTCATATGTACATCTGAACATATTTGTAAATATGCATCCTGCAGCCACTGCTACCTCGGCATGGCTCACAAGGAACTCTACTCGCTTGGTGGCCTTTAGCCAGCCCTGCTGCAGGCAGAAGGGCAGAAGGGCAGACAGAAGGCCAGAAGGGCAGGCAGAAGGGCACAAGGGCAGGCAGAAGGCCAGAAGGGCAGAGAGAAGGGCAGAAGGGCAGACAGCAACTTCTCCTTTTTGGTGCCCCATGTGAAGAG
This sequence comes from Notiomystis cincta, assembly GCA_013398075.1. NCBI lineage: Eukaryota > Metazoa > Chordata > Aves > Passeriformes > Notiomystidae > Notiomystis > Notiomystis cincta. Next base: position 118,796 of record VZRX01014022.1, read on the forward strand.
AGGCGCAGAGCAGAGCTGATGGCCGGGGCAGCTCGCGCAGTGCAGGTGGGGCCTCGTGACAGCAGCAAGAGGCATGGTGAGAAATTTCCTGATGCAGACCCTGGACAGATTCAACCTTTCAGCTCTGCAGAACTCTGTAAAAACTTTTCAGCCAACAGAACTTGAGAACAAACGAACCTATGGACACCAATTTTCTCCAGAGTCAAAGAAACAAGAAAGGCGAAGACAAGTGAGGAGGATGACATGGCAGCACCAAGGTCAGTGCAAAGGAGGGAGGGGAGAAGGACATGCTCTGAGTGTTGGAGCTGAGATTCTTTAGCAAGCCCTGGTGAAGACTGTAATACAACAAACCATTTCCCTGTAATTAATGAAGTGCATGTGGGGATGCGGAATTCACACACAGCCTGAGAAAGAAAAGGTGCTCATGCTGGAGTGAGTGGATGCTGAGAAGCCATGATCTGGTGAGAGGCTTGAACAGAGAGAGAAAACCTTTTCTTCCAGAGACACTGGAAGAGGACCCTTGCTTTTACACTAGAACAGCTCATCCTTGAAAACTACACCCCATGAACTAATGGCCCATGAAAAAGCAGTTGTGGGAAAACTGCTTTGCCCGTGGGAGGGACTCACATTGCTGCAGGTTTGGGTGGGACTGGTACTTGTGGAAATTAGAAGCACATTGGAAAAGTTCACAGAAAACTGTGTCCCATGGGGAAGACCACACGGCACAGCAGAAGAGACTCCTCTCCCTACATGAACTGAAGAAAGATTTTAAAAAATGACAAACTAACTAAAAACCCCATGTTTTGTCTTCCTGCAGTGCTGATGGGAAAGAAGCAGGGGGGGAAATGTATTCTAAAGGTTGTAGTTCTCATTATCTTATTTTAATTCTGATAATAATTTTTTCTTTATACCTTTTAAAGTTTTGAGCGTATTTTGCCCTTAGAGTGTTTTCTTCTACTCCTTATCTCACCCCACGAGCCTATTAACTTCTTTTTCTTTCCCCTTCCTCTGCTCAGCTATAGCAGAGAATGAGTGAATGATTTTTCATGGGTGCACTGGCATTTAGCCACTGTCAACTCCCCACATTTTGCTTATTTGCTACAGAGACAACCCAAGACACTACACCAGGGGTGGCAGAAAACTTTCATACTGATACTTGCTCTGGGGTCTCACCCCAGACTTCAAGAATTGGGACTTTTCCACATTTCTTATGTGCAAATTAAGAACTATAGGTGTTATAGCCTGTAGGATATCTCTAAGATATATAAAATGCAGGTATGAATTTTCATCTGGTTGATGGAAGGAATTTCTCTGTATTAATTTGAAATTTTAGACTCACTTTATGTTGTAATTTGTAGTCAGAGGGCTGTTCACAAATAAGGTAGACTATAAAACCTAAAGAATAAAGAATGTCTATTGCACTTGCATAAAAACCTGATACAATAATGTGTTTTAAAGGATGACTATACTGAATAATCCATTTATTTTAAGTAGTTTAAATTAATCTGAATTTTTTATGTGTTGATTAGAACAGATGATCCAAATTTTCATCTACTTGTCACTTTTGTATTATAAATACTGTAAGCATTTCAAACAAGATTTATAGAGCTTCTCCAACTTGCCTCATCACCTTAATTTCTTGTTCAACTCTCCTCTCCCCTCCTCAGAGCCTTTTAATCATAGTATGTCACCTAACAAAAGGTGAGTAAATTCAAATGGTAGCTAGAGTCTGCAAAAGGCAGCATCTAATGCCAGAAAGGTTACAAACTGTGGCTTATTTTACTCAAAATGAGCATCTGCAGTGGCTCCCTTAATTGATAACACTTCCTAAGAATGCACAATATGGCTTCGTTTCTCTCCTTTCTATGCTCTTGTGATTATGCTAAAAAGGCACGAGGGAGTTGGGGATGTTCATCCTGGAGAAACAAAGGCTCCAGGGAGATCTTTTTGAGCCCTTTCAATATGTAAAAGAGCCTATAATGAAGTTGGGAGAAAGCCTTTTAGCAGGGCCTATTGCTACTGACCAAGGAGTAATGGTTTTATGAAAAGTGTAAATCACGTATGTTCATAAAAATGGTGGATTTTTTTATTGATTCGCGTGTTTTTGCAATATATCTGTATTTTACTATCAATTCCTTGCAAAAGGAAGGAGGGCTAGGTTAATAACAGAAGCTGAGGATTTCTAGCTTTTAACACCTACAGTTTTTAGGTTAATGGCAGAATTTAAGGATTTCTAGCTTCTGACACCTCCAAGTTTTTTTCAGAGTCACACCAAGGCACAGACTCCCTCTCTTAGTTAAATGTATTCTTGTGGGAATTCACCTTCCTTGAAAGAACTGACTTCAGAAGGATGAACATCTTGTAAGGGGTGTACATAATTTCAATTCTTGGCATAATTCCTGCCTTTCTAAGCATATACATTTATATGATTCTAAAGTCACTCTAGGTATCAATATAGATATAAATGGAGTTAGGAAGCCCTAGTACATTTTAAAATTGATCATCTGGAAGATCTTTTCCATAGTAAATGCTGTGTTTCTTTTAAATTAACACTTTGATTTCTTAATGATCAAACAACAGTCCTGCAAAACAAAATTGTATTTTCTATGATTCTATAGTGTTGCTATGTATTGTTATTACTTTTTATATATAGCTGTCCACTAGTTTATTGATTTTAATTCATAGTCCATTTACATTTTCCTCAATTTTTTATTGTTATGTTTCAAGGGCTTATTCAAGGTGATTTTGTTGTCCTTATCTTTTATCTCATTGATTGGCTCTGTGCAAAACACTTCAAGAGCACAAATCAAAAGCTTAAAAAGAACTTCCCTCAGCACTCTTCTGTTCAATGGATATTTTCAAAGGAGACAATAATGAATAGCTCATTGACTGAATAAGAGATTTTTATGCTTATTGGAATGATCATTTGACTAGTTCTGAAGTTGTGTGGATCCAAACCCCCCCTTCCTGAAATGGAGACACAATGCTAGTTTAATATTCCCTGCAGTGATCAGTCTGTAAAGAGGCATCAACTTCACTGGGCTCAGTTACCCTCACCTGGGGTACAAATGCTCCCAGTAACAACTCTTTCCAAAGAGGGTCAGTTGTCAGTCAGGGCAAGGTGGAAATCTTACAGGTTGCAACTTGGCTCATGGGCAGACTCAGCCCAGGACTGCCAAGCAACACTGATCAGAAATTAACTATCAGGCCCTCATGACATAACTGTTACTCCTTTTGGATCTTGCACCCAAGGGAAGTGAATATTTACATTTTCTCCATGGTCATGATAGATAATAAATGATCTATGTTACACATCTCTCATTTGTGATTTTGTGGGTTTTTTCTTGTTTGGTTGGTTTTTGTGGAAACTTGACTCAAGAACTTTGAACTGGGAAGAAAGTACCAGCTACCCTAAAATTATGATTTAACTTTGACTTTTGGAAATAATAGTAGGGGATTAGGAAGCTTTTCTACCAGGAAGGGATAAAGTCAGAAAGAGATTGCAAATGTCCCCAGCATCTATGCCAAATATGGCAAGTAGGGTAGAAGGAGGTCAGAATGATGAAGAAATGAGTAAAAAGATACAATAGCTCTTTCCAACACAGAGGATCATAGAATCATAAGATTGGAAAAGACCTCCAAGATCATTGAGTCCAACCATTGACTGAACACCACCACCTCAACGAAGCCATGGCACCGAGTGACCTGTCCGGTCATATCTTGAACACTTCCAGGGAAAGTGGCTCAACCACTCCCTGGACAGTCCTTCCAGTGCTTGACAGCTCTTTCAGCAAAGAAATTCTTCTTGGAGTCCAACCTGAACCTTCCCTGGCAAAGCTTGAGGCCATGTCCTCTTGTCCTATCACTGGTTGCCTGGGAGAAGAGGCCAACACTCACCTTGCTACAGCCCTGTACAACAGCCCTGAGAGAGCTCCAGCATGGCATGGATTGTCTGATTTCAAATGTATTTACTGTTGAAGAACTGAGTGATGTATTTTAATAGGTGTTTGTCAAGAAATGCCCTTCGTGTAAGAGAGATGTGGATGATGGTTCTGTCCCTTGGTACATCCTGTGGGAATTTGAGAGCACATCAATTTAATAGTTCTGGTGTAGCCACTGCTCTACTGTATTTTCCTATTTGACTCTAAAATTCCAGACGTAAATTCAGATGCACTGTTGACTAAAGCAATCAAAAAGGGTATCTGATAGTTGTGTGAGCAGGGATCAGGACTCTCATCATCCTTCTTATACAGAAGGATTAAATAAACAGAATATGTTCTGCCAACAGTGTTTTGTTGCAGCATCTGTGCATAAATGGATGTTTTTGAATACATAAAAATTGCATAAATGAGTTATTTCATACAAGGTTTTTCTGTCACACATATATTTCCCAAACCCTCTGAGGGCACAGTCATTAGCCTATGGAAAGCCACTGGCTCCACTCTCTTCCAGCAGTATAGAGAAAACCTTTCCAGAGTGGCTGTTCTTCTCACTGTCTATGAAATGAAGAAATACTGTCATTCTCTGTCAAGTTTGAAATGAAATCTTTTTATCATCGATCAGGAAAGGATCCAAAACCTCCTGGCCATTTTACTCCTCCTGGCTGCTGATAGTGTATTTTCAAGGTCTCTGGATACATCCCAGTCTTTCCATCCTCACATCTCACATAGTACTTGTGTCCCTGTTACAATGAGGCAGGGATAAAGTCCAGGTGGAAGTTCTCCAAGCCCTGTTATGTTGTTTATGCAGGCTGTTGCTGAGAGGATTTGTAGCTAAATGTCACTTCTGTTCAAAAGTACCAAGGGGTTAACACTGGTATTAAAAATGTCATTTTCAGGGGAAGCATGCCAGATAAATGCTAATCTGCTCCTTAAGCACTTTCCAGTGATTTTCTGCAAGAACTCTTCAAAGAGTAAAAAATAAAAATATCCTGGTACAATGTAGGAATTACAGTGCAGACACTCTTCAGCCAGGGTGGTTGTAAACCTTCTGGCCTGAAGCTGTGAAAAGCAAGGGAGTCCCTGCCACCATCTTATGGATAAACAGAAGAAAGGACAGATTCAGAGTTTTCTTTCTACCTACAAATCCTCCAAGCAACATTTTGAGAAGCTGACAACTTGTTATGTAAGCATGGAAATAGTGGTGAATCTGAAGTAGAGTGAGAGACTCAGGCAGAAAGGCTGGTTTAGTCCCTTTCACTGAGGATTTCACAGAAATATGCAATAGACATATTTTGTCTTGAAGAGAGTTCTCATGTGGCTCTTTACTGAAGCTAGAGATGGCAGCTAAATAGAAGCCAGGGATCTCAGATGAGGTCTCCTTCACAGCAGAGCCCCGGGAGAGAAAAATTAATCGTGTATCTGATTTATGGCTGCAACAAAAGCTGAAGTTTTCAGAATACAGCAGATACTGTTTCCCACAAGGGAAGACACATCAGCACTCAACTGTACCAGAGGACTATGACTCTTTACTGCTCACTAGCAATTTTATGTTCAATTAAGTACTTGTTTGAAGCCCCTGTCCTGCTTTTCCCTCTGCAATATCTAAAGTCACCACACCAAAACAGGATATGGAATTAGGTCAGTTGTATCTGGAAATAAAAGGAAGTTTCAAGGGGCTCCTTGCATGCCATAGGTCTCTCAACACCCTGTACACACACTGGCTCCTCCCAATTCCTAATGTGCTTTTGCTGCTACAAATTAATTCAGTGAAAATGTGAGGTGATGACAGGATGCTCCTGAGGGTTCTGTGTCCTGCACTGCAGCTGTGATCCTCTAACAGTCAATGGGAAAATATTTCCTTTCATTGTGGAGCCCAGGACAGCCCTCCTGGTGCATGTTCCACACGTTCATGTCCCACATGTCCTGTCTGTGTCCCTCAGGAGTCCCACAGTACGACCAGAGCAGTCCAGCTCACCAAGCAGCTGTGTGCCACGAGACTCCTGAAGAGGAACAGAAACTGCATTGCTTCTCAAGAGCTAAGAACTGCCATTCTGGAGTCCATTCTAGGCAAAGGCCTACTAGAAGTGATGGAGCCACCATTCCTGGAAGTGTTTAAGGAACAAGTAGGTGTGGCACTTTGTGACATGGCTTAGTGTTTGGCCAAAGGTTGGACTGCATGATCTTGAAGGTCTTTCCCAACCTTAATGATTCCATCATTCTGTGACTCTAAACCACTCATTCCTTGGTGTAATCCTTGTGCCACAGGCACCTGATGTTTGCAGCAAGGATGGATGTTCTGCCATATAATGTGCTGTGAATACCCTGCCCATCATACAGTGAACCACTGTATGTCATTTCACAGTGGGGACAAGAAGGATTAACAGGACAGATGTCGAAAGAGCACTTGACAGCTTCTGGTTTGTATAAGCAGACTTGGAATAGACAGACTTCTGTCTTCAAATAGCCTTAAATGTTAGTCCCTCACTCATTCTGAAGTTGTGGTGTAGTAGTCAGAGTCACAGCTTTGATGGAGGGAAAGTTTTGTCTTCTCAAAACTGTCTGGACTAGCAGGTAGAGTTTTGTGCTAGAAGGGTCTGTGAATTTTCACAGATACCTTTGCTTTTTGAACTAAGTAGTTGTCACAGCTGAGATCACCTGCCTTCTGCAATAACAAGAACAAGAAATAATGGCTGGAGACAAAACAGAAATGATAAGTTTTGCTTAACTGCCTGCCCACTCCTGTACCCTCCATTAACCTAAATCTCCTTTGAGGACAATTGGATTTATCAGTCTGCTGTGATGTTACTTTCATTTAAATATCAGGTGCCTGGCTGCTTTCCTGCCATGCCTACATGGGGCTTGACCCTGCTTGACTCCAAACTGAAGCACTGATTTTGCATAGAAGAACTACAATAATCTCTCATATCCACCTTAGAAAACATAGTTCCACTAGTCATCAGCAGGATACTGTTCACCAGTAGTTCTGTACTCCAGCCACCACTGAAGAGTAAAATCCAGAACCACTTAAAGGCAAGGACAGCTGAAGGCCCACTTAGATGAAGGTGACATTATTTCCTCTTTATAAAAATTGGGTACCTGTTCTACTAAGCTGATTGACAAGATTTTCTGAAGAGCCCAAGAAAAAAAGATGCAAGCTGGAATAGGCCTTGTTCTGTTCAGATTCTCTCTCTCCTAAAAGACAGAATTTAAACCAGTCACTTGACTTCTAGGTAAGAAAAAACTTTTTGAGTATAACTGAAGAAGTTACAATTCATGGAAGTATACCAGTCCTTGCTTCTTTTTTCTTAACCATAGAATGACTTGGTGGTAACATGCACATAAATGTATTTTTACTTCTATTAGCCTTACTTATCTGAAAATGCAAGGACACCCTCTCAAATTAGTTTACTGATGTTAATACCTAACAATTTCTTTGACTATTTTGTTCTTTTTGAAATTTTTGTCTCATGGTTTTTCTAAGAACTCTAAGAATTTTTAAGGTTATAGAAAGTGTTTTCTTCACTCACTGAAGTGAGACAAAAGATAAAATCCTCAGAAGTGTTCATGAGAGAAAACAGGAGGATTTGTGTTGCTCAGTCAAAACATTTTGATTGTTTTGAACAATCCCATTTTGATTCTTAGTTTTTTAGGTTTTTTTAGGTTTTTATTACATTGCACTATTTTTAAGTAAAAAGCAATTTAATAGCAAAACCTCATTTTTTTATTTTCAAGGGGTATATGTAGCAGTATATTGCTTGCATAGTTTAAAGCTTTTAAAATATTTCATTTCCAGTATATTTTAGAATGTTGTTCTGAGTGTTAACAGAAAACAGCACTTTCTTATGAACAGTTTTGTTTTGCTACATCCCTCTTTCTGAGTGAAAAATAATCTAATATTTAAAAGTAATATGTTAGCAAGAAGTCTCTTTTGTATATGCATCTTAAATTCACTTTGTAACTTTATCTGAGTTTTAAATTTGCATTAATCTTTCTATAAATGCTTTGATCCATAAATTGATTGAGAAAAATATTTCTTAAAGGGGAAAACTTTATTGTTAAAGATATACTAAATTTGAATTATTGTTCTGTTTTAAAAATATTTTATTAATTTAAAACATTTTGCATGTTTCAAAATATCTCTGGTAAGTAAATAAACCCATTACCATCATAAGCAATACAAAAAATCTGCAATTTTGTTCACTAGAAAAGGTAAGAAGGAAAGAAAATGAGAAAAGAAATTAGAACAATTGACATTTAAAAAAATCGTCTATTGCTTGTTAATTGTACAAATAGCTCTTGGCAGCTTATTCATAGCTAAATATAGATTCTAGCAAATTAAAAAAAGAGATGAGAAGGTATAAAAGGTAATTCCACAAAGAAACATATTTAATTGATCTTTAAAAGTTTACCGCTTATTCAAGAGTAACAATTAAAAATCTAAAATCTTACATTGAAACTCACCATAAACAATTCCTTCAGCTCACAGAATTAAGGGATTTTACAATCACAAGCAATACAATTTTACTGAGGATTTTTCATCCCATCTGGCCTAATGTAAGCCAGTCATGTGATCAGGTGAGCAGGATAACAGAGCACAAGCAGGTGGGTTTTTTATACTGAAATTAAGATGTTTCACAGAGTAAAATATAAAGTTACTTTATTACCTTTGCATTATATTCCAGGCATAATTCCATGGCTTCATACACTGGACAGCCCTTCACATGTAAGGCAGCAGCAGTTCTATGTGGCACCTGCTCCTCCAGAGACAAGTGGGAAGAGGTGGTAGATAAAAAATATGGGAAGCCCTGTAGCTGTGCCTGGAGCCTACTAACAATGGGTAATTATGATTAAATAGTAAGAGATTATGAAAAATGAGTAGCACTCCAATGATTTGGTTTTTATTACATGAAATATTGCACTGGTCTGGTCTAACTTTAGACTCCTGTAGTGTAGCTGCCCATACCTTTAGTGGTATCTAGGCTGTCTTCATGGTCAGTAATGAGAAATACACCTCTTTATGGCATGTAATTTCACTGCAATTCTCCATTTCAGACATCTCCTTCAAGATGGGGTGAAATATTTTTTTGAGAATGTTTCCTCTCCATTTAGGGGAATTAAGGACAATTAGCTCAGGTATAAAATTCTTTGATTACATGTATCCATTCCAAAGCAGTGGGTGCCCCTTAAGTTTTTGAAAAAATCAAAATAAATTTGTGCTTTCATATGGAAATACTAATTCTTTACATTCCAAGGAATATTCATGTATACATAGATTATTCATGTACTTTACAGTGTTCTGAGTCAATCACTGGTGGCACTTGCTGACTTTTTGGTCAGATTAGAAAAATTTCCTTGTCCTGATTGCTTTGATTTGTGCTGTGGGTGACAGAGAGGCTAAATGAATCAGGGTGTGGTCTTGTGAGTGTACAACTGTCCTCAGACATCAATCTAAGTGCAATAGGTGAGGTTTTGAAAGAAACCTTTCCTTATTTCAGTTACATTTTCCTGTCTATGCTTTCATGTTTATGGGAGTAAATGAGATGAAATGCTATCTTAAACTAGTGTCTATAATTTTACTTCTTTTTTGTGTAAGTCAGGATAGATAATGATTTTCTTACATAAATCTACTACTAAAAATATTCTCAGTGTTCTCTGTTTCTATCATCACTGCAAAAGAACAAATAAAGATGAAGATAGAGGAAAAGAAATCCAAAGAGAAGATCTCATAAAGGGGTTACAAATAACACCGAGCAAACAAAGAGTCTGGGTGTAACTGCAGGGAAAAAAAAAGAGAGAGCTAGGAAGAAAAAGAAAGGGAACAAGGAAGAGATTTCACTCAAAATTTTGCTGAATTCATAACATCCTATTAAAAGCTAGAAGCAGAACTGTACCAACTGATATCTGTATAATACATTAAAGAAACAGGCAATAAACCTCCATAAAACTCCTACCCAACTGGAGACAACTGTAATTAAGGGTGACCTCTTTTCTTTAGCTGTTACCTCTCACAGTTTCTTTACCCTTTGTTTTTGCAAATGTGTTTACATACATTGTGTCTCCCAATTTGTGAAACAGAGCACGGCAGAGAGCAGAGTCTCATGGAGTGCCCTGACGTATGAATAATAATATAAATAATATATGCAAATCAGACCTGGTCAGACTGGTTTTTTCCCCTACAGGGGGAAGCAAAGAGCTTCTGTTCCTGCTCTGCTTTGGGGCTTGCACATACTCTGCTTCCCATCATTTTGGGTGCTCCCTTGTCATTTTCCTCTTCCTTTTCTCTGTGTTTGGCTACTGACCATCTCTAGACTGATTTTGTATTTAACTCTTTCAGACATATATTTGCACATTTGCCTGTAATGTTTAGCAAAATTTGTCTTCCATAAATAAAATGGGTGATTTTTTCACTGAAAAGTAGATCTGCTTGAGACTTCAGGCCATCAGCTGATCATATCTCCAGTGCATGGCTGGGAGATAGCAAAGCTTGCAAATAACAAAACATTATCAGCAAATGTCTTCCTAAGTGGGTGTCTTTGTTGGACCTGGCATAACATACAAACCTTCTGTTTCTTAACATTTACCTGTGCATAAGTGTACATTATAAACACCATGTGCACAGGATAATGTGTGCCCAGTCATCAACTAAAGCACTGATTTGTTTTCCATACAGCATCCATACACTAAATCATTAAAAATCAGGTAATTTTGAGCAGTGAAAAAGCATCACAAAAACCTCCTCAGCTGCTATTATTAGTCTAAAATCCCCAAAGCAGCAACTTAAATAACTGATAAGTAGCTTTTATTCTTTATGTAATCCTCATGCCTTTATCAGCATTGGTGTTGCCACCTACCTTTACCGTCCCTTTCTTTTAGAAAGAAATTAGAATGACTAATTTCTCTATTCTCCCTTGTGAAACTTAAACTCTATTTTACATCTCCAACAATTCTATTTTTTCACAAAACCTTTCTAAACCTTCTTTTCAAAATACAAGGAATCTTAACAAACCCCACGAGCTGCCACAAACGTTTGGACTGTTTGCTGCAGTCTCTGGTTCTGTAGCAACTTAACACTGTCCTTCATTTCTAGGAGAGTAAACAAAATACTGCATTGCAGCAAATCTAATTTAAAGAGACACAATAGGGCAGAGGTCTGGATAAGTAAGGCTCAGTTTTGTTTGCCTCCTAGCAAAATATTAAAAGAAACAAGAGACACACAGAGAAGCTGCCTATTTGTTCTTTATTCTCTTTTTTCGTTATCAAAACTTAAATAGAGCCTGGTTGACACATTGTATTTCAGCTGAGGAAATCAGCAATATGTATTGTTGGAGGAATATCACAATGCTGCCATTTAATACTGCTGTAGTGAATACAGAAGGTATGAAAAGCAGACATATATCATAAAAAGATAGTAATTTGTTACTGCTGCTTGGAGTTTATTTTCTTAAAAGAATCAGATGACTTTAATAGCTAAAAAGTAAACAATATTTCCCACTTTGAACAAGAGCACTGGAAATTAGGTGGACCACAGCTATCATACAAGAACTCCAGGCGAATGTACAGCCAGTGTTTAAAACTGAGGGGTTTAGTGTGTTTTATGTAGAACTCAGAGGCAGAACACACATTACCAGGGGAGTGAAAACACATCAAAAATATGTTAAATGAGAATTATCTCTGCCTCAGCTTTGCAACAGTTGAGGTCCAGTGGACAGGGGCATAATGTTGAATTAGACAAGGGTCCATCTCACATGAAGCTTGGCTCTGTCTGATTTTCTCAGCAGCTAAGTGCAGAAAATGTGATTTGGATTGATGGGTTCTCCATAGAGGCAACTGTCCTACAGCTGTAGGATATGGAGATCTCCCTGCATGCTGCAGATCTCCCCCCAAGCCATGCTGCTGTTACTGGGTCACACAAGGCAAGGCTGTTTCTCCAGCATGGTCTCCAGACAACAAGGCTTGGAGTAGCTGAGCCATTAGGGTTCCTGGTGACTCTATCAGCAGCAGTGAGTTTTCCTTCATCTCCCAGCCTTTCTGCTTCTCTTACTCTCAGAATGACATTGCATGGTGGCATCACAAAGACACCCAATTCCCACAGAAGCTCTTGCAGCCCCCAGTGTCCAATCCACATCCTCAAAACTCCTGATTGCCTGTGAGATGCTGCTGTCTCTTGCTTATCTGAAATCTGTCTGTGTCTCCAGGCTGGGAGTTTAATGAACCTTGTATGAACCTGTTCTTTCCAATTGCAAGTGGCCTGCTCTGAAACCTGCCTCTCTCCTTTTCCGGCCCAACTCACACAGAAAACATGGGAATGAACAGGGACAGTCTCCATTTACACTCTGCTGCACTCAGACCTCACTACAGGTGCACTGCTGCATGGACCAAATGTACACACTTGGGTGAGACCTCCCCTTAGCAGAAGGCAGCAGAGCAAGGGCAGTCAGTCAGATGGACATTCCCACCCTTCTATATAGTCCTGGAGGTTCAATAGTCTGAGTATTTTTGCAGTAGCAGAGAAAATGAACTGAAGCTGCTTAAATGGAAGTTGAGCATAGTGTGTTTGAAATGGAAGTGGGATTTACCCACATGGTTCACATACCATGGACCTTTGTTTGTGCACAGCTTAGTCCACATGACTTTCTGTATCAATTTCTTAAAGGTGAACACTTGACATGATTGCTTTAAAGGTTTCCTGTCCCTTTTGGAGGACAGATCTGCTGAGGGCTGAAGTCCCCCTCCCATGGAAGGAGGTTGAGAACAAGATGGAAGTTGCCCACTTTATTATCTTTTCACGTGGCAGTTATGATTCTTGAAAAGCACGCTGTGTTTTGCACAGCTGATGAAGAATTTAATCTAAATCCTGATCTGTAAATACAGCCTACACACTGTACTGGCAGCTATGTTGGTGTTTTGGTAGGGACTAAATAAAATTCTCTTTGGTGTTAGTAAGTTGAATATCAGCCTTCCAAGCAGCCTGAATGTAAATATAATTAAATTCCTTTATGTAATAGAAGTTTATGAGACTATAAGGAGAGCTGCCCAAAATGTGGACCAGAGAGGGAGTTAAGCCAAGTGTTGTCTCTGGAATCTAAAGCCAAATGAGTGTTTATTTTTTCAGACCATAACACTTCTACAATATATTTGCTTTAAATTGAAGGACATAAAGTAATGTTTATATGCCACATCACCACTTTGACTGGTGAGAGTCTCCTCATCCCCCAGAGAGCAGATGGGGCTGATAAGGTAATGTCAAACCTGTGGGCATCAGGTACCAGCATGAAATCAGCCTGATTTTTGTTTATACCTCCCTCACATCAACCAAGCTTTCTTCTTTCCTCATAGAGCACAGAAGGAACTTTGTCTCTTCTTATGCACTTTCTTTCTTTTCTGGAAAAAATCATATCCTGGCATGATTCCTGTGATGTGCTCTGGACTTTGTTTCCCTATTGACACAAACAGTATAACAAATGGACAAAAAATATTAAAACCCTCAAATATTACTCTCTTGAAATCATGTGTAAACTTCTGCAAGAGCACAAAGATATGGCCAAACAAACGCTTTCAACAGCAAAATGAAACCCATTTGCACAGAAGTGTATAAATAAGATGCAGTAAAAAGGACAGGATTTCTAATTGCTTACTCTTAAGATAAGGAAGGATTTTACTCTTAAGATAAGGAAGGATCTGCCTCTTCAAAGGGGCAACTCAGAGCTTGAGGCCACTAACATTCAATTCTTATTTAGAAATATCTTGATGTTTTCTACTAGATTAGGAATAGCTTTCTTGGTTTTATACTTGCTTTTGACAGTCTTAACTGTGCTTTCATGTACTGAATTTTCTCACAAGAGTTATTACAACTTCTTGATGTAATTCTTGTTATAGGTGATTTAAAAAGCTTTTTAATATGCTTTGTAATTTGCAAATGATAAAAATATTTTTAATTTCAGAGTAAAGGAGAAAAGGAAATTTGTTTAATGGAAATGATAGACTGGGTTGGCTATGTGAGATTGTAATAATTTCTTTCGTTCTCAGGTGTAACAGCAACAGGATTTGTAATGAAAAGTTTCTTTTTATTGTTGCTTTTTAATCTTTTTTTTGTTGTTTGTTTGTTTGTTTGTTTTGTCTTATGAATGCTTCAAAATTGTCAAATGAATGCACAAAATTCATTTGTGCAGGGTGGAAAAGATAACATCACAAGAGAAGCTGGAACTCAGGAGTCAGTGAAAACCCAATGATGAAGATGCTGTCTTGGGACTAAGACAACCCAGAAGCAATTCCCTTTTCTGCAAAAAATTCAGTGTACTGTGACTTTGAGCAAGACATTTCAGGCTATGTTCACAAAATTATTTTTGTTGCCAAAAATTGTTGCTTAAATCCAAAATACTGGTCTTCAAAATCCTCTTGCTGTGTAACTGCAGAGGTACCTCAATTTTCTTGGTCCCTGCAAATTATGTCAGTAAATTCAAAGACACCCACTTTTCCTCTGCCTTCAAAGCTGATCTACACTGCTGAATATTGAAATAATCCTTGAGCCAGATGGTGAGCTGCAGTCTGATGGTTACAGTGCTCAGCTGAGATGTAAATAGACCTTGATTTTAGTCTCCATAGTCATGGGTTTATTATTTACAGGAACTAGAACAGCTTCAATAGCAAACTGAGGGAGTTACTCTTCACCACCAATAACAGTTCATGGTCTGAAGGCAGGAAAAGTCATGTGGGACATGATGAGGAGAGATTTAAAGTGTTTTCACAGACCCAGCTGGTATGGAAGTAATGTGCTTGTCATGAGACCTGAAGGGAGCAGAAGAGAGAGGGTGTTCTGTGATGTATCTGCAGAGGGGACAAAGTGATCTCTGACAGTTCCAGTTTCACCTCCCAACTAAAATGGGATGGGGTTAGCCCAGGAGCCCAAGTTTTGGATGGATGACATTAGGCAACTCATCCCTTTCTCCTCACTCTAGGAAACCATATGCTTTGTGAGTTTCACACTAAGATACTCCCAGTTTCTCACTGTGAGGTAATGTGGGGGGTTTTAACAAACACATCAATGGGTTTGGTATAAACTTATGTCAAACCTTGTCACTCCTATATATATGCCTTGTTATGCTACAGTGACAGTACAAGCCAGCCTTGCTACCCCTTGCACTGGGAAACAATCTACCTAGACCAGGGATGGGGATTCCAAAAATAATTAGGAGTTTGGCTTCAATGCCAAATATATGCTCTTAGATCCCTGTTTATTCACCTGGGAAATGTGAGTAGTTGCACTCCTCTAAAGGATGCTGTGACCTATGGGGAAAAGTATTTTAATGACTCTCATATAGGGAAATGTGAACCATGTGAGCATATTTAGAATAGAAATGCTACTGAGTCAGGACATTGGTTTTTCTTACTTTGCAGAGAGATTCTTACATTATTAGAGTGGTACTTATCACATTCTATTATTTTTTCTTGGATAAAACATGCATTGAAATATATAAGATGGTTACACCTTGAGTTTGAAAGCAGAAAATTTATTTGAAGCAGAAAATAGTTAAGGTAACATGGTTCAGGAAGTCCAGTTAGACTACAGAGTTGGTAAGAAATGCTTTGTTTTACTCTTAAAATGCTTTTGAAGTAAATTTTTTGAGGCTGAAAGATCTTACAAAGACATTCTAAACTCAGAAATTCAGCTTTTTACTGCTTGTAAATTGATCTGCCATGAAATTACCATTCAGTGGGATATTCAAAAATTTTTTGACAGTTATTTTTAAATGAGAACTTTTATGCTGCCTCTGGTCTAGGATGGATTTTAAACTTTGATTTGTATTTGTTAAAGTGAAATTATAATAGAAGAAAACAAAGCTTGTTTGTGACTGACTAAAGCTATTCAATTGTCTTACATGTTTGAGAGATGCACATGAGATTTCTGAGAACTCTAATCCTGATTTCCATGAGAGGAAATTTTTAAGGTTCCATTTTATATACAGGCAATTATACAATACAATCACACTGTCATTGCTACTGCTTTCATGGTGTCTGGGAGCATCCCGATCCAGTGTGTTCAAATAGCACTGGGCTGTCTCCACACAATCTGTGCCAATCTCAATATGCACATTTGCCATTTCTCACTGCTCCTCTTCCAGCAAGGTAGCTGCTGTCATGGTCCTTACTGGTGTCATTTCTAGTGCAGGAAGTTAAAGTGTGCAGATGGGATATTCTGAGCAGCTTGTAATGGAAGCCATAAAATTATTCCCTGAACAATAGATTTCATGCTGGAATCTACTCTAGTATGTCTGCATCTCAGAGAAATCAAAGAAAAAGGGACTGGGAGGGGCCCAGACAGCCCTGCTCTTTTCCTCTATCCCAGTGAGCTGCACCCTAATATATTTGACCCACTGAGACACAAGGGCACTTCTATCCTATCCCAAAGAATATAAGACACATAAAGAACATTTAGTAATTTTCCCCTTTCTAGCAATAATTGACATATTTGGATCACAAAATCTCAGAACAGCTGAGGTTGGAAGGCACCTCTGGAGATCATCTAGTCCAACCCACCTACTAAGACAGATTCACCAGGAGCACAGGGTTGTGTCCAGCTGGATTTTGAATATCTCCAGAGAAGGAGACTCCATAACCTCTCTGGGCAGCCTTTCATCTCCTTTGCTCTTCTCACTTTAGTTTTTCCCCAGTATACATTCATGTAGTTCATCATTCCTTTGCTACTTCATTCAATTGTCATGAGTTACACCATGTATTTCTTTTACATTTTTCAGCTTAGTAAGATGGTTTTTAAATGTAATGCTGCCCTCCAAAGTGATGACCCTCCCTCCAAATTCAAAACTTTAATATCAGGAAGCTTTTTAAGCCAAATACTGTGTAGCACTGGATCTAGGACAGAGCCCTGTAATATCCCTCTTGCCTCCTTCTCCCATTCTGTTAATGAACAAATGGTATCTTCTTGTTAAGGAGCATTTTCAAGGCAGCTGCATGCTGACCTTAGAGCTGTCCTACCCACACTCCAGTGCTTTTGTTCTCTTATGCAAATATCATGTCAGACAGTGTCAAAAGCTTTATTAAAGTCATGATATGTGACATCCTCTGCTCTTCTCCCATTCATGAGGCCTCTTACCCTGTCATAGAAAGAAATTATGTTGTTTAGACATGGTTTATTCCTGACAATTTCATGTTAGCTTTTAGCAGATCCTTACAAATAGGCTGTTTGATAACTCTGTAGAGTCATCCAGGCTGCATGAATTAACTTTAATCAGGAGAGCAGAAAAAATAAGATTTTTCACAGAGGTTGTCCACCCAGAAATTGTGTAACCAAATGGTGGTATTGCTTTGTGGCCCCAAACTTTACATCTCTTGTCACTCTGAGTAATAGATTTTGAAGGATTATAGGAAGGATACGAGTTGAGGCTGTCCCTGTGTTTTTATCTGCTTTATTTGAGCACCTCAGAAAAAACAGTCAGCACAGAGATAAAAATGATTTCTGGACTACATTAAGGATAACTAGAAAATATGTAGTTTGCTACTAGCGAAAAACTCTGCATCTGAGCTAGTCTAAACCATATTCTTATTTTTATTTCTCTTCTTCTTCAACTGTTCTAGATTCTTTGAGGGCAGGGTCTTATTTAACATGTATTTGACAATTGTTTTTCCAGACTAAGCTCTGTGGTTAGATACTCTTTCTTTTTTTCACAGGGAGCTGTCAGTATTAAGAACTCTTTAGAGTTTTCAAAATTAAGAAAAGAATCTACAATTCGTGGGACTTATATATATATAATGTATATATATTTGGTATATATTTATGTATAAACGTATTCTGAGCTCATTTTTTAAAAATTTTTAATGTTCTTCTACCATAAGGACTTCATCTTTTTCAACTTTCTTTATTTTCTAGTAAAGTTGAATGCTGACAGAACTATTTTCAAGTCCTGGAAGTTTACAGAAGATTCTATGTGTGATTAAGCCACGAAACTAGGTTGAGACACTACAGTAGGAAATGGCTTTGTTCTTACCTCAGGCACTTATGTTCACAAAACATCTAAAAATTATAGATTTTTAGTCATTAAGGAAATAAATATAAATTTTCAGCTAATGTATGCACACAAGGTTTTGGATGGCCACCTTCCAAACACAAACTTCTGGTTTTGGGATCCAGAGAACAGATGAAAAAAACACGAGGAAAATATTTATTTCATGCATATTTCAAGGGATATTTAGCATGTTCCCAAATACTAATGAGCATTTACAGCACCTACAGTCTGTTCAGAAGCCCATACCTCTAGCTCATGAACTGGGAATGATGCCCAGTTATGATATTATAAACTGGAAACCTTCATCTCCTCCTTTCATAACAGAGTATATTTGACTCCCTTCTCTGATGTGAGATGAGTGAGATATTGGACTTTATCAAACAAAGTAACAACAGAGAGAATAAATCTTATGATGCAATTACTCTGGGGGAGAAGCAAATCAATAAATTAAGTAAATGTGAAGGTTTTGGGCTGTGCATTTTCTCTTATTTTCAGCAAACTAAGTGGAGAACAGAGTAAATGCCCCTTAAAATCTCTCCTAAAAATGGGATCTTAAACTGACCATTCCTAAGATAAAGAAACCCATATTCTAAAAGAGATTTGCTATTTTAAGAATGTTCTTTTGCTTCCTTTCCTAAAAAACCCCAAAGCCAATGAAGAAAAACCAAACCCCATTACCTGGTACTAAATCTCCACTGGTCATGAAATCTCTTTCCTCTCCCTTCTGCAGAAACAAATTTTAGGCTTTCAACTGAACAGCATCAAGGCAATATTTGAAAATCTTTATGTTCTCCATGTTTTGTTAAAAAGGTTAAAATGTCTTTAATTTCATTATCCTTGTCCCTAAAAACTTGATCCTGAGAAATCCCTGATGTGCTCTAGTAACATAAACTGTTATGTCTATAAAGTTGTGTAACAAATTATTTTTAGCAGGTATGTGACTATGCAATCTCTACACAGGAATTTAATAAAATATGTCTCAATTAAATACACATATTTGAGGAAAAAAAACTGTCTCAAAACAAACACTGAAAAGAGACACATGAGCAGATTTTACTTTGTGGATCACTAGACTTACACTCAGTTCAATAGAAAATAGATTCATCTGAGTTCTTTTGGCAGAGGTTTGCAAATATGCTTTTTATCACTTGCAGTAGTGAAGACAACTTCATTGTTCTAACAAAGAGGTCTGGCAATGCAGTACCTCAGATTTTATGAGCTTGCAATTTCAGAAACAAATGAGAAATGAGACTAAACAGCAAGAACTACCAGAACTCCATGTTCTTCTTGGTTCTGCAGCAGATGCTGAACCTGGCTGAGCATTTACCTTTAGATGCCTCCTGCTTAGACCTGGGGTGCAGGTTAAATACATGATGCATGATTGTGGTTTTTCAGATATGATTTAGGTGCATTACCTACGTGCCATTTTTGTGGATTCACTATGACTAATTTCCAAAGCCACGGTGAACAGATCCTTTTTTTAATCAATCTACTATGCTGAAAAAATGCAACAACCCTTTACAGAACCAAGCAAATTTCCAACAGATTTAACAGTGATTGCTGGAGACAAATAGCTAAATTTATCATTTATTGCAGAGGCCATTTCTTCAAACTTTACTGACAATTCAGGAAGTACGAAAGGTCACGAAGCACTCCTGTACTCAGAAAAGGGAGTAACAGATTGCTCTGCAAAGCCAGGCAAACTGGGACACTCAGGCTTTTTATGCCCTTGAACTGGGACAGTGTGTTTCCACTAAGGATTTGTCATCAGTGGGGATCCACAGGTTTCCTATTGTATGGTATCTCCATTTAAGAAAGAGATTGGAATAAAAGTTTTGGTTTGTTTTATATATTGGCAAAAAAAGGAGCAGCCAAACTGCATTGAAAGTGTAGGTAACAAACAAATAAAATACTGTAATGATACATTAGGGATCCACTGATAACAACCTTATGGAATTTTAATAGATGTGGGATTTAAACTGCTTGACAACTTATTTCCACAATTCTATAACAATATTATAACATTTAATACTATATGTTATCTTCTGTGAAGAAACTCCTATGTTACATAACACTACTGTATGTAACAAACTTGAGTTACATATAATTAGTTAACAAACTACAAAATCATCATCAAAAAAGGAGATATGTGTACATAAAAAATTGGGGAAATTAGTTAGAAGACTGAAGCTAAACTATCTGAAAATGCTCTGTCATGAATTTCTACCACTATAATTTTTTTTAACATTTCTAAAACAAAATATGGTTTTAGAATTGTGCAGGGATTATGCAGATGAAAAGGAATGTTAAGTCCTATTTTCTCAGAAAGTTGGAACTTCCATTTTTTATAAACATATTGGATAGCTAGGGCTTCCCAAACCCAACAGGCAATCTTTATTACCCAGGAACCAGGAATATGTTGAATTCTGTTGGAGATATAAAGGAGCAAACCAGGGCTGGTGGTGAAAGCAAAGTGGTGCCACACCTGAAACTAGAGGAGGTCTGTGAAGTGAATGTCCTACAACATTTTGTGTTGTACACACAAAACCTCTGCCAAGAGTTTGCCATCGTGGCTGAAGACAGTGTGGGAGAGGGATTGTGCCAAAACCCCAGTGGGACATTCTGGGGCAAGTGCAATTTGCAAAAGTTGCTGTGAAAAGGGTAACACGTTCTCCCTCATGCACAGGAGGGCTGGAGAGGAGTATTGTGAATCATCTTCAGCACACTTATGCTCACAATTCCCTGCAGAAATTGTCAAATGATGTTTCTGACAGCTCGTGGGATGAAGCTGGCATAAAATTGTTCCAGAAGGACTGCTTGTATTTCCCTGGAGACAGGGGTTCTCAGCCTGGGGACAGAGACAAGGGCAGCCTGGGTGCTTGCAGACCTGCAGTCTGAGAGCTGGAGTTCAGGCACTCAGAGCTTTGAAACAGGTTTAAAAAGCAGGTTGATAAAGGCTGTGTGGAAGGGAAGCTGGAGGAGAAAAAGAGGCCTGGTCACTGGTTCGGGAAGAACCAAGAGCTCTCTTCTTATCAGCTCTCTCCACCCCATCAAGCTGAAAACTCTCAGTCATTCCCTGAATTCCAGGAACTGCTAACAAAGAGGGTGAGAGGAATTCACTGCCGACAGCATGCAAACTGTAGAGCCCTGTGAAGCACAAAAATGTGAGCAAAGACCAAGGCTTTTTTATTGAGACCATTTTTATTTTATTCTCAATAGAGCCTCTCCCTTAGGAAGAACAGTGAGATCTTGCTACTTATCCTGTGTGTTAGAAGTGAAAAAAGAAAATGAAAAATATGAAAAAACACAGATCTTTCAGGTTGTCTGTTAGGAAACAAAAAATTAGGATTTTTTGTGGTGGTACTTTTTCTTCCAGGGCTTCTTCTTTCTACATATTTATAGGCCACCTTACAGAATTGTTTTCTTACAGCATAAAAAAGAACATGAATCTACCTATGTTGGGCTGAATAACTTTGGTTGCAGTACCTGTGTGCCAAAAAGGCTTTTCCTCCTGGGCATTTCTCATGCAAAACCAGTACAAAGTTTACATTGCTACCATGTAACTTAACTGCTTAATAGCAAATATCAAGAGAAAATCTCTAGGAAAGTTTGGAAAGCTAAGGCTTTATGCCCTATTAAGCCTTCGCACTCAGGTGCTTTGAATTTTTTTATAGAATCTAAAAAGAACAGAAGCGGCCCAAATTCTTTCATCACCTCCTTCTGGATTGGGACTGACAGGTTTCTTAATAAAACTGGACTTGTCACTTTATGACTTTTTTTCGCTCTTTTAAGTGAGCTCAGAGGTCCTTTAAGAAGGATAAAAAAGAAGGTGGGAGAAAGATAATAAAACTATAGATAGATTTATATCTATAAACCATTTTTCAACATTAAAGGGAGAGAAGTCCCTTTCGATAGGTTATTTATGGGTTTGCTTTTTATGCTGAAGAAAAACAGAGCTTTTCTTTTCTAAGCTGGTGTCTGGGGGAGGGAAACCAAGCTGCAGTTATTTATTTATGTCTCTGCTGTGGTAGGAAAGCATCTCTTGTTCCAAGCACAAGCACTTCCTCCAGTATCCAGAAGAGTTCAAAGATAATTTGTTTTCTATAGAGGCAGAATTCATCAGGCAAGAGAAGGCAGAAGTGGTTATAGCATTTGCTGCAAAATTATATATGTTCAATGTACATCTAGCTACAGCTACAAATTGCAATTTAACATAGGAAAGGAAATATGCTATTGGCTCCCTGCATCTACCTGACTCTGGGTACAAAAGGAGGGAAGAGGCTCTGGCAGCAGCACCCTCGAGGCCATTTTCTCAGGGGGCCTGGAGGAAATCTGTCTGAAAGCCTTCCTGGGACCATCAGTGCAGGTGGTGCCTGTGAGTGCTTGGCATTGCCTTTGCTCTTTCAGCTTCTCTTCTCCGTGCTGAATCTGCCTTTACTGCTCTGCTTGAGAGCACAGGAAGGAAGTGCTTTTATCCACTTCTTGGCCTTAAGTACTATGGAGCATCATGTTATTGGCAAATTTTCTCTGGATCATAAAAAACATAACTATAGTTTTGGTGGGGTTTTTTTCAAGGTCAGCTGTATCGAGGACATTTGAGACTCTGGAAATATCAGGCTCAGAGCTGTGACTGTTTACAAGTGGAGGACATTGCTTTTGCTTACAGGTGTATTTGCAGGGTTTAACAAAAAAAAAAAAAAGTGGTTTGTGGCTGCCCTGAGACAAAGAAAATGAAGAATCTACCTGGTGCTTGGCTTGTGCATGATGAAATCTTTCTGCCTAAGGTGTGATGAAATGTAACTGTGGGCACAGATCTTGGAGCACACCGTGACCCGAACCAGCAAGGGAATGTCCTTCCTTTTGCTTTGGGCAGGGGGTGGAACAAGAGGAAAATGCAACATCTTGTGACTTTAATAATTCTTAGGGGGCATAATTCTAGTTTTAAAACTCCTTCCTGACCAAATGGGCAAAAGCAGCCTGGGTCAGTAAGACCCATTCCAAGCAGATTGGCTGTGGTGAGCCCCGTGCTGGCGCCACTCTTCATGGATGTGCTCCCACACACTGGCCTGGCTGCAACAGCTGGCACAGAAGGGAGGGCAGCCCTGGAACTTGGGAAAGGGTGCTCAGTAATATCTGCAACTCACTTTTATGTTTGATGGAATTTGGGAAAGGGTGTTCAATAGTATCTGCAATTTACTTTTATGTTTCATGACAATGACACAGTGCCTGTATGGAAGAGGAACAGTGTTTACACATCTTCCAACACTTGCTTTTCAATATTTGGACACTAATACTAGATTAAGCAGTGGCAGGGAGGGTTTTTTTGGTACCTTTTCAACTCTGCAAGGAACCATTCCATTCTTGGAACTTATTGCCATCTTTCTTTGCTTATTCCAGATCAGCTCATTTATGTTTACAAATTCTGGTATTTAGCTTATTGATGATTTTGTCTGTTACTGATGGTGAAATTCATTTGTGGAACTGTTTGGCTCAAGGCAAAATAAATTAACAAAAAGGAAATAAATCTTATTTTTGGAAACTTTCTTTATTGATGATTATTTTCCATAGCTCTGCTGTTTCTACACTCATTTAGAAATACATAACTAAAGGGAGCTCATATTTCCAAAATTTTTTGCAGTTTTTGTCTGGCAGAGACACAGAGACAGAACTATTGAATTCTAGACTCCTCAGAAGCATCAGCCAGAGTGACATCTGCCTGGAAAGAGTCACACAGTGCTAAACCTTGGGGTGTTGCTTATAAACTATTCATAAATAGAAGTATTCTCAGTCAAATTTCTGAGATAGAACACCATACAATTTCTAAGTAAAACAGATATGTGATGCATGCAAACTCAGTAGCACATATTCTTTATGAATACCTTTTAAACAAAGAACTATCACTGGAAATTTGCCAGTGTACCTTATGCAAATTTTCTCACAGTTTTGCTGCTAATGTATAATGCAAGCATTGTGTTTCACCCTCTTTTTAGTGTGTATTTATTAATACTTCCCCCTTAATTTTCTCAAAGAAATGATCTGTCATTGCGACTCCAACTACCAGTTCTTACTTCTAACCTCTCTAGAAGATAACCAGTAATTTATTTTCCCTCAAGATTTCCATGGCTTCTGTCAGTGAAGACCTGAGGTTTCTCCACAGCTGAACAGTTCAATTTTTGATAGTGGATTGGTTTCAGCACATGGTAAAATTCAGTCCCAGTATGTAGAGTAGGTATTTATTTAGGCTCTGAGTTTTGTAATGGTCTGCAGTTACACAATAAGCTCTTGATGGAATGAAGAGTTGCTTCAAAGCATTATTTTCCCTGTGCAAGAGGCACCTCTCCAGCTAAAAATAAACACAGGCAGTTTTAAATAACCCAAAAATAACATTCTTCCATTTCTTCCAAGCAGAGAAATTATGTAAGAGCATTCCAATAAAATAAGGTAGCTCTATCATATAATAGGGGCCTGGGAAGCAGTCAGATGTCACAGCAATAAGGGCTATGTAAGAATATAAATAGGATATTAGAGAGACAGTTCTAAAGCTCTGAAAGAAGTGTTCCCCAGCTTTATAGGATTTGAATATAGCAACATGCTGAACTAGTAATAGGGCAGCACTTTGTAAAACTTTTCATTACACCTTCCAGTCACCCAGTAAAATTAGTGGACAGGATTTTAATGTAAAAATTATTCAACAAATGGTGGTTAGTCAGAGCTGTGTGACTGATTGAACATGTAAAAATTAATAAAATATATTCTTTACTACAAATGAAAGAAATATCTTAAGAAACTTTAAAAAGAAAACTCAATGGTCTCTAAAAAAGAAAATTTTATGGTTTAGAAATGAAAATTATAGATTTGAAAATGATAAAACTGTGCTAGAACCAGCCTTCTGCTCTGCTACAACGTCTGATATAAACTGTGGTCTCCATGTTAGGTGCTGCATCTACAGTGATCAGCTTTTGGTCTTGAATACTGCTTTCAAACAGACCCCCTCACAGCTGGTTTATATCATGGCAGTATCATGACATAAACCTAATCTCACAGCTTCCCTTTCAGGTGTAATGCACCCCTATTCACCTTCTAAATGTTCCTGTAAAGGTACAAGGACGTGATGTGCCTGCCGTGTTTTCCTGTCTGAAAACCCTTTTTCTGTTGTCTCCCAGCTTGCAGCAGAGATTCAGCACAGCTCTCACAAATTTTGCTGTCACGTTCCTTGCCTGACATGCACATGGGAGCTCAAGGCTTTAATTAACTCATGGAACTGAAATTGCTTGTGATGCCACCTCAGTTCGTTCTGCTGTGCTCTCGGCCAAGCTGAGCATGCCCCATGTAATTAGAATTTAAACTCTTACACACCCCAAAGTGTCAGAGTAAGTGCACTGCACAGGTGGCAAGTGGATGCTTATTTTGCACTTCTCCTGAAAATAAATCTTAAAAATGGCTGCAATATTGCAATTAACATATTCAGTGAAGGCACTATTTTACTTTCAATGTCTGATTAACAATTTCACACTGTCAAAAACAGTAGACTGAAATGAAATACACACAAAATTACTATGTGATACAATTCAGTTTATGAACATGCTTTATTTATTTTATTCTACTTAAATTCCTTGAAAGTATTTAAATGATTATTTAAATGGTTTGCTGCTTTTCTGCCAAGTGTCATATTAAGTCAACTGCATCTCAGCAGATCTGACTATCAGATGGGAATTGTGCAGCAGCCTCCCCATGCATTGCTATAGTATTTTTTCACATGAAGGTCTTCTTAAATGACAGTTTGGATTTCCTCTATTTACTCTTTAAAGCAGTTTGTCATTAAAATTTCATTTCCTCATGTGCTTCACTGCACAGAATGAATAAATGCTTTAAGGCATTTTCCTGTAGCCACATTGATTCAGTTCATGTACAAGTATTTAAACATGGACAGCCTACATCAATAAGTATCACAATATATCAAGCATTTTCTTTAAAACCAACTGATTCCTGAGCTTACCTTATTGTAAATAAGGTGCTTCTTAAAAGACAGAAAGAGATAGAGGTTAATGCAGACAGTAGATATTTAAGATGTAGTAATGATTTAAAAAAAGTAGGAGCCACTGGGAATTCCATAAATAAATCTCATTCCTCTCCTCATTTCGTTAAATGCTGAAGAGGAGACCTTTTCAAAAGGGGAAAACAGAATAATTCCACACAGTCACTATTCAGAAATGCCTGCCAAAATCACAGGTAAACTTTGACATTTTCCTTGGTTGATTTAGATTCATAAGAAAAACTGATTTCCCTTCATTATTGCAGAAATATTGTCTCCTGTGAGTAATGCTGTTTTGCCTTTCTTGCCCAACCATTTTTATAAAGGTGGGAAGAGCAAAATTACTTCATTTGCTGTTTAGATGAGAAGGAGCCTTCTGCCTGCAGAAAAAAAAAAACAAAAACAAAACCAAAAACTGCAAGAGAGCGAAAAAAAAGGAGGAAATTCTGAGCTTTTAAATAGGATGTCATCTGGTTTTTTTCAGAACAATTTTATCTTCAATAGGATTTATATTTTTTTTTGTCCATGATTTTTATGGGCTCCATGGTTTCTAGAAATTTATAATCAATAGACTGTGTTCTCAGTGGTTTTTTGTTCCTTTCTCTATTTTCTCAAAGATCCTGTTCTTTGCCATTTTCTTTGCAGTGTCCTTGCATGACCTCCCAGGGAAAGGAAGATATATCCGTCTTTTAGATCTGCCTACTCGCAGTTGTGCTGTCAGTGCACATCCCGAGTTCCTCCAGCCGCAGTTTGATTTTTCCTTTCCTTGTGTTAGCTACTGAATTTTCATTTGCACTCTGACTCTGCACAGCTTGAGTGACTTATGTATTCTTTTCCCCTGTAAGTGTTTTTTCACCTGTGCCTACTTGTATTAATTACCAGTATTGTGTTTTCATGCTCCACTTACTTGATTTTTCCCCCAGAACCTTTCATCTTCTTTATTGTGCTATCCAATTTCTTCCTCCTGGCATTTGTTTGCACATTTTTCACCAGCTAAAGCACTAACTACAGAGTTATTTCTTTTTCTCCATCACACCTGATATGGTGTTGATCCTTTTATTTTGTTTTTAAAATCTGTGTCCTTATGGACTGTCTTTTCCTATATTTGGTTTTATTAGGGATAGCAAACAGACCACAATCTGCATTTCAGTCCTTAAAAAGCTGCTTACCATAAATAGTACATAATAACTGCTAGCAATAAAATCGTTGCTTCCAGCCTCTTGAGACAGCTATTTAAGGTTTTTGTGCAGAACCCTATTTCTAAGATGTTTCAGATTTACATGTTGGAGAACTACTGCCTCCCCTATCACCAAAATCCACATGCCAATGGAATATTTTAATTCCTGGGTCTTCAGGTCTGGAATACTTTTATAGTGAAGAATTCTTTCCTAATATCCAATGTAAACATACCCTCTCTGATATAAACCTGCCCTCTTTCAGTTTAAAGCTACTTCCCTTGTCCTATTGCTACATTCATTGTAAAAAGTCCCTCTCCAGCTCTCTTGTAGCACCTTTGAGTACTGGAAGGTACAGTAACATCTCTCCAGAGCCTTCTTTTCTCCAGGTTGAACAGCCCCAACACACTCAGACTGTCTACAGAGAAAGGAATCCTATAGGAGAGGTGTTCCATCCTCAGATCATCTTGGTCCCCTTCCTCTGGCCACTCCAACAGGTCCATGTCCTTCCTGTACTGGACCCCAGGGCTGATGCAGCTCTGCAGGTGGGGTCTCAGCAGGGCAGAGCAGAGGGGCAGAATCCCCTCCCTCCCCTGCTGCCCACGCTGCTCTGGGTGCAGCCCAGGACACGTTTGGCTCTCTGGGCTGCAAGGGCACATGGCTGGGTTGTGTTGAGCTGCTCATCCACCAACACTCTCAAGTCCTGCCCAGGGCTGCTCTCAATCCATTATCTGCCCATCCTTTATCTGTGTTTGGGATTGCCCCAAACCAGGTGCAGAACCTTGCACTTGGTCTTGTTGAAGTCCAGAACATTTGCACAGGCCCAGTTCTCAAGCCTGTCAAGGGCCCCTCTGCATGGCAAACCTTCCCACCAGCACGCTGGTCACACCACTCAGCCTGGTGTCACTGGCAAACTGGCTGAGGCTGCACTCAGTCCCACTGTCCATGTTGCTGACAAAGATATTAAATAGCACTGACCCCAATAACAGCCCCTGAGGAGCACCACTTGTCATTGGTGTCCTATTGGACATCAAGCCATTGACCTCAAATCCCTGAGTACAGCCAGCTCCAGCCAATTCTTTATCCACCAAGTGGTCCATCTCTCAGATCCATGCCTTTCCAGTTTAGAGAAAAGGACTTCATGCAGGACAGTGTCAAATGATATTGAAGAAGGAACTATCATAAATTTATATTTTTATAATCTCTCTGATTATAAGGAAACAATGTAGACAACTACAGTAGAAAACTTCTAGGAAATTATCAGGGTATTAATGCTATGCAAAGAGTTCATCAAATATCACAAATACAATGTTACTGCAAGGATAAACACAGTGATGTGTAATGACAAGGTATTGTGGCATTTGATATCTCACTTTGTCTCATTATCACTGAACAGGCCATTAAGAGAGAACAGGGACTGCTCTGCCAGGTGGCTCCAAATCTGGCAAATGTGTTTATTTAATAAGTAGGAAAAATAACTTTTGCTGCTCAGAGAATTAGGAAGGCAAAAAGGAGGTTTTTGTCACTCAAAGTGAGATATTTCTGTATTACAGGGTCCAGTAAAGACAAAGAAGAAAGTACTTGTCAATGCAAAGCAGAGGTACTGGGTTTGGCTGCAGGACATGAGTGTGTGCTAGTCATGGGAGACAGTGCACTTGAAAGAACCATCAGAAATGCTGAAACAGAAGGAGAGGGAGAACAGCAGACAGAGGAGGGGTGGAAAAGAGACTGCAGTCACTTATCAGAGGAAGAGTGAAAAGTGAAGCCATGGAGGGGAATAACAATATACCACCTTTCAAACCCAGAAATGTTGCTCAGTGCCTTAGATGCCTTCACCTCTGTAATTCCAGGGCACTTGTAGCTGCAGTTCTGTAAGCTGCCTTTGCCTTGAAGCCCTGCAGTGTTTCACCCAGCCCTCTGTGGCAGAGACTGTCCCTTGTTGCTCTCGTGAAGTTATTCTCATGTTATTCTCAAGGCCTGATTCCTCCCAACCCTGACAGCATTGTTATGGTCGGTTCTCTTGAGAAAAAAACTTATCCCAGAATCAAATAATTCTTTTCTCTTTCCTTTCCCTGTCCTTTGAGTTATGCAATGGGGACCCACTAATACACAAGTGCATACCTTTTCAGTGACATAGTCTGCAGCAGCAGCCCCAGGTGAAAGCTCCAGACAACAGTAACAGCAACAGAAGCAAAGAGCAGTAGGAAGGTTGAGTGGTTCTGATGAAGATTGTATAGTTCTGTGGAAAAGGATGGATGGAATTTGCCTGTGTGCTGGAGAGGAGCCAATGGAAGATGCTTTTTGGGGATGCCAATTGCTTCTTGTCCCAGCGGGTCACTAGGGAGAATTTTGGGTTTTTTTTCTTGCTTTCTTTCTGTCTCCTCTTAGTTTTCCTTGAAACCAACCTTACTATAGAATTGATGTAAGCCATCATCTAAACACCCTACTAATAAACATTTGTGCATGTAAGCCTATCTCACAAGACAAGGCCAACATATGTAGAAAGCTTTTCAAAGGTACACAGCATTGCTGTGTTTTTAAATACAAACCCCAGATGTTTCAAACTACTTTTTAATATCTCTCTGAACAGGAACATCTGCTGGCAAGGCAAGCAAAAGGATCTTTCAGTGCTCCTTCAAATCTGAAACCTTTAGCAAACTTAGTTTTCATCTAGCTTTAATACCTGTATTGGATGGGTACTGACTTCTAGGAAACCTGAGACTGGGAGTGGTGGGGAAGATGGATTCATTACAGGGAAATAATGGGAAAGGAAACCTTTCTGAAGAAGCCAGAACACAGCAGATGTAATTGGCTGTGAAACAAGATGCAACCTCATTAATGGAAATGCTTATGAATAAAGAGCAACCACCATGAGAAAAGCTGCCTTCAGGAGATTTTGCAGCTTCTGCTTAATAACCTGCTTGAGAAATGCAGAGTATCAGGCATGGAAATGGAGCTAGGTTGCCCTAGGAGCCTGTTAATGATGAGAGGTGGATGGCTGGATGATGAGAGGATGTGGAGCCCTGCCCCACCTCTACCTGGAGACTGCTCTCTGTAGAGGTGAGGGAAATAACAAGTGCTGGAAGGTTTCCCTTAAGTTTTCTCTAATTGTACTTTTCTTCCGGACTTGTCTAGACCCTGTCTGAAGAGCATGCCAAGAAGTAGGTGCCCACATGAAAAGGCATGCTGGGGTCCTGTACTTTGTAAGGCCATATTTCCCTCAGGGGGGCAAAGCCCCCTGAGAGGAGCCCTGGGGAGAGGAGTGGGACACCTCTGGTGGCACCCAGAGAGCTCCCACACGACAGACACGGCTCTGGACAGCATCTCCTGCTGGGATTGAGTCCAAGCCAGCCTACCATCCCTGCCTCCAGGGCTGCTGGCCTGGCTGGCATGAAGGTGCCAAAAAGTGGTGGCCAGGTCTCTGTCCATGCTTGGGCAGGAAGGCCAAGGTGCTTGACAAGCTGCTGCCAGTTTGGGGCTGTTTAGCTTCTATCTGACTTCCACCTTGTGCTTCCCTCCCTTGCTGCTATCTTGGGAGCTGCTGTCTTGCCAGTAGAATGAAATCAAGACCTGGCACATTTCTCATGCTTATGCAGATCTGTTTTCAGTCACAGCATTTAAAATATCTTCCATAGCAAAACATTACTGTGTCACTTATTGAAATAATTCGGTTTAAAGATGAATTCAACAACATAATTTGTTCTTTATTCAACAGTGAGTGTCTAGGATAAACCACTATATATAAAGAAGCTTGTAAAAATGTCTACTTTTTCAACCATTTCTATGAGGAAGGCCAGATTTCCACTGCCTTACTGAAGAGGAAAAGATCAAATGGCCTTTCTGAAGTTTTTCCTACTTCCAGTTTCTAATTCTCTTATTCAGCTCTCATGGGTTCAAAAGCAATCCCAGAGTTGAGGTCACAACATATATTCTGAATTTTCATAATTTCTCCTAAAATCAAAGCTGTGTGTCTTTTTTTGGTAAGGGTCTCATCCTATTCTAAAAGCTAGGTTGTTAAGAAAATAATGGCAAAACTTCCTCGCTTTGGAACTTTGCAAACATTGTTTTCTATTTTTCACTTTAACCAAAAATACATTAAGCTGCCAGTGTTGACAGAAGTCTCATAATTTTATTTATAAGAATAAGATATGAGGAAGAGAAAACGAATATTTCCCATTATACAGTTGAAGGGCAAAATGTGAAAAAAACTGGCAGATGCTGAACAGTTTCATAAAATTATTGAATAACTGCTGAAAAACAGGTCTGAAAAACAAAAGTAAATATGTGCAATCATGTAAGATAGAGATCCATAAAATGAAAATTAAGTATATATGCATTAGTTCCATCACATGAAAAGCAATTCTGGTAATAACATTAAGCAGAACCATCAAACTTCATTACAATGACAGAAAATTATATATCAAGGCACACTCTCAGCAGTGGAGAAATAATGCATTTTACAGGAAAAATTCAATTTTTAATGTTTTCTTCTCTTTAATAAAGTATGTGTCAGAGGATCTTAATGTGATTTTTAGTGGGCACCCTTAGAATCCTTTCCCTGTTATGAACTCCAGCGGCAATTGGCGAAAGCTGATGGTCCAATGCACCTTTTAGCTTTTTACCAGCCAGCATGGTGATTCCCAATCTCTGTTTTGACAGTGAATCAAAGAACTGCTGTAGAAGAACAATAACTTTGTGTCTCATATCTGGGACTGCCTGCTCTTAATCTGACTTTCTAACATTATTGAGTTGATGCTTCTGTCTGTGTTGAACCTGTACCATTTACTAATGGAGAAAAACTTGTACTGGCTCTAATGCTGAATTTATTCTTCCTAGGTGTAAATAAAACATAGGGATGAATCTGCCCATATTCAAAGAATGAGCTTGAAATAAAATTTCAGGTGCTAATATGAAGCTTATTTTTCTCAGTTTCACTGCTCTGATGGAATGAAATTCATGTGGAAGTACACACAGCAGTGTTCATTTAGTAGACTTAAAAAACCCAAAATGTGTTTTTCCCTGTCGTTTCTACAAAAAAATTCAGACTTTATTTTTGATGGTAGTTTCAGTGCACATGGACAGATGGGATTCCAGTTATGATTTGTCAATATACTTTTGGATTTCTCAGCTACTTTAAAATGAGAAATTGAGTGCTTAATTTAGTGCTTTATCTTCACGGGGCAGTTAATAAAGTTAACTTAATAGTTTTCACATGACTCCTTTGAGGCTGACACTAGACTCACTGAATCATAGAACTAACATAGGATTTGAGGTGTGGCCTCACCTGTGACAAGTACAGGGGACCAATCCCTGCCCAGGTCCTGCTGGCCACACAATTTCTGTGTGGATGTCTTTGGCCCTTCTGGCCACTTGGGCACTCCTGGCTCATGTTCAGCTGCTGTTGACCAGCACTCCCAGGTCCTTTTGCTCTTGGCCTCTTTCCAGCCACTCCTCCCCAGCCTGTAGCACTGCAGGGGTTGTTGTGACCCAAGGGCAGGACCCAGCACTTGGCCTCGTTTACCCTCATACCACTGATCTCAGCATCAGTCCAGCCTGTCCAGATCCCTCTGCAGAGCCTTCCTGCCCTCCAGCAGTCAAGACTCCTGCCTAATTTGGTGTCACCTGTGAACTGACTTAGACTGCCCTTGATCCCCTCATCCAGATCACTGATAAAGACATTAAACAGGACTGGCCCCAACACTGATCCCAGGGGAACACCACAGGTGGGTGGACCACATCCAGGGATGTAGCTGCCCTTGCCGCCACTCTCTTGGCCGGGCCATCCAAACTGTTTTTAACGCAGTGAAGAGTCCAAGCCATGGGCTGACAGCTCCTCCAAGAGAATTCTGTGGGAGACAGTATCAGAGACCTTACTGAAGTCTGGGTAAAGGTAAGCCCTTGGTAGGTAAGGAAGGTAGGGTGATAAAATTCATACATGCTACACAAAATCAGAGCCTCTGAGAGAATAATTTTTGCATTCTGCATTCTTAAACCTCTAATTTAAGCCAACTGACAAATGTGTTTATTCAGAACACTTTAGTGAGGAGCAGGTTTTGGCAACATTGCCTCTGATACTGCTTTTTAAAATTCCTTTACTTTCATTCAGCAGGTTGAAAAGCAGTAAATCACAGAAGCTCAGGTTACATTCCTAAAAGTTATCAGCTCTCTGCATGCCAACTTCTCACTGCATCCTCCAGGCTTTATATCTAAAGGTATCACTGAAAATAAAATCTCATGGAGGGAGAGTACATATTCATCACATTTCCAGCTCTGAAAATGAGATGTCAGAGGGAGTTCAGTGGAAATGCCAAGAACATATGACAAAAATTTCTTCGTGCTAAGATCTTGCATTAATTTCTTAGTTTATTTGAATAGCTCAAATTTGAATGCTGTGCCTGGAACTCAGACACCCTTTTAACTGGCAGGAATAATGGAATTTCTATGGTAAAACCCTTAAACCATGGGCCCAAACCTGGAAATAGCCAGAATGAAGCCAGTGTTTCTCTTGCAAGTGTGGCCTGGTGATAAGTGATCAGTAATTGAATACATGCCAAAGCCCAGTGAGAATCCGCAAAAACTCTTTAAAACAGGCTTTGAATCAGGCAGAAAGTACCTCAATGGTTTGATGATTTTAGTGATTTGTCATAATTTAAAAAAAATTATGAAATCAGGAAATCTACTAACTAATGCACTTGACATCCATTCAGGAATCTGAAAGGATAATTTATACCTGCAAAGGCAAAGTTAATACAAACATAACTATGTGAACAGAACAAGAAGTCATAACCAAAAGAAAATGAAAAAAAAAAAAAACCAAAAAACCAGCAACAGAATTTGATTGCATAATTTTGTCTTGAAGAGACTAAAAAGCACCTTAAATTCTTCTACTGCCAAAGAGACAGGACAAGTAACGGGAAATTTGTGACATCATATAGTAGCAAATGGAAATTACTTCTTCGCTATCAGAAGAGTCATCAAACACATCC
The DNA here is from genome assembly GCA_013398075.1 of Notiomystis cincta. Taxonomy (NCBI): domain Eukaryota; kingdom Metazoa; phylum Chordata; class Aves; order Passeriformes; family Notiomystidae; genus Notiomystis; species Notiomystis cincta. Next base: position 152,948 of record VZRX01014022.1, read on the forward strand.
ATTCCTAAACAATACATACAGAAAAGAAGTGTACTTTAGGGATATGAGAATGGTTTTCATGGTTATCAGGTGAATTGCCTCTTAAATTTCTTTTTCTCCAGGGGTGCATTCATCAGGTCAGGGATCAAATCCTTGCATTTTCTTCTCAATGTTTAGATCCAGATGATCTAATCATCCTGTCTGACTTGGTGGCTACATGAGCACAACTTGAATCCTGCTTGCACCTAAAGGAAGGACAGAAGCATGAACTGGTGCCTTTCTACACATCTCTCGTGTACAGGGATGTGATTCCCAAAGGGAACCAAGTCTCTGGCAGATTTGGATGATCAGAGACCAAGAATCTCAGCTAAGGTCTAACATGTATCTTCACTAAAAGAATGGTCAGACATTGGAACAAGCTGCCCACAGAAGTGGTGGAATCACCATCCCTGGAAGGGTTCAAAAATGTGTGGATGTGGCACCTGGGGACGTGGTTTAGCAGGAACATGGTGGTGATGACTTAGGAGCTCGTGTCCAGCATCAAAGATTCTGTGATCCTGTGATTCTATCTATACAGGTCAGATAACAAAGATTTGGCTACTGTTTTCAGGCCTCCCAATGTATGTAAATATTGAACAGACAGTGGTCCCCAAATGAAATTATTTACAAGACTTTGCTGTTAAAAAAAAAATCAAAATAAAGAATAGTTATCCTCCACTTTATAGTTTTACAGTATGAACACAAAAGAATAACTAGAATAAAAATACTAAGCTCTTATTTACTACATAATCTTGATCTAGTCAATAAAGAAGGTGTAAGATCCTATTTGCCAAAGTAAATAGAAGTTCTGGCTTGAGAAAGCAGGCTTTAATAACCAGAAAAAAGCTCTGGTTTTGTGTTTATTTGACCAACATACATTTTAAGTTCCTGAGTACCAACACTTTCCAGAATCAGAGTGAAGTTTAAGGATTCCTCCTCACTTACTTCTCTCAAGTCTGAAATCTTAAATCATATTAGCTCGGTGGAACTTCACTTGTGACTTTTTACAGCTATGTATCCTCTCTTCCCTAAGGAAACTGTCACTGGTTTGCCTTTTCCAGTAGTCACCTCTACCAGGCTCTGGGATTCAGGCAGTACACTAGAACATGAGTATCAGGAGGGTTTTACAGAAATGCTCTTCTTTCTCACAAGGACAGATAAATGCTTTTCCTTAGAGATAACCTTAACTGTCTCATACAAGCATCACGAGCTCTGATAAAAGACACACTTTAATATGGATATTGGAGCTGTGTGATTAGAAGAAGAGAGGAAAAACATGTTTATTTATGGTGCAGTATAGCAGTCAAGTGATACAGTTTATATGAAGAAGAACCACTGAGTTTTCCAAAGGACAATGCCAACCAATGGCAGGGAAGCAAAACACACAGGAATAAAAATACAGATGACAGACTTGCTTGAACCTCAAGTGGAACTATTTCAATTACACCACCAACTCTCAGAGATCCAGCCTTTGAGGATGCACAGGCAGACAGCTGACCTTGGACAACCAATTATACCAAATAGGGTGAGAGCAAAATGTTATCCGATGAGAGGATGAGATTTTATACTCATTCAGTTACAAAACAACCTATTTTAAACCTAGCAAAAGGCAATGGAAGTCTTCACAGTGATTGTAATTTTGATATGTCCTCAGACTCCAGTTCAACAAAATACACAGTCACAGGCTTCAGTTCAACAAAATGCATAATCACATACCAAACTTCCATTAACATCAGCTGAGATTTTAATGTCTCTGTGCTTGAGAATAGATTGAAGCAGCTCACAGAGGCAAAGCTTAAACTCACTGACTCCAAGAGGGAAGAAGATTGTTGTTTTCATCTACATCTAACACATTCCCACTTACAATTTAATACTTTTGTTATCTAAAAAATACTTGTCTCATGCAATGCAGTTCAGATCACAATCTTCAGGAGCTCAAAGTATAGGAATAATAAGACAGATTCAGTTCTCTGATCTAAATTATTTCCAGTTTGAAGTCAAGTTATAGCAATGAACAAAGACTGAATTCAGCTATCCTCCACTTTCTTAAGGATTCATTCTTTTTTACAAGTGTAGGAACAATCCCCCAAAAGTTCATCAAATTGACCACGTGCTAACAATTGCATTATATTGCACATCTGGTTTGATTTTCTAATTTTATGGGAAAAGTTTTTAATTTAATTTGCTCTGGGTACTTATGAAACGGGTCAGTGATGCTGACTTTTATTTATTAGATGCTGACAAATTACTTATTAATGTGTAGAAGTTTCTCCTTGTATCATTGTTATTCACTCCTCTAAGCCTGCAACATTTTTATTTGTTTTGGGCTCTGAGCATCTGATGTTTCTTATATTTTACTTCTCATTAGCTGGGGAGATCAAACAACATTTTACCAGAGCACAGAGGTGTGAACCTTATGGAATAAATAAGCTCCCTCTCCTTCAGCTTTAGGTTGCCCTACCCTACATGTTTTACACTTTTTGTAGAAGTGAGGTATCTTCCATCTCTGTTACTTCCTCAAACCCACTACTGAGCAGCCCTAGTGAAATACTTGCATCTATAGCAGTGAACAAGGCAGAAAGAGGTGATTTGAGACAGTCTGAAAAGAGCTGGCAATATCTTCTCTTGTCTCTGAGAATAGATGCTCTGTCTTAGGTAGAATAACACTCTTGAGTCGAATAACACCAAGTAATCCTTGTCTGTACAAGGTTGCTCCTTGTCTCCAGGTCTATTTTAAGGATCTTTTGGCCCTTTAGGTCTGTTTGTTTGCTTTTTCCCCTTAGGTACAGTACGATTAGACATAATCTGATCTCTCCAGAAAAGAAACCCAAACCATTCCTTAATGTATTGATGAACATCATTAATAAGTTGCTTTTACATTTCTTGGGGAAAAAGTTGTCACCATATCTTACCAACAAAATCAGTAGAGAAGGAAAAAATTGATGATATTTAGGCAGCCATTTTCTACTCAACTTCAATCAGAACAATTTTAACTGTTCTAGAAGGACCTTAAAATTTTTTATTATTTTTCCTTTTTATTGACTTTCATGTTTTGCATTACCCAAGTTACTGCTTCTAAGTCTTTTTTATAACTGTAAAAGGGAAAAAATGTACAAGAAAATAATCTGTTAACACTCTGGTTCTCATTTGAGATGATTTGCTGGCCACTGAGTCAGCAAAAGAAACAGCTGTGATCCTTCTTTTTTCCTTTGAAAGTGTAATTTCTCTCTCTCATCCCAGTATGACTTAGGTGTTTGTTCCAGGCTGGTAGCCATTCAAACAATGTTTTGATGAAGTAAGACAGAAATATCTGCAATAAAAAGAAATTAGAACATGTTATTGGCATTTTGTGATGAGCCAAAATTAAAAAATCAGTGGTCTTATAGTGCATTCCATACAGCCTTCCTGACCACAAAATAAATACATGGTGAGGAAAAAGAAAAGAGCTAAAAGATAAATGCACTGACCTTGTCATTAGCATAACTGAAATGACTGTAAATAGTCAAAATACTTGTATGAGGGTTAAAAGACTAATGGAAAGCCCTTGCCCTAGTAATGCTGTCTTCTATATACATACAATGTCACTGCATTTTAAAATTTTTATTGAATGTCTAATTTATTTTTATTTGGCACTTGGGTCCACGGTCAGTGGGTAACACTCAGGTATCAGAAATTCTTGTTTTGTTTGTTTACATAGTAGTTTGCTTTGGTTTTTCTTCTTTCCTTTGTTTTGCTGCTGTTGTTTTGGGATTTGTTCTTTTGTTATGTTTTTGGTTTTTGTTTAAAAAGCACGAAGTAGAAATTAACTCCAAAAAGCAATACCAAAACCTGTTTTCACCCAAGGAACTGAATAAGAAGGTAACCAGCTGGCCCTCTTACCTGTAGGCCTATTTTTCTGATATTCCAGCCCTTCAGTGAAGAGTGAGAGAATCTGTCAAAAATATCACATAATGAGAGGGACAGGATGTTTTCAATCAGGTGTTGCACATGTTGTTCTTTTTTTTTTTTTTTTTTTTCTTAGACATTTTTG
>VZRX01014022.1:157056-189295 GCA_013398075.1 Notiomystis cincta
TTGTTCATTGTTTTTTTTTTTTTTTTTTTTTTTTACGTAGACTATTTAGATTATTCCATCTTTGCATTATTTCTGGAAGAAAAAAGCTCAGTTGAATAGAGTAAAAAAAGCTTTTATCTGTTCTCAATATCTCCAAATAAATGAGCAATTTGCACCATGCAGGAAATTAGCACCTTTGACAGCACTAAATCATGAACCAGGAAAATAGTGTCTGCTATATTTGTAGAATTGTAAAATTTTAGTGTTTTTTTTTTACATTTAGGTGATCACTGAGTAGGCCAAGAGAGTTATAGCCCAGAAGCTATAGAAAATGTCTGTGCAAAGGCAAACTCTGCTCTAATTGACTCCAAACCAGTGTTCTCTAAGTAAAGCTGAGTTTTCAGTAAAAAAAAAAAAAAAGAAAAAAAAGAAAAGAGGACTTATGTTCTGGTAGAGACAATTTTTAACTATTTTGTGAACATTTTCAGTGGTTTCAATTGCTTCAATTCAGAAGGCCAAAGAACGGGTCCCTGCTGCATTTCCAGCAGAGATGAGAACCGCTGATTATAAACTTGCCTTATTCCAAGATCCAAGATGACTGGCCTGGCCCTGGCTTTAGTAAACCCAGAGAACAAGGGAGGGCAGCACACCTGAGGTGTGGATGGGGTGCCCAGCCATGGGCACCTGCCTTTGACCTCCACTCAGCCCAGGTATGCCATGCAGCCTTGAGGCAGCAGAGAGGTTGGCTGAGGCCCCTCCTTGAAGAGCTCAGCTCCTGCACAATTTGACAGGAAATTTGAAAGTTAATCTCCCATCTCCATTGGCTGTCAAGCACCAGCTTAGTGATGACCCACGGGAGGCCCTGCCCTCACCCTCACATATGTTCCTCTGAAAAGAATTGCTGCACCTGCAGCATCAAATGAGGTTGATTTTTCCTTCTTTCTCCAGTCAGATCCCTTCATCCAAGGAGCCTTACTGGACTTAAAGGGACCCACCCCTCTTGTAGGACACAATTCAGGGTAAGGGAAGGAGAACATTGTAAACAGGAATAACCAAATCACCTCGCTGCTCCAATTTAGCAAGTACATAAAACAGGTTTGTGGTTTGACTTAGCTGGCCATCAGATGCCCACCAAATTACTCTGTCCCTCAACTCCTCAAGAGAACAGTGGAAGAAAATTCAATAAAAAGGTCATGGGTCAAGATAGGACAGGGAGATCCCTTATCAGTCATGGGTAAAAACCCCTCATCTTCAGGAGATTAATTTAATTTATTGTCAATTTAAACACTGTAGGCCAGTGAAAAACAAGGAGTTTTCTAAATGCCTTAACCCTACCCCTCCCAGGCTCAACTTCACCTCTGAGTCTTTTAACTCTTTCTCTCAAGCAGTGAAGGGGACAGGGAGTGGCAATTCATAACATTCAGCATCTGCTCCTTCCTCCTCACACTGTTCCTCTGCTCCTACATGGGGTCTCTTCTACAGGCTAGAGCATCCCAGGAAGTTCCCTGACATAACATGAGTTATTTACACATGGTGCAGTCCTTCAGGAGCAGACTGCTCCAGTTGTGGGTCCTGCCAGGACCCTGATCCAGCTCAGGCTTCCCAAGCAGTCACAAGCTCCTTCAGGGCATCTCATCCTGCACTGGTGTGGGCTTCTCCAAGGGCTGCAGGTGGATCTCTGCTCCCCATGGACCTCCCTGGGCTGCAGGGGCACAGCTGCCCCACCATGGGCTGCACCAGGGGCTGCAGGGGAATCTCTGCTCCAGCACCTGGAGCACCTCCTGCCCCTCCAGCACTGACCTGGGTCTGCAGGGCTGTTTCTCTCACATTCTCACTCCTCACTCCCAGATGTTGCACAATACACTTCTCACTTTCTTTAATAAGTTATCACAGAGGTGTTGCCAATATTGATCAACTTTGTGCAGTGTCAGATCCATCTTGGAGATGTCTGAAACTGCCTTTGTCCAATTTCTGGCATCTTCTCACAGAAGTCACATTTGCAGCTTTCCAGCTAGCAAAATCTTGCCCCATAAACCCAGTTCAAAGTGTGTGGCTGAGCGCTAAACACCACAGCAGGATTTTCATCACAGTGCTGGGGTTTAGCACAGCTGCAGCTCCTCCTCTTGCTGTGCTGCCCCCAGCTTTCCCTGCTCTGCCCTTTGCAGTGTCTCATGGGTCCTGTTTGAACATCACTGACTTGTTCCTTTCTACCCTGTACCTTTTCACATCACCCTTTGCAAAATGCATTCCTTCTGTAATGATCTATGTGTGTCTTTGCTTTTTATTGGTGTAATAACTGAAGTTTAGTTATGGCATGAAGGGGTGAAATTTTTCAGCTGAGACCTTTTCTTTAGCCAAAATATTCATTTGGGTTGATTTAAACTGCTTCTCAGTTAATTTAAGTATTTCAACTGGAAAAGAAACATCATGTCAAAACATGTTATTTGAAAAAACATTTTTAAAAGATATTTCAATATTAAATATACATAGATTTGATTTTAATAAAGGCCAAAAAAAAACCCCCAAAACCTTTTCTTCTTTTGATGGAAAACATTCTGTACACAGAATTTCAATAATTAACTCTGCCCTAGCCAAAACCAGCAGAGAATCTCACTCTTCCCAAGACAGTTTTCTGATATTCTTTGAGTCAGTATTAGCAAAGTCTACAGTAACTTGCTGGAAGACAGAGGCAAGGTAACCTTTCAATGAGTTCTTCTCTTCCATTTACAAATCAGTCCAGCTCCCTGAACTTTAAAAAAGCCATAAATAGGTATAATCAAGGTCCCTGTAGGTAAATAAAAAGCCTTATGGTTGTTATGGACTGCATATGAGTTTATATAGTAAAAACATTCACCAAAATGATGTATTAGCTCTTGGTCTTCTGCATAATTATTTTTGTCCATTATCTCTGTCTCCCTCACTGTGTGCTGTTGTCTGTCTACAGGATCTTCACCCACATGGATTAAGGTGATATAAAATACCTGTAATAAAGACATGGCTGCTTTTAACATTATTACTGTATTTGTATTTATAAATATCCTTGCACATGTTTCATGCATTCCATGACATCATTTGATTCTTTAACAAAGAAAAGCTACTCTTGTGTCTTCACTAAAGCAGTTTGTTGATAACAAACAGATTTTAACTAACATTTGGACTATCCATGATTTCAAACACACAGATGGAATCAATAGCTGTTTGCTGTGTAACAGAATATGTCAAACATAACAAATATGCCCAGAGTGTAAAACAAGAAGAGAAAGTAAAGAATGAAGAAAATTAAGTTGAATGAGTCAGATAATAATGTTTACATACCACTATGTGGTTGTCTTAGTCCTTGTAATCAATAAAAGCATTTCCATGAGAAAAGAATTCCACATAAATGAAAGAAATGAATTTTCAACGTCAGCTAAAGAAAAGAATCACAATAACATATGCATAATACCTTACAATAAACATCTCTGGATGTTGTTCAAATTAAAACAAACAAACAAAAAAACCCCAAAACCACACAACCCCTAGTTGTTTTTTTATCAAAAATCTCTTAGATAACAAGGCCCATCAGCAAGTTTACACCACCAAGATTCCTCAGCTTTGAAACTTTCTTCAAGCTTCATATTATATTTTGGTGTAGTTGTTGGCAAGGTGATCACATCCTCTAGACCCTAGACTAATCTATGTATTTGGAATATCTGAACCCCTCTGGAGTCTGATTTCAGTGCTGAAAGAACTCTTGATTTTGACCTTTTATTGTTACTGGGAGGAATTCAACTGTGTGAATCTGAACTCATCACAGTGCTCAAAAGCTCTTGGGTTGAAGTGTTCTGATTTCACTAACATGTACCAACAGGGACTTGAGAATTTTTCTCTAATCTCTTCATATAAATTAATAGTTCACAAGAATAATTTATTCAAGAATTTGATTTTTGTTTGTTGATGAATTCATATAAATAATATAAAAATGTAATTACAAGTGTCTTTTCCACAGGTGGAGCCACCACATCCACAGTTTAATATAACACCTTGCAGCTTAAAATACCCCACAAAAAGCAGCAACAATGTAGTATGAAATACATTTTTCCAGTGTCCAGTCTTTCAGGCATAAGAAATCATGACTATCTTATACTGATTATGGGAAGCAGAAAGTTTGAAAATGAGCTGTTAAAAGCATTGAAAATGCATTTAATGGTTTCATTTCGAAGGAATGTTCACATTTAATATCTAGAAAGGAGGAAGCTGGGTTTTTATGATACATTTCTAGTCTGTATCGGCACAATTTTCTAGTGAAAAGAAATATGTAAAATAATGGACACATAACATTCATAAAGCTGTGGAAATGCATTTAAAGTAGCCTTTAAATTTTGGAGACAGGCTATGGTTGAAATCAATATCCAGTTTCAGATTTAAATGTCTACTTTGCTATCACTTTACTAGAAGATAGTCAAATAGGAAAATTCCTGGAGCCTGTTTCTTTCACTTCTTTATCCTCTCTTTGCAATTTCAGATATAAATAATTAATATATGCATGAGGGTTAAAAATAACTTAGGACTGAATCCATTTGGATAATAATCACGTACAATAATTTGTAGTACTACTTAATTTGTAGTACTACTCATGATATAAAAATTTAGTCCAATTTGTCATAGGGTAATTTTCTTTGCTCCCAAAGTAATTTAGAAACTCCTCCATCTTCTTGGCCTAGGGGAGAAAAAGATTTTATTTACTCTCTGTCTTTAAAAGAGCAGCATCCTTTGTCAGTTTCACAATTAAATATGGTACATAGAAAAATATGTAGGATTAAAATATTAGAAACTATCTGAAAAAACTTCATTTTTTTAGAGCATATTTTATACAGAGTACTACAGAAGGGTTACATCCCTCCTCTCTTTCTAAACAGGAGAATTCCTTTTCTTGCTGTTTTCTTTTTAGGATATAGGAATACATGTTTTCTCTTTAGACACTGCAGCAGCTACTGAAGTCTGGAAAAAAATTTCCAAAGCATTAATTATCTCCCTCAGAGGCTGAGCTCATCAGGGTCACAGTCTGGGCTAAAGGCAAGACAAGAACTTTAACACAGCACAGCTGAAACACAAACCTGGGGCTGGCTCAGTGCAACAGGAGCCAAACCCTCACCTGGACACCACCTACAATGGCCTGAACAATGATGAACCTTACAGCCTCCAGAGAGCCCCAGGTATCCCTTGGACCACTTCTGCAGCACCAAAAAGTGATTACATGTTTAACCAGGGCAGCCCCCAAGGATCAGCCTCATATTTAAGAACTCAGCTTTTTTATTTTTAAGAGCCAGAGGTTTAAACTAAAGAGTGTTGTGTGGTAGAGCAAAGGAATGGCACATTTTTGGGGTTTGAAGTTGAGCATATATTTCAACATACTGGTGGACTGAAGGCTAATGAGAGATGGTCTCTTGCCACTGCATATGCTTGGAATTGTTTTTTATTCCTTCTTTTTCTGTGTCTCAGAAAATATACTACTGGTCTGTTTAAATAGTTTCAGGATGTAGAAGGATAAAAGAAGCTACATGAAATAATACTGTAGGGCTCTTATTTTTTTCTTTCTGTCCTTAACAGAGCTCCAAAAAACATTCCTCCTCGCTTTTTTTTTTAAATTTATAGTGTCATTAACCTTCAAGAAGAGGTTTTTAAACTTAAACTTGAGATTACTAAAATTGACTTTTGACTTCTTGATATTAATTTTATGATTAGTTTAATGATACTAAAAATCCATACAAAAGGTTGTAAGGTTATGCTAATTTAGCAGGTACCTTTCCTGATAGTCTTAATTATGTTATTTTTCTATTCCTATGTAATATTTTAAGCCTGTGTAACATTAAAAAATGTTAAGGAACTATTTTCAGATGTCACTATGACCTTTTAAAATACCTAATCTAGCTATTTAGAAGCTTTATAACTCATGGTCTTATTTTAAAAGGAGTGTGGGAGGATAATCAAATAAAGTATTTTCGTACTGAGCAAAAAGAGAAGAGCACTAATTCTACATTAGTAAGCACACTTCTTATAGAAGGTTGTCCTTCAGTACAACTGAATACCACTGAATATTGCAGTAGCACAACACCACTTGACTGTCCTTCAAGGTACCTCTATTTGTGGTTAGACATCCATTTAAAATTCCTTCCGCCGGATTATTACTTTTTTTTTGAGTTATTTTTATGATCCACAAACACACTGCCATATGGAACCTTACTTTTATGGTTATGTGAAATATGTGGCTGGTCTAAGTAGATTTCTCTGCATGTATGCAGCCAAAGACAGCCATCAGACAGTGCATGTTTCCAGGTGTTGTGTCCGTGGGACCCACGAGCTGCCTGAGTAACACACACACAGGTGCCATGTGTACAAAATGTTTGCCTCACAGAGTTCAGATCAAAATTGTTGATTTATAATAACATGTTGATTTATAATAACATGTTGATTTATACTAACATAATTAACTGTCAATTAGTGAACAATGCATTCAGGATCTGCTTGATGTTAAACCACTTAAACCACAACATGAGACGCAAGACTTGGACAAAGAGCTGCAGATTTTGAAACAGCTGCTGTAACTGATCACCCAAGGTTTAAATCACACACACATCCTCTCACAGGCTGTGTGGGCTTCAGGCACAAAGCCCCCTCTGGGCACTCCCTGCTTGCACCTTCCTCCCACGGGAGACAGGGCTGCTCCGTGTGCCCAGGATGTTCCCTGCAGGGGAGACACTTTTCTTGAGGGAGCACCTGAGGTCCCTCCCGGTTCTCCAGCTGTCCCTGGGAACCCAGGGAGTCCCTGCTCCCTGTGCCGTCACAGGGAACAATGCTCAAGCCAGCCTGGGAATGGCATTGCCACTAATTTTCATGCTGTTGTCTATCTGTTACTGGAAGTTTTCACTGTCTGAAGTCCAACTAAGAACCATTGTAAGATGCTTCCCCTGAGTATGAATTCTCTCTCTCCAGTGCAGGCTCATAAAGAGTAAGAAGTTCAGAGAAGCTTAAATACTGGAAGTTCTTAGGTTTTACCTTATTACTGCATCTACACTTTGACAACCTGAATTTGAAAAAAAATTATATTGGCCCAAGAGTTAAATAATCTTGCTGTGAAGACATCAAGAGATGAAGAGNTAAAGATGCATGCCTTCCCATAACACAGTATGTGTTTTTTTTAAAAAAACTCAACCTCTAGAAATAGGTGGTATATTCTTCAGTACTTGAATATTTGAGCATTACAAAGACATTCATCAGTGGCAAACTGAGCTCTCTAAGTCTCACAATAGGAGACAGTTTCTTCTATCACCTAATCATTTTCACACTTTTCTTTCAGTATTTTTTCCTAACTTTGTTTTTATCAATGCTATAAAAAAAATTACCTCCTGGACTTTATTTTGTTTTCTGTTTTTTTTATGATTGCACTATACATTTGAATCACAAAGCTAGAGTGCAGACTCTTTCTGAATTGTCCACTAAACATAAAAATAACTTTCTTAGTAGCTGTTTTCCAAAGTGCCACACAGGTAAGACAAAGCCACAACTTGAAGCAGGCCTGAATGCTGACATTAATTTAAAAATCAACAAGATTAAAGCTTTTTACATGTTCTAGGTAGTCCTGAAAGAAGGAGGGAGTTGGATTTGGTAATTCATATGGGTCCTTTCCAACTCAAGATATTCTATGATCTCATGAATTATTTCATCCTTGTTCCCTCCCACAGCACTATGCCCAGAGGTCTCGACTTTGCAGGGAGATCACTCTTGGTCTGGCAAGGTCAGGCAGAAAATGTTATTGGTTCCTGCTCAGTTTGAGGTGTCACTGGCTCAAATCCCTGGGCATCCCCAGCCTCTGATTCCTTACCTCCCTGTGACTCTTCCTCCAGCTGTCATCTTCCCTTCTTTCATGATTTTCTGAGATCACCTCTCCTCTTTAGAGACCTCTTCAGTACTTTTTCAGTATTGCCTCTTCTTTTCAGACTCCAAGTCCTTATGTTTAAATAGAAAATACTTTGCATAAGGAAATGTCTGATCAGTCTCATAATTAATCAGCAGTTCTGTCCCTTTGTTAGATAGTTCAAAAGTTTGGACATTCACCCCATTACACACAGACACCCAAGTGCAAGCTGCCTGCTAGAACTCACATTTCAGATATTTTTATAAGTGCCAAAGAAAACAGTGTCTATACCAATCATGCAATGTGTATGGCTGGTGCTCCTATCAGGTACCTAAATTTGCTATTGGTTACCTTTAAATTTCATTTTGTCTAAATAATTGTTTCCCAAAGCTATTCAGTTCACTATATATGATTCATCTCACCTAGTTTTAGCTCTTTCAAAAGAGTTTCAGTCTGAAACTGGACCTTTTATGTGTCTATTGGTAAACCATGTGCCTAAGCAGCCTTTATAATTTATAAAGACCTAGTTAATGAAGTTATTAGAAACCAGACAAATATTCTCTCACACTGCTGTTGACGCCTCTACTTAGGCAGCTGAATTTGCTCTAGAACATCATGTCTCTGTTGATTATATCTTCATTGACAATAATGAGAGCCTAGACAGCTTTTATGCTTTTGGACAAGCTGAATTTTGTCTGGCACATATAAATTTAAATGTCTTGAATCAAATTCTGTCTCACCAGCCTAGCCTATGTTTATTATATCTTGTCCTTCTCTAGTCTGGATAGGAAGAGGTGCCTCCAGAGAGTGATTCATTCTGCTTGCTTGAGGATAAAGACAGCATTCTCTCTCCTATTCTTCTAATTACAGAGAATATAAAATAATTATCTGAAGCTATACAGTAAATTCTTAGATAATTAAGATTAGATTAGATATGTTCCACTCTGGTTCAAAGGCACAGTCCTCTCCATTATTCACTGATTTCTTATTTTTTTTATTATTATCAACTTAGATGCCCATAATTTACATATATATGTGTATGTATATTTAGGTTTATTTGAGATTTTTTATTTGCAATATGTTTTTTTGTTCTTTTTCAGACAGTTCTAGCTTCTAACAAAAAAATTGGAATTGCAGGCAAACTGATAGGTTACATAGACTCAGATTTCTTAATGCAAAGAGAGTCATCCTCACCAAAGAGGTTATTTAAACTCTTGAAAACTTCAGTTTGCCCTAGGGGATTTTAGTAGGGAATCTGCAAATGATTACAGACAAATTCATAGCTGTTTTCCCATCTTGTATGATATCCTGATCCTTAGAAGCCATGTGGATTGCAATTCATAGGACAGGGGAAATTAATGCTTGAAAATGCCCCTCATATAAATCCTGCATTACATGGAAAAAAATTATAGTAATTATGATAATTTTTGTTTGTTCTGGTTTTGTTTTCAAGGCTGATGAAAAGGGACATTAAGTTTGATGCTCTTTACTGTATCCCTTTCCTTAATAGGCTATCCAGTGGACAAAGTTATTATTTACAGCACCTGTCATAATACAGCAGGATATAGATAAGAAATAAAGCCAAATATAAAACAGTCAAAGAAGATGAACAATAGTCCTTAAACAGGCACTTCTAAAATGTTAGAGTTTGTGTCTTTAAACTCAGACTGAAATTTAGTTTGACTGCTGTTCTTACAGAAGTAAGCAATGTCATCTTAGTTTCTTCTTCAGATTTGTCTAGGACTCCAAGTTGACATATTTCATTTTAATTAGCTATTCTATATCTGCTCTTCTTACTTAAAGAAACATCAGTCCTCTCTGTACCCAGACAACCTCTTCAGGTTACCTTGAGGTCAGCACCATAAATATAACAAGGGAAGAGCCACGACCTACATACAGGGCGGGCTCGCTGCTGGCAGCACGGCACCAAAAGCGAGTCCTGCAAAACTGGATCATGTTGCTCCAGAGATGAGGAGCCAGGGATGAGGAGCCAGGGATGAGCTGGGCCCTCCTCCCACACGGGCAAAAGAGGAAGAGTGATACATAACTGGGGGAGGAATAAGGCTGAGGGGAGAAGGATGGTCCTGGTGAGGCTTAGTTCTTTCTTTTGGAGGGCAAATTGAGACAGCTACAGAAGGAATATTTCAGTGGGATGCCATGAACTTTTGCCCCTGCTCTGAACAGCAGCAGTTAACCTCATCCTTGTCACACTGCAGCCCTGCCTTTGGTGTACCCCATCACCTGCTGGTCCAGGTCACTGTTAACTCCATGTGTGCCTGGAGCTGGCTCTGTCAACACCTGCAAAGTGAGCAGCTATCAGGAGGACTGTCCATTTTACATGTCACAAAACAAAATGCAATCTTTCTCTCCTAACTTCATTTATTCAAAACCACATTGTACAGTAAGAATGAAAAGTTAAAGCAAAATATTTCCTGAGGAGATAGTTATTGGATTTTGCTCAGAGGTTAGGTTAGGAAGAAACAAGTATTTTTGGTTTTCCATGCCTGTAGCTTACTAAGTGGCCTATAACTGGAATTGAAACCCAAAGTCAAAAATCAATTTGCTGGTTTTTAAAATAATTTCTAGAATAAAAAAGAAAAATGAAGAAAGCTATTGTTTTCCAGAAATTAAATATTCAGAAACACAGAATTATGATGAGTCTTTCTAAATTGTCCAGTCTATAGCAAGCAAACCCTTAACTAACATTAAATAGTGAAGAAGAAAAAAAGATTATGCCATATATCTAAAGAATATAATACACTTTCAGAACCAGACCCCAAATGGAGATTGAGAAACAATGGGCATAATTTGAACCAGGAAAGGTTCATGCTTTTAAAATAAAGTAAAAAATAAAAACTTTTTGCCCTGGAGAAATGTCAAGTAGTTGAGTATGTTGCCCTAAGAGGTTTTGGCATCAGTACCTTTGAAACAGGGATAAAACCTGCAATAATCTGGTCTGACATCATAGTTGACATGGTTCAATATATCCAAATTTCCAATAAACACAGAATTGGAAGAGGAGGTCGAAACTCTTAGCTTATTTTCCTCTGTAGTTTTCAATGTTTCTGCCCAAAGGACCTGAGAAAAGATAAAATGTAGTCCAGATTTTCCAAATATAAGTAAGGATAGAATCCAACAGTTTTTATGTGTTCTAGAGGAGATGGAGTAGTTTCCTGGAGTTCCAGGAAATTCATTGTGTTAACTAAATGCATAGAAACCACCTCCATTTTGTTAAAGCCCCTGTGCTATAAAAGCAGACACTGGGGAAACATCAGGGAAAAGTACCCTGTGTGCTTGCTTTATATCTATACTCAGCATGAGTATGCCTCAGAACTTTTGGAATCAGGATGGACCTTTGGTCTGACTCAGACCATTCTAATAATCTGGTTCCAAGTAATGAGTGGTGATCCTGAAGGAAACTCACCAACACAGAGGCTGAAAAACACAGGTAGAAAGGTTTCTGTGGTTCAGCACTAATTCTCTTTAAGATTGTTTACTTTTATTATGAATATATTATGTACTGAATCCAGATCAGAGTATACAGCATTCCCAGCCTGATTGTTTGAAATCCCAAACTGAATACATACTTTCCCAAATTCTAATATATTAGAATGTAATTAAGTATAGTAAATTAAAGCTAAGAAAACCCTATGGCATATAAGAGTATCACAGTTAAACTTCATTTGCAAAATAAAGGCTCTGAGATATGGAAAGCAAGAAAATTAAAAGGCAACCCTCTAAAACAAAGGATATATTTAACATTTGTTCTTTTGGTTTTAGCTTGGCAGCTGCTAAGAAAAAAAAAACACTAGTCAAAGAGAAAAGGCTGTTACATCCTCCAGCAGTAATACTCTAAATATAAACTGTAGAGTGTTCAGATACCATTGGATTATTGGGATTGTGATGGTTCACAAATTGGTCATTATGACAGCAGAATAAAGGGAAAAGAGATTTTCAGCACAGAATGTACAAATGGTAAAGAGAACTGAAGAATTAATTTTGCATTAATGAGACAAGTTCTCCAAAGCTAACAGGGCAGACTGTTGAAGGTAGGTTTATATTAGATATGTCAACTAACTTTCATCTGTGAAGATATTACAGGGAATAAATAAAGCTTTCTTTTTAAGAGATACTTCTTTCAGTTCTAACTTTCTAATGTGCACTGATTTTCTTAAAGATTTAGATTAAAAAAATAATTATTTTATTTGTGTTATGTTTTGCATATTACTTGGGAACAATGTTAATGAGGCTCACGGGCCTATTTTAAGGTATCAGCAGGCAGCTGGTTTTCAGTTCAGCAATGCAGAAATCCAGACAGCAATAGACCCAATAATAGTTTCTCACTAATTAGGAACAATTTAAAAAAACCCTATCAGCAAGATATGTAAAATTCAGCTGCTCAAGAGAAGAATTTTTTGATTTGGTGGGCGCTTTTTTTTTTAGCACTGTTGTTTTTATAATTGTTGTTATTGGATTAGTTTGGTTTGGTTTGGTTTGCTTCAGTTTAGTTGTTTGTTATTTTGTTGCTTGATTGTTTTTCAAATTTACCTCTGAAGTGTATACAAAGTAAGGAACAGTAGAAATTTGTTTGTTGGTTGATATATAACCCTTTTGTCTCACTACACTTCACCATGGAGACATGCAGACTTTTCAGGCTGGAAATGCAGATCAGAAATTTGCTCTGACCCTTGTATTCCACACACAGGCTGTGCACAGTTCTCTGTTAAGGTATCTCACCCAAATGCCTATATTTTCTTCAGCAGCTTTAAGCATGTGTTGAATATGTTGAATGTACTTCCTTTATAGGTGTAGTTTCATTAAATTCTTCTAGTTGCCTTAAACCTTGGATTATAAGGTGTTTTTCTTTCAGGAAGTCACTACTTTCCTGGAAAGAAAAGATGCTCTGGACTAAACTGGAATATTGAAGAGGAACAAATCATCTGATTATGCCACACACCTGAATAATCTGCAAATGGATATGGTCCTGGGTATCACATCTTGTCTTCAAGAAAGACCTCAGGGCCTGTTTGAGTTCTGCGGATTTGCAGTTCATCTCTGTAGTGGCTGATATTATGGAATAGGATTAAGAATAAGATCTTCCTTAAATGCAACTGAATATGTGAGTAAATCTCAGTTAAATTTTTCTGTCTAAAAATTACGTGCCTAGACTAAGGTTGTTACCTGTGTTTCATAGATATCTATGAACTCATGGCTCTCTGAGCATGTCTAGTGAAAGGACTAGTGAAAGGTGTCCATGTGCACAGCAGGGAATTTGGAAATACATGAACTTTAAGATCCCTTCCAACCCAGGCCATTCTATAAATCTGTGACCTGTTGTCTATGAAAGGATGAGAGGACTTTCAAAACATGAACCAGGATTTTTCAGGAGAAGTAGGATGAATTGTTATATACAAGTTCCATCTTCCAAAGCAGCCAGATGAAATGTTTCTTAAACCAGACACCTAATTTTTCAGGTGGTTAAATCTAAATGAAGTGAACCTGACTGTAAGGGTCCTTATTCTCTGAGGAACTTTTAACAATTCTTCTGAAAATGTGAAAGGCTTTAAGGTATTCCACTGTATTTTGTAGTTTGATGTCCGATGAGTACATCCACTTGAGGTTAAATAAAAGTTTTTCATGCTGTTTAGGAAAATTGAAGTATGCTTTAAGCAGGGACTGGGAAGTAAGTGGAGTTGTTTGGGTTTTTTTTAAATCATATCAAATTTCTTAAACCAGAGGGACTAAAAACCACTATACAAATAGTCTCTTAGTTGAGAAGCTCAGTCCTCTTCCAGAGCCTTATCCTGTCTAAGGAGCTGATCCCAGTCAGAGACCAATTTTGCTGTTAATCTTACAGTATTACTGCCCATAAACCTGGGTAATAAAACTCAAAGTACCACACTGTATGTCTTCACAAACCTGAATGTCAATTTGCAAATTATATATATAAATTCTACACCTACTGACAGATGCATACTGTGCTTATTATATGTCCAGTTAATCAAAAGGAGGCAAGGATTATATTGGGTGTCACCATCTTTGAACTTGGAAATTCAGACAGATTTTGTTGACTATGTTGTAGTGGAGTGGCCATGGCTGGATGCCAGGCATCCACCAAAGCTTCTCTGTCACTCCCCTCCACAGCTGGGCAGGGAAAAGAAAATATAATGAAGGTTTCATGGGTTGAGATAAGGACAGGGAGAGATCCCTCAACAAATACCATCATAGGTGAAACAGGCTCTAATTAGAGATATGAATTGAATTTATTACTAACAAAGTCAAAGCAGGGTAATGAGAAGTAAAATAAAACCTTAAAAAATAAGACCTTAAAAAAAGCCACCTTCTCCCCACCCCTCTCTCCTTACCAGCTCTACTTCCTACCCCAGGGGGCCAAGGAGACACAGAATGGGGATTATGATCAGTTCATCACCTACAGTTTCTCCTGCTGCTCAGAGAGAAAGTCATTCCCCTGCTGCACCATGGGTTCCCTCCCACGGGAGACCATTCTATGTGGACTTTCCTGATGTCAGTCCATCCCATGGGCAACAGTCCTCCCAAAATGCTGTGGGTCACTCTTCCATGGGGTGGAGTCCTACAAGAAGAGGCTGCTCCAGCATGGAAGCAGGGTCCCTCTCTCCACAGCTCTCTCACATTTGAGTCACATTCTCCTCTCAGGCATCCCCTGCTCCAACCTGGGTCTCCTCCACAGGGTGTGGGTGGATCTCTGCATGCCCCATGGACCCATGGGCTGCAGGGAGACTGCTGCTGCCCCATGGCCATCACCACAGGCTTCAGGGGAACCTGTGCTTTGGCACCCAGACCACTCCTGTCCTCCTTCTCCACTCATCTTGGTGCCTGTGGAGTTGTTCCTCTCACATGTTCTCACCCTCTTCTCTGACCACAATTACAACAGCACAATAACTTTTTTATTATTATTATCATTCAGTATGTCATCATAGAGGCATTACCACAATTTCCAACTGGCCCTGCCCTGGCCAGGGGCACGTGTGTCTTTGGGGCTGGCTAGCACTGGCTTTGCCACATATGGAGGAACTTTCTGGCAGCTCCTCACAGAAACCACCCTTGTAACCCCCCAGTGCCAAAGCCAGGCCAAGAAACCAAATAAAATGTCTGGTGCCAAAGAAACCCCTGAGGAGCCCTGGGGTACGTGACGGTCCTTTTGGACATCTACTGGCAAGTATTCATGTCTTTATCAACATAGGGAATGAACAACTAAGAATCTCTTCAGCTCTCACAGAGGATGATTCAGTGTATGCAGAGATGATTCACTGGAGCTGAAGACCTACACTGTACCAAGTAAGAGTTGTAGAAACAGGCGTGAAAAAGCTCATTGTGCTCAGCAGGCAAATGAATAACGAATCTTCTGTCTGCAGCTCTTGGGACACTTGTATTTCTGTGCCACAAATATCTTCATTAAAGATTAATCATATCTTGTAGCAAACTGCAGGTCTCTCGCTCTTATCACAGGAGAATTTCCCTGTGGCATTAAAGGAAATTGTGCTGTAAATGTATGCATAATTTCTAGGAGATATTTTTCAAGTATTTTCGGTTATTTTACATCTTGGTGTTTTCAGCCTAAAGCTGCTTTGTATGTTTTATGTGCAAAATTTCTCATTACTTTGAATTTCTGGAAACAATAAAGTAATTTAATATAAAGCAGCTTAATAAGAAGGAGACTCTATACACACTGCAAATGATTTAACTTCACCTATACTCTTTTATTAACAGCCATTACTTATATCCTCTCTGAACCTACTGAGGTCAGAGGAATGAATGTTGTTGCCTCTGGTGGACTGTGACTAAACAAATACAGTATAATGCAGAAGAAGATACTGCTAAACATAACCAAATCCTTTGAATCATGTTAAAGGACTTCTCAGTGAAGAACTTCACAGAATGCTGTCTCTAAATGAGTCACTTGCACCTTCAAAATGTGAAGATGCTTTATTTGGATACCTCTGCCCCCCACATTTGTAGCTGTCCATCTGCTTTAATCCTCTACTTTGTAGTACTGACTCTGCAGGTGTGCACCTGCTCTACTGGCCCAGTAGTGCTCACATTACTGCAGGGAATCCAGTGGTGGCTGTGAGGGGTGAGAAAGAGATTGCTGAGCACTTTTGGAGGGTACATGTTTAATCAGACCCAGTTTATGTACCAACCCAATCTCACCATTCAGGAGGGCACAGTCAGCTCTAGAAGATTATTTCAGCACACACAAGATCTACAGGAAAGGGCAGGCTCTCCTGAAGAGCAGATATCTGTATCTCTAGAAGTTGATACCTTTTCCCAATGGATGAGTATGGGTGGTAGCACCTATTGATTTAGAGAATCATGTAATACTTGGAAATGAAGATTATGAGTTGTTCTAAGAGCTGAGACTTGAACAGATAATTCCTTTAGTCTTGTTATTTTTTGTATTTCAGATGCCAGTAATATTACTACCAGATGTTTAAAAATACAAACCAAGAACCTCTGTGGTTAAATGCCCTGCTGCAAATACCAACACTGCAAGGATGGAGCAGACAACTCCCTACCAAGACATTGTATTGCAGTAGACTCTAAGATGTCTTGATATACATGGAGTTAAATTAGACACATAGAGGTATCATTTGCTTTATATAATATTTTTCAAGATTACTGTATGAGTAATGCTTACAGCAAGGCACTATCCTATTTGAACCTTCACTAGTTAACCCCTTGGGAGTCACTAAATATTTTAATGAGACATAACTGCAGAATGGACACAGATGGTAAGGCTGTGAGAAGAAGAGGTGTGGAAGAAGGAGTATTGTGTAGCCATGGAAACAATGCCTCTCTTTCTTCCTCCCTTCTCCCTTTTAGGTTCAGCAATGCTGCATATCATTAGGTGTCTGCCTCTCCTGACAGCGGCAACTTTGCAGGGTCAGTCAGTAAATCTCTGTATCCATTCATACTGTCAGCACTAAGTGATAGAAAGCCTGGGGAGGATGTGAGATGCATACCAAACAGGCTTCTGCTCTGTGACAGTCTAGTCACGTATTCTTATGCAACTGTCAATTTTGAGGCTCAATTCAATAAGAAAGAACAAAATGGAACAGGCCTGGCTAGACAGTGTTCTGTTATTGTAGTTTCTAAAGTTCATTTCAGTGCTCAAGTAAGTAAAAATGCTGAAAAATGAGACTTGACTGTGTGGGTACATAGGACAAATGGAATAAAGCTGTGACTGAGCTCTGGTTAAAAGCAGTTTTGTTAATCCACTGCAGTCAGACCTTAGAGTTGGTGTTTAATTGTGCTAAACTGGATGGTGATATGCTTTTGAATTGGTAGCAAAAAAGTAAATGTTAAAACCCTTGAATGTCAGTTATTCTCACACAGAGCTGTTCCCATGTGTACCAAGAGCACTTATTTATGCCTAGCAAAAAGCCTTATAATTATAAGAAGTTGAAGTAGAAAAAAAAAGGCTGAGTAAAAATAGAATAGAAATTCAGTCTAAATGCACTGAAAAAAAATTCAACATGAGATCTATCCTCACCCTTTTCCTCTCATTTTCCTCTCATAGCAGTAATTAAACCAATTCTAAATGCCATATTTAACTTATTTGGGGTTAGAGATTTCAGGAGGGGATGGAAAGGCATGAATTTATGGATCTGCCAAGTAGAAGGAATAAATCCTATAATTTTAACATAAATTTGAGTTTCTCAAAACTTTTAACCCCACAGAAGTGTGAGGCACAAATGATGACATCATAAGTGGCAACCCTCAGAAAAATTACCAGCTATTCTAGTAGAAGAATGGGAATGAAAACAACTTGGGGCTTAATTTGCACAGGCAAATGCAGAAATACATCCCCTCCATGGATTGCATGTTTTACCTACCTTGTGCATTGGGGAAAGATGATTTCTGCAGGCCTTGTTGCTGCATTTCCCCCTCTGCACTGGGAACAGCCCTGTTGGGAGTGGAGGAGTTTCTGTGGGGAGTGTTCCTCTCGCCCAGGAGGATGAGACAATGTCTGAGTCACTGTCTGCATCCTGATCGTCTTCAGGGTCAGCACAAAGCACTCAAACTAACGACCCCAAAAACACTGATTTATCCCAAACCAGAAAACTGGATAAGGCACAGGTCACTCCTGCTTTTCTGACCCAGTGAGTCACAAGTCAGTCTTATCCACACTGGCTGGACTCCATGATCCTAGAGGTGTTTTCCAGCAATTCTATGATTCTGTGATCTTCTCCTGGCCAGGGGCCAATGGAAATGGAACATACTGTGGATCTTCAGCCATGATCCAGGAACAGATCCTGACAGACAGCAACAGAAAGCAGCTCCACAGGTAGGGAGTGCAGGCTGCTGCTGGAGCTGACATGTGTGCTCTGGTGTGATCGGTGATGTGTGCCTGAGCCGTCCCTGCTGATGTTCCCTGAGAGATTTGGGTTACAAAACAAGAGAGCAACTGACATTGCATTGCACTTTGGGATGCTTGCTCAAAAGGAATACTTAATGGGGTAACATGCAGCTCACAAAGGGGTCTCCCCATCTAGACTTGACTGTTGAGCACGGAGATTGGGCCAGAAAATGTGAACCACCAGACAAATTGTGAAGATGTCCTCCATCCAGAAGGACTGTTTTGTTCTCCTGGACTGAAAAAGAAACCCAGTCAGCCTATAGCTTAATGTATGTACATTCTTCCACAGTATATTTAAATCTTGGTATATTAAAACACAAGATAAAAAAATGCAGAATTTAGAAACCATTGGCTGTTACATGCTTAGTTTACATGAGCACACATGCTTCCAGCTTATTTTAATCCTTCAAATATTCTGATTTGTTGTCTCTGGGCATCACATTTATTTCTGCTGTGCTTGTGCCACAAGATATTGCTTTCCTTTTTGTTTTTTAGTTCAAATATTATTTGTTTTGGTTATTTGTTTGGGGTGGTTGGTTGATTGGTTGGTTGGTTGGTTGGTTGGTTGGTTGGTTGGTTGGTTGGTTGGTTGGTTGGTGTGGGACTTTTGTTTGTTTGTTTGTGGTTTTTGGTTTTTTTTCTGTGTTTCCTGGGAGCAGAGGCTGACCTCACCTGAAAACCATCTTTCAGGTAGTTGTAGAGTAATCAGGGCACCCCTGAGCCCTTTTCTCCAAGCTAAACAACCCCAACCTCAACTCCCTCAGCTGCTCCTCATATCACTCACTCTCAAGATCATTCTCAGGGTTAGCTTTGGACCATAAAAATCCAACCCAACCAACCCTAAAGAATTACTTTGCAAATGAGTATTTTGATTGTAAATGCTTCCTGTGAAGGTTCAGAAATTTTTCACATAAAAAGTTAAAGTTACTTGTAATCTGAACATGATGACAAGGCAGTCACCATGTCAGGAAGGAAGGACAGCCTTGTCATTAGAGCACTGGACCTTGGAGAAATGACTTCAACTCTTACATCTCTTGGTGTCTTTCTTCTTAATTTGTTTCTCTTAAAGAAAATTACACAGACTGGGATTGTGCAGGTTACAAGGCAAAATCTGTTGGGGAGCCAGGAATGCCAAAAATTTTCAAGTATATAGAAATCACCAATGAAGACAAGGTGACTAATTTGTTTTCCATATGCATGATGGAAATAATGGATTTTAATTTGGTGTGACTTGGTCTATAGGCAACAAAAATAGGGACAATAATAGAAAGCAGGAATAAAACAAGCTCATGGAATACTGTAGATTTGTCAGGAATATATTGAATGTATTCTGCCAGAAATCACCTAGATATAGTTGGTCCAACTCCAAAAGAAAGAATAGCTTAGACAATGTTTTGAGTGATCCCAGAATCATCTCTGGCTGTGCCTACAGAAGGAATTACTTTGGTACAGCAGGACAAGATCAGAAGAGTGAGGCAGTAGGGGACATCTACACTAAATATAATATGCAGGATTTAATTCAGGATTAATTTAATTGGAACCAAACCTCCTCACAAGCAGGTGGATGAGAACTGACTCAGATTACCAACCACTAGTTCAAATCCCTATGTTTTCTCCGGGATTTGGAGCTTATATGATGTGTAGCTGATGTAGAATCTGTGGTATACTAGCCTTCAAAATCAACATAGTCTGAATATATGAAAACTACTATGCTAACTGAATTAATATGAAATAAAGGTGGTTGACTTCCTGGCCTTGCTATTATTCCAAACCAAATGCTAATGTGCTTGCAGCCTGTTATCTGGAAGGAGATTATCTGGACTGTACATTAGCCAGGAGTTGCCTTCACTCAATACCCTGTATGAGGCACAGTGCCAGGGAGGGAGTGTTGCAATGCACACACTCCTCACATCATGGCTGACTGTGCACAGTGAGGATTAAAAGACTTCTACGAAACCTCTTTGTATTTTTTTTCAAAGTTGAATGTGCTAAAAAATGCTTATAACATAATATGCATATGAATTAACCGTATTTTTTCCTTTTTCTGATTTTTTTTCTGAGACCTAGTTACATCTGCCATATCTTTGCTCTGTATTCAATACTGAGAATATAAACTCTCCAGGTTCTATTTTTCTATTTATGCAAGCATAGGATAGTCATAGAATCACAGAATTGTTAAAGCTGGAAAAAAGCCATCATTTGAATGAATATCACCATGCCCACTAAATTGCATTGTGTAGTGACACATCTACATATTTTTTGAACATTTCCAGGAATGGCTACTCCACCACTTTCCTGGGCAGCCTGTTCCAATGCTTAATCACTCTCTCAGTGAAGACATTTTTCTTTATATCCAGCATAAACTTCTCCTGGTGCAACTTGAGGACATTTCCTCTCATGCTGTCACCTGTTACTTGGGAGAACAGAGTGATCCTCACCTGGTCATCACCTCCTTTCAGGCAGCTGTAGAGAGTCACAAGGTCCCTGCTGAGCCTCCTTTTCTCCAGGCTGAACACCCACAGCTCTCTCAGCTGCTCCTCACAGGACTTGTGCCCCAGACCCTTCCCCAGCTCCACTGCCCCTCTCTGGACACGCTCCAGCTCCTCAGTGTCCTTGAAGTGAATGGCCCAGAACTGGACACAGCACATGAGATGCAGCCTCTATAATCCCCATGGAGAACTTGACTGGTATTTTTGGGTGCTCCTGTGCACCAAAGACATACAATTATATATGATCAGTTAATGTGCATCTTACCTAACTCCCACTCTATAAAACACAGTTGTCTGTAATTAAATTAGTCCTATGGATAATCTTTGTAATCACTTGAGACCACTGCCTCAAGGGCATAGCATCATAGAATCATTTAGGCTGGAAAAAGTCCTTTAAGGTCATCAAGTTCAACCATTAACCCAGTACTGCCTGGCTCACTCCCTCCTATGGTAACCATCTAGAGAGTGTGACAAGAATGCAGAGCATGCCACTGTTTGCACTGGCTGTGGAAGGAACCTTGAAAAATAGCTCAAACTAAGAAAACCTTCCAGTGAGTGGTAGAGAAAACTGAGACTTGTCCTGTCTTTCTGGAGGACTTGAATTATACATAAATTAAAAGAGTTTAAGAAAATAAGGTCAATAATAGTGCTGCCAATGAAACAAACCCAACATCTAACCTCATTATACTCAAGTGTCTGCAGAAAGATCCCTCTCTCTCCCTGTTTCTTTGTCCTGCAGAGCTGTCTCCTGACTTGAGGGTAGATGGGATCTGTGTTTTGTGCTTAGGTCTGAAGGCTTTGTCACAGAACACACCTGCAAGACAGGGCTCTGTTACATTCTGCTTATCAGCAGACCTTGGAGTACACTTCCAGAAGGGTTCAGGTCTGGCATTGCCATTCTCTTTTATTCCTTCTTGTTATCAGACATTTGCTCTTTTAGCTAATCTCTCCTTTTAAGAATTTCAAAGGCTCTAGAGAAGCTTAATTTTTTTCAGTTTGAAATTCATTCTGCTCCCTCTCTAATCTGAAGACAGTCCAGCACTCCTAAATTAAAATAAAATATGTTTCTTTTAAAAAGTATTTAATTCTTTCTTTTCAAGACCAGTCATGTTCTCTTTATCATGTTCACTTTATTTTGTTAAATGTCAAAAATATCCTTCCCTATGGTGATGGCTGCTCAGTATATTTTGGTCTATACTTTTCATTGAAATTTATAGTTATGTGAATCTCAATATTAAAGACAAGTAAGGTTTTAACATCCAAACAGTGCTAGGTGTATGTAGTTCATTATTGACTTCTGGCTGAGAATGGTCATGAAGGATATCCTGAATGCTGGCCAAAGCATAAAGCACTGTGACATTAAAGTCATTAAGGAACAAATGCCAGAAGAGGCAGGCGTGCCATAGGCTGGGTCCCAAGCTTAAGATGAGGCATCATCAGCTTCCCACTTTCTTCTGGNTTTGAATGAATATCACCATGCCCACTAAATTGCATTGTGTAGTGACACATCTACATATTTTTTGAACATTTCCAGGAATGGCTACTCCACCACTTTCCTGGGCAGCCTGTTCCAATGCTTAATCACTCTCTCAGTGAAGACATTTTTCTTTATATCCAGCATAAACTTCTCCTGGTGCAACTTGAGGACATTTCCTCTCATGCTGTCACCTGTTACTTGGGAGAACAGAGTGATCCTCACCTGGTCATCACCTCCTTTCAGGCAGCTGTAGAGAGTCACAAGGTCCCTGCTGAGCCTCCTTTTCTCCAGGCTGAACACCCACAGCTCTCTCAGCTGCTCCTCACAGGACTTGTGCCCCAGACCCTTCCCCAGCTCCACTGCTCCTCTCTGGACACGCTCCAGCTCCTCAGTGTCCTTGAAGTGAATGGCCCAGAACTGGACACAGCACATGAGATGCAGCCTCTATAATCCCCATGGAGAACTTGACTGGTATTTTTGGGTGCTCCTGTGCACCAAAGACATACAATTATATATGATCAGTTAATGTGCATCTTACCTAACTCCCACTCTATAAAACACAGTTGTCTGTAATTAAATTAGTCCTATGGATAATCTTTGTAATCACTTGAGACCACTGCCTCAAGGGCATAGCATCATAGAATCATTTAGGCTGGAAAAAGTCCTTTAAGGTCATCAAGTTCAACCATTAACCCAGTACTGCCTGGCTCACTCCCTCCTATGGTAACCATCTAGAGAGTGTGACAAGAATGCAGAGCATGCCACTGTTTGCACTGGCTGTGGAAGGAACCTTGAAAAATAGCTCAAACTAAGAAAACCTTCCAGTGAGTGGTAGAGAAAACTGAGACTTGTCCTGTCTTTCTGGAGGACTTGAATTATACATAAATTAAAAGAGTTTAAGAAAATAAGGTCAATAATAGTGCTGCCAATGAAACAAACCCAACATCTAACCTCATTATACTCAAGTGTCTGCAGAAAGATCCCTCTCTCTCCCTGTTTCTTTGTCCTGCAGAGCTGTCTCCTGACTTGAGGGTAGATGGGATCTGTGTTTTGTGCTTAGGTCTGAAGGCTTTGTCACAGAACACACCTGCAAGACAGGGCTCTGTTACATTCTGCTTATCAGCAGACCTTGGAGTACACTTCCAGAAGGGTTCAGGTCTGGCATTGCCATTCTCTTTTATTCCTTCTTGTTATCAGACATTTGCTCTTTTAGCTAATCTCTCCTTTTAAGAATTTCAAAGGCTCTAGAGAAGCTTAATTTTTTTCAGTTTGAAATTCATTCTGCTCCCTCTCTAATCTGAAGACAGTCCAGCACTCCTAAATTAAAATAAAATATGTTTCTTTTAAAAAGTATTTAATTCTTTCTTTTCAAGACCAGTCATGTTCTCTTTATCATGTTCACTTTATTTTGTTAAATGTCAAAAATATCCTTCCCTATGGTGATGGCTGCTCAGTATATTTTGGTCTATACTTTTCATTGAAATTTATAGTTATGTGAATCTCAATATTAAAGACAAGTAAGGTTTTAACATCCAAACAGTGCTAGGTGTATGTAGTTCATTATTGACTTCTGGCTGAGAATGGTCATGAAGGATATCCTGAATGCTGGCCAAAGCATAAAGCACTGTGACATTAAAGTCATTAAGGAACAAATGCCAGAAGAGGCAGGCGTGCCATAGGCTGGGTCCCAAGCTTAAGATGAGGCATCATCAGCTTCCCACTTTCTTCTGGATTTGTGGGAACAGTGTGTTCAAATCTGCCTGAGCTGTCAGGTCACTCAGGTTTTCTGCTCAGTGCTCTAAAATCTGTGAATTTTTAGCAAAGAATATTTTCCTCCCTGAGTAACCTGAAGGGCATGATTAGAGACAGTTTGGGCTGGGTTGAGATTTGAGGAGAAGGAAGAAGCAAAGCATTCTATGGGCTGAGTTACTGTAGCCAGCAAATGCCATTGGCAAGACATCTGGCCAAATCTTCCAGAGATGTGCTGGGACCAGCACAGAGGAGGGATCACCAGGCAACCTCCGTGTGTAGAAAACTTTCAGGTGCTATGATTTTCTCTTTTATACATTAGTAATGTAGATTTTCTCTGAAATGCAGTGCAGTGCCTATCATCTTGGTAGGTCAATTACTCTCAATTTGATTTCAGATGTGTTCAGACGAGAAATAAAATCAAGTCTTTCAGGAGAGCTAGGAAAAGGCACTAATTTGTCAACTTTACTGGTTTATTCCGAGTAGATAAAGAAATACCATTACTACAGAGCAAAAGAAAGAGACAAAGAACCACACTGATATTGGAAGACCCATAAAACCATTGTAAAGAGTCCTTAACACAGTGCCACAGACACTAACAGCTAACACACACACAGTGTAATTCCCTTACACTCTGCAGCAAACCTTGGTGGGAACCAAAATCTCGGGCAGGCTACAACAAATGAAGTCTTGAGTACCTCATCCTGCAATGGCAACTCCAAGGACCTCTTGTGTTTCCTTTATGTCTAATATTGTTTAAGTTTACATTGCTAATCAGTTGTCAAATTGTAAGTTTTTCCTGTGTTTTTATGTAGGAGTTGTTATCTGTGAAAACATGCTAATGATTCAGTAAAGATAATAATAAAAAAACTAGGAAATTTTTGGCTGTATCTTCAGTATTCTAAATAAAGCATTTAATCATGCCATGTTCTATATTAACATGATGTAAACAGCAGATTTTTGATACATAAAATGGGGCAAAATTTGGCCCTAGATCAAAATAAAATTTCAAGAAACTACTTGAAGTGAAATAATGTATTTTAATACATATAAACTTTTCTGGAATATAATATTTCACTAAGAAATTCTGGTGTTTCTGTTTTTCTTCATGATCCAAAGAAATAATTATTTTAGATCTGAGAATATCCCTGGGGATATGCTTTGCTTTTGGAGAATTCTAAGTCATGAGTGTTAGCTTTTCCAGATCAGAGATACTTTTGGTTTCTGCATATAATTATAGTAAATATTAGGTTACAGGGTAAAATATTATTTTGAAGGTTTAAATTCTCCAGCATTTTTTATTTCATGCTAAAAGTACCCATAAACCTTTTTCCTAAATTCTCCAGACTGTGGAACTGAAAAGTAAGGTCCCAAATGTATAGTAAATCCATATAAAAATTTCCTCTGCATAGGAAAGCCATCTTGTACATAGTTTTGGTACATTTAAATGCCCAGAATGAAACAACACAGGGGTAAGAATCACCACAAGGAAGAAGCAGAAATGGTTTTGTAGAATCACCCCAGATCCTTGGGACTTAATCAATGACAAAACTCTGCCGGATCTCTGATTTGTCTCATTATACTCTCACTTTTCTCTATACCAATATTTTCTTTGGGAGAAGTGAGATGGGAAAATGTGATAGAATCTGAGAAGCAAATGTGCTTTGTTCTGAGCTGTACTTGCCAAAGGACAGGTGATGGCAGGATGAGTTCTCACAGTATCTGATGCTTGATCATTCCACTGATTCTTGTTTCTGCTCAAGTCATGAACCCACCACCTGTACTACATTGTCTGCTTATCCTTTGTCATCTAACTTCAGAACTTTTTCACCATATTAGGAAACTAAATTTTTAAATACAGAGCAGTTCATGCCAATGTGTATATGGTGGGGACCTTCTGAGGGAATGACAAACTTGGAAAATCAGGGGTTTTTTGCAGGGTAATATAGTGATAAAAGCTTGAAATCAAAAGCTGAAAGAGAAAAAAAAGGCTGAAAACCTTCTGGCTGCAGGAGACTGCCTGCCAGTGCAGATGGAAACAATCAGAAACCTAAGAGCTTCAATTACTGGCAACCAGGAATGGAGGGATAGGGTGGGAGAGGGAGGTACTGAGAGGAAGGAAGGCGCGGAAGGAAGGCGCGGAAGGCGCGGAAGGAAGGCGCGGAAGGAAGGCGCGGAAGGAAGGCGCGGAAGGAAGGCAGGAAGGAAGGAAGGAAGGAAGGAAATGATTCAGAGAAAATTCTGTACAAGATTTGTAGACTTATGATAATGCAAACGAGGGATATCAGTTAATTGTGAGGTCAGCATCAGCACACAATTGTCCTCTTGTAAGAGCTGAGAAGCACAGCCTTCAGAGCTGGCATCAGTGTGCAGGGGTCACAGGACACCACTCAGCCAGCCTGCCTAAGCTCTCCTCTCTGCTACCTGTGCCACGTCTCAGGATGCGTCTGACTGCAAAGAACAGGAGAGAACCTGCTGTTGCTAAGGCAGCCTTGTAGGTACATTGGATTTGTACAGTAAGCAAAGAGTGATGGCCACCACATCTCCAGCTCTCAATGGAAATGTAGCCTGAGGTATCATTATCATTTCAAGGTTCTCTGTTCTAGGGCTGAGAGGTACATGAACATTTCACTTATCAATACAAATTAATAGCATTAGATGAGTGAGTCAAGCAACAATTCATAAATCTGTGTGCTGCTAAATGACACTGTAATTCATCAAATCAAGGGCAAATGGAAAATAACTAGCCTTTGAGTTGCAGCTCACTGTATCTCTGCCAAAGGTGAGACTGTCTCCCAAGGCTTCTGAGAGCTTAAACACACAGATTTGTATTTAACTCAGCACCTTCTCTGATACTATTGATTAGTGGGCTGTACCAACTGTGGTTGTCCCCTCATCCAAACAAAACATTGGGCATTTAAGGATCAATGCAGAATGCACACTGTTGCTTTCCTGAATGTTGCTTGATTTCTCTTCCTTCTGACACAAAGGGATTGAGTGAGCTCCAGCAGGAGGCTGATACAGAACCAGCTGAGGGTGTCTCTCAGAGTGCTGCCCAGCACTGTCCAGCAGACATGGCAAGGAGCAGAGCTGTTCCTGCAGCACCGTGTCTCTGGAACTGAGCTGTCCCTCCAGCAGGGCTCCTGACGTGCTCAGGAGGAGCTGTGGAGCCAAGTGCCAGCTGAGGGATTGAGCACTCGAGCAAAGGGTCAGGAAACAAGCAAGGCTGGCTAGTGTGAGTCTCCTGGCATGCCAGGGCAGCTCATGCTTCAATAAAATGAGGATGATTTATTCCTAATTATTGTGGGGCAGAACTGAGTACAGAAGGCTTAGAAGACAGTTATGGCCTTCCAAAGACAGATCTACTCTTCCTCAGTCTGTAAGAATCCTGCACTATGTTTTCAGACCTTGGGATCTTTGGTCTTGAGCTGCCTGTAGGATGCAGCCCTGCACTCACTGGTTACCTTTAGTTGTGATGCTCAGGATTTTTAGCTTTTCACAAGCAGCAAGTACATAAATAAATGGACCCCCTAAGATTTCCGACAGAGTAAAAAATATTGTATTTCACAGAAATCAAAGTGCAGGATGTATTAAGTGGAAGATAACAGGTTTTCTGTTGCATTGATGTAATTCCAGAGGGATTAAACTGAATTCAATAGAGCCACAAACAATTTAGGCTGGTGACAATAAGAGAAAAATTGTATACTCGTAGCTACAGTAGTAGAAAAGATGACTTTATTTGTCTCCAGTTTGAATGCAAGTAATTTTTAGTATTTGTTGGCTAGCTTTTCAATGTCCCTGTGGAATAACATGAAATAGCATTTGTGAAACAGAAGCTTCTGGCGAACAATGCACAATCTTGTAAAAAAGGGTGAAAAATAGCACTGAGAATGCTACACTCCCAAAGGTATATGGGTTAAATATAACCAGTGGAAAACTGATCAGAAAGTGTTTCTGGCAAGGTGGATGATCAAAGTCACTGCAGTGCTATGCTGAAATAGATTCCTTTCTTTTTTCTTTTTCTAACATTTGGAAGTAATTGAGAAACAAAGAAATTATAAATTGAAAACAATATCAAGACTTTTTTTTATTAATCCCAATTAGGAACAAATATGAGTAGCCTGATTTTCTGAATTACCTTTTATATGTTACAAGCCACAAAACAAAAGGTATTTCAGCCCAGAGGGAAAGTCCCTGAGCTAGCCAATGTAAGCTTCAGTTCCTTATTTCATTTTGATTTTCTCTTGTTCTTCCATTTTTGTTACTTCTAATTCAGATATCATATTTGCTTACCTAATTTTGCCTGACTGAAAAACAATTAATTATCCTGTTTGCTTCAGGCTGATTCTCTATTCACCTTCTCCTGAAATATTGTCCAATGATTTCATAAGGAACTCATCCAGTGCAGAGATGCTGTTGCCATCCTCTCCATCCCTGCTGTGTATATTATGCTGGCTCCTTCAAAGTGTTGTACCCACTGGGTTCTTGCAGCTTTTTCCAATGCCAGGAATCAAACTGAGTTGTGATATTTGTTGTTGTTTTCAAACTGACAGTGAATCTATTTACATTTCATCTTAAAAATCCTAACTGTTAATCTACAGATATTTCATAACATCTATAGTGTCAGAGTTGCTTTTTCCTTTTCAGTATCACTTGATAATTTTTCTGCTAAAGAAAGTCTAGGTTTCCTGTTGTTGATATTTTGGTTTTTGGTTTTGTTTTGTTAATTGTATATTCTGTGTCTTTAACTATTTTTAAGTTCTCTTTGCAAATCTGAGTTACAACATTTCCATCAAGAGGTCTGGGCTCATATATGACTGTAGAATTCTAGTTAAAAGAAAAAGCCATTATCAGCCTAAATAAGCTACTCTGATCCTTGTTCCTTCATTACATGGGCTTTCCTCTTGTGATTATTTCATCTATTTTTAAAGACTCAGTTACTTGTTACTATGCTAACAATCATAATAGTCAGTAAGTCCTACCAAACTGCAAAATTTATATTGTAAGCACTTCAATCTAAGACCATTTGTGGTCTATTTTCTCTCTTTTTAATCTTTAGGGGAAAAAAAAGAGAGAGAAAGAAGGAACAATTTTTTTTCAAAACTGTCATATTCACTGGTAGACAACCATATTCAAATGTCTCTAATATCGTTTCTAAACCATGTCCTGAATTAATAAAAATAAATGGAAAGCAACTGAATACTTAAGGAAGATTTTTTTTTCTGTCTTTTTATTATTTAGAGTTATGGAATGAAGTACAAATTCAACTTTGACTGCTTCTTCACATTTTCAAAGAAGTGAATTATTGTATTTTTCCCTTGAGTGCACCAGCATGACTTATTTTACCTTTAGTACCACGTGCCATTCAGAAACCATTCAGAAAGTGGTCAGTCTTCTTCTGGGCAGTAACCCTTAGTTTTCACACACTGTGAATTTCTGCACAACCTAATGGCTTCATGCAAAAGACCATTAAACTCAGCCTCCTAAGGAACCACTTTTCTAACTCCAAGCACTTCTAAAAAACCCTTCAGAGACTGTGAGAAATAAAGAGAACATGGATGGTACTGATCTGAGAGGACTCAGTGGAGGCCCAGGCACCTTTCCAGGGTGCAGAGCTGTGTCTGTGAGGCTGCCTGCACTGTGCAAGTCGTGCCAGCAAACCTCACCACCAGGGAATTGTCGCTGTCTTATTTCACCCAGTAGCAGCTGAAGCTGGAAAACTGACTGCCATGGCACAATACTTAACCCAGAAGACTGGCTGCATAATGCCCACAGTAATATCCAAAATAACTATGCTTTTCATGGCTCCTGACAGAAAGTGAAAATGTTATTGAAAGCTATTTGAAGATGTGCTAAAAGGCATTGCAAGTTCTTCACATGAGTGACAGATTTAGGCCAAATAATATTCTGGAACATGAAGTCCTTGATGAGTGTGAAAACTCCTAATAATAAGGCAGATATGTGGATATTAAGGTTTTCCTAGCCATACTCTGCAAGTAACCCACAGTATGTTTATAATAATATTTTCTCCCACCAGCATTTTTTCATTCTGTTTTTCTGTCTTTTGGTTCTACCTCATGGAATGATGGAATTATTTGGATTAGAAGAGACCTTAAAGATCATCTATTCCAACCCCCTGCCACAGGCAGGGACAGCTTCCACTACACCAAATTGCTCAGAGCCCCATCCAACCTCGCCTTGAACAGTTCCAGGGAAGGGGCATCCACAATTTCCCAGGAAAACCTGTTCCGTTGTCTCACTATTCTGACCGTAAATATTTTCTTCCTCCCTATCACTCCATCCTTATAAAAGGACCCTCTCTGGCTCTCTGTAACCCTTTAGGTGCTGGAAGGTGCTCTGAGCTCTCCCTGGAGCCTTCTCTTCTCCAGGCTGAACAGCCCCAGCCCTTTCAGCCTGTCTTCGTGGGACAGCAGATCTGATCATCATCAACCTCCACCAGACTTGTTCCAACAAGTTCATGTATTTCTATCTTGGGGGCCCCAGACCTGGACACAACACTCCAGAAGGGGTCTCTTGAAAAGAGAGTAGAGGTTGTTACTATCATCAGGGTATTTGACCACTCCCTACCCATTAAGAGAGGAGGAACTGGCATTCCTTCATGCATTTTTATTCTTCTGATTCTGCTGTTAACCTATGACTTTTAGAAACAAAAACATTGCCTTGGTTTAGATTATTTGGAATTGCATTATTTCATTTAACATAGACAACAGTAAGGTTTAATCTGTGGGTCAATGTCAGACAGATTTCTTATGCAGGGCCAGATTCTGGTTCAGAAATAAGAACTCAAAACATTGATCACTACTGCCAAGGGCTCCAGAAAGTATCATATCTTTTCTGCCCTTTACAGTTTATTACATTTTTAAGCTGCTTTGGGATTTTTTAATAGTTGGTGTTCAGAAAAAATTGTGATAGAATACAAATAGAAATGGGGGTTTGTTAAATGCCCAGCATTGTAAAATATTTATTCATAAGCTGGAGATTCTCCTGAGCCATCATACTCAAATTTTTGCTTTTACTAGACCTGTCAGAACTACAAACTGATTTTTTTGCTAATAATTATGTTTTATTAGTAGGTTTTGAATGTGAGGTTCCTTCTAGTTTTACTTTTTCACATTATTCTTAAGTTTGTAGATGAAGTTCTTACATATTGACAAAAACACTGTATATGGTAAAAGGAAGACCCTGTTTGATTAAATAATTCTCCATTAATTTCTGACTTGGCAAATTCCAAGAGATAAGTGTTTTCATGATATTTCATCAAGAGAATCAAATTAAAAAAATATGGAGATTTCCCCCATTACAGTAGAAATGACTTTTCCTTTCTCTGTCTTGCTGATATTAGAGAGAAATATTTGGCAGTCATATTTTAAATGAACTATTTCACATCAACAGTTTTCAACATTTTAGAGGCAGGTGAGTAAAATGGTTTGGAATTCAAACAGTTATGAATTCTAAAGGTGTCTGCCTCAGCAGGGAGCTGAGCTGGATTTCTGTGTATCAAAAAGCAGTAACAGAGCAGTCTCATTCCTATCTTGCCATGTATTTAAAGTAGTCCTGTGAGACACAGAGGTTCAATCTTGGAGGCCAAATGCGATTAACCATGGCACATTTATGGTTACAAATGGACTGACATTTGTGCTGCAGAGCTTTTTCAGGTGCTGCTGCTGAACTGATTATGAATTGAAATTCAGGAACACAGAGTTCCTTCACAGATTTTTTATGGCATTTAACTGATTACATTTCAGCTAATCATTGTTTTCCACACCATTAAAATTACCATAAAAATTGTTTTTCATTCATTCATTTATTAGGACAATGTCTTCTGAATGTTGGACCAACCAAAACCCAAATCCTTGTTTATTTAGGTTTACATACTTGCATTGTCTAGTAGTCTATTTTATAAACCATTCCATTAGTTTGATTAAAATACAGTTTGAAAAGATAATTTCTGTCTCAAAGAGAAGACAACTGGAAGTACCAACACACAGTACTTGAAGTGTTAGCAGAATTTGTAAGAAATCTCTAACCTCAGGATTTGAGTTATATGACTTTTAAATTGTGAATTTGGAAGGATGGCTGGGGGTAAAATAAGAGGAAACTGAGAAGTTATATTCACATCATAATTGAGGTTATAATGGTACAGAAATTATGTGGTTAAATACTGTTGCTGCTCCATGGATGGAATGTGGCCAACACAGTGGAAGCCTTTTCCATGATGATTCCCCACAGCC
>VZRX01014024.1:0-40834 GCA_013398075.1 Notiomystis cincta
AGAAAATCCCACTCTCAGTGGGAACTCATACCTCCTGCCCTGTGCCTGGACACAAGGGAGCTGGCCTTCCTGGACAGACAGCAGAGCAAGTTCTCTACCACCTGACCTCCCACCTTTTCCATTTAAATAATTAATAAACTGAATTCCAAGCTCGTGACACAATTTTATTTAACTTGATTTCTTTGGAACAGCTTTGCTGCCGCTTTCTTCAGACAATGCTATGTTATGAACTTGAATAGAGTCCTAATACAGAGTCCTTATTCCCACTGCCCTGCACCAACTCTTTAATTTTAATACCATTTGATTCAAACATTTTTGATGTAAAGCTTTTCCCCAGAACAAGAAATTGCAACTTTTTCTGGCCTTGGATTGTAATGATGACCATTTTGTAGCTGTTATATTGCTGTAAAATTCTTTAAAGCAGGCTAAATATGCCTCTGTTATGGGATTGAGCATAATTAGCAACTAAAACCCAGTATGTTTGTGACTTACAGAATCATCATCCTTTCTTTTTCTGCAGCAGTTTCACTCTGATTTTTAAAAAAATTTTTGATATTTGGAATAGCTTCTGTTTGTCATAGCTGCACAAACACTGATCCAAGGCGGGGATGAGGGACAAAACCCAATCCTTTACCACTGCCTGTGCTTCTTTTGGGTTTCCTGGGGAAATCAAAGACAGGGGATTTTTGGCAGGGGAAATCTATCATTTTACACAAATTTGCATAAGGCAGAGAATTGTCAGCGGAAATCTAGATTATTAGATCAGGATCTGGACTGCTGTGGTTGTCTGAATCAGAGCTGAACCACGTATCTGAATGTTTCCCATTGGCAGAATGTCCCTCCATCCCACTCTAATAAAAAGCAAGTGTGAAACCCCACCAGTGAGTCCCAGTTGAACTCACAGCAAATATAAAATGTGTGCCGTGTGTGTTTTGCATTAGCTCGTTACGTGCGGGAGTTGAATTTCAGCTTCTTCATTGGCTTCAGATTTGGACTTTGCCAGCTTGGAAGACGCTTCCCTGAATTCCTTGTTGACAAAGTAGTAACAAATGGCATCCAGGCAGCAGTTGGTGTTTGCGAGGATGGAGGCGAAGTGGACGAAGTTGTTAATGCTCTGTATGGCCGAGCAGTCCGACCTCACCGAGTCCACTATGAAGCGGAGGAGATGCCCGAGGTAGAGAGGCAAGAAGCATATGATGAACACAGCCATGTTTGCAGATATGATGTAGACAGCCTTCCTGGTTAGCTTTTCATCGTGGCACTTCTTCTTTCTCCTGAGTTCTGCAATGGTTTCTATGGAGCAGAAGCTCAGGATGAGCAGCGGTATGAAAAACCCCATAATAATGCCACACAGCGTGGACACCGAGGGCGTCACAGAAGGCTTCTCAAAGCAAAGGTCATCCTGTCTTCGGTCCTCGAAGCTTTTAATGAGAGAAGTCTCACAGATGATGACTATCCAAAGCAATCCAGAGGCAAAAGCTGCCTTCAGAGGTGACCTCAGTGCCTTGGATCTCAAAGGGTACTTGATTGCAAGGTACCTATCGGTGGCTATGACGGTGATGATCCCGATGCTCATAAAGCGGTTTATGAAATAGCCACCTTCCAGAAACAGGCACCATCCATCTGCCTGCAGGTGCTGGAACTGGGACAAAGTTTTAAAGGGCAAGGTGAAGAGCAGCAAGCAGTCAGCAAACGCCAAGTTGATCATGTACACTCTGGTTTCTGTCCATTCGCCAAATTTGCAGCAGAACACCCACAGCGCCAACACATTCAGCACAATGCCCAAAACCATTACTGGGATGTAAACACACAGCTGGACAAGTGAAAATATTTCATAGGCTGTGATATTGCAGCTGCTGTGGTTCATTTTGGGGGTATTAAAATGTACAGTTCCTGCAAAAGCAAATTAATCCTTTTACAAGGGAGGTTCTGGACTGAATCAGTGATTAATTCTAATTGAGAGAGTTCAGGGATTTTCCAGCCACCAAAACCTGAAAACCTGACGATTGAGATGGCTGTGCATGGCTGGGTGTTGGGTACCTAGTGGGAAGAAGAGGAACAGGGACACAGGCCTGATCAGCTGTGAAGGAGAGAAGAACTTAGATTCTCCCTGGGTCCCCTGTGGGGAAGATTGCTCCTGGAGGGTGGCAGGGAAAACGGCTTGGGCCCCTATTTTGGCTGAGACTTGGATCAGGCAGCAGCAGATATCCTGCAGCAGGGAGTTATGTGAGCCATTGCAAACATTTGATAATGGGAAGGGGATGCCTAAACCCCGCTCTCATCCCTTCCCTTATAGCAGGACTCAGAGGAAGCCACCGGCGTCCTCACAGCTTAAAATGTTTTCCAGATGTGCAGCAGAAGGACAGCTGTCCTGTCCACCAGTCCTGAGATGTCTCTGCATCGTTCCTCTTAAGTGATAAGAGCAATTATTAGTATATCTCTTGTTAGTCTATCTCTTATTAGTATATCTCTTACTAGTATATCAATTACAGTTTCAGCTGCCATCGAACCCTGTACTCAGAGGTCTGCAGTGAGCACTAGGGTCTGCCTTTCAAGGATTGTCAAAGCTGGTCTTTATCTCAGAAGTATTACAGCCAACTGCCACAATTCCAAGACAAAAGAAACTCACCGATGCCATGGCAGGAATGTGACCAACAGCCACGTGAAAGAGATGAGCCGTATTTGGTCTAGAGGGTAGTTTTAACACCTTGGATTTAAGGTTTGCCCTCCAGCTTTGGAGGAGTTAATGCAGAAGCACTTTCCAGGTGCAACTGCTCATGGAGAGAAAAGACCCAGGATGCCTTTGGGTTTTCCCTGCAAGGGGAACGTGGCTCCGTGGGTGAAGGTTCATGGGTCTCAAAAGCATCCCCAGCCAGCAAACCATAGGGCAGTGCTGCAGCATTTTATGTGCATCTGTGGGTCTTGGTTAGCTTTGAAAATCATGCAGCAGAGGAATCATGCCAGGATTGTCTGCACCTCTGGAGAGGTGAGGGAATGTGGTACAGCAGGTACCTGCAGCAGCTCTGTCCTCTGGACATGAGAAATATGTTACGAGCCCATAAGATATAAGGAAAGATCATAACAGGGAGACCTAGCAAAGATCTAGCAAAGGCTAAGAAAGCCCTTAAGCATCCAAAAACATGTCAGATGTGGCCAGTATCAAACTGAACCTTTGAAAATACATTGGCTCCAGCCCTCCCTTTCTCCATCACTATTCCACTGTCCCACCATGGCTGGGGAAAGGCGATGTCTTGCAGAATTCAAATAACCATGTCCGTAAATGAGAAATTACCTGTTCTCTTGCTGTCCTTGGAGAGAGCGATTTCCCCCAGCCCAGCTGTGGAGCAGGCACGACCAGCAGTGCCCCTTGCACATGACCAGTGGGCTGTCCTGTTTCTGGTGTGATAACCAGTTTCTGGTGTGGCCGTGAGAGCAGCAACGCCGGCTGAGAGAGAACCCGCAGCCCTCCTGAACACACGGCACAGCTTCCTCTGTCACCACTGCTCCTGTGGCTTCTACCACCTCCTGCTGACTGAGGAGCCTGCAGCAGTCCTGCAGTGAGGTGGAAGGCCCATCTGCTGTGCATCTCTGCAGTAGTTCCTCTGGTGGTGGGATGGCTTTGGGTTTTTCCTTTGCTTTGTTTTCCATTTTTCCACTGTCTGATGTCTCACTGGGCAATGCCTGTTGACCCTCCTTGCCCAACTGACTGTGCTTGGAAGGGACCCGTTGACCTGGAAGGTTCTGAGGTCCTCTCTCTGCCTTCCAGAGTGCCACCCCTGCTGGGATAGGAGCAGGAGTGGCTTCTGTTGTTACACTGCCTGAGCCCTGGGACAGAGCAGCCCTAACAGGCCTCCAGCCCTGCAGCTGTTGGAGAGGTGAGGGCAGTGGTTTGCAGGTCGTTTTGTGATGATTATGAAGTGTTTCACTCTGAATAATGGTAGTTTCTCTTGTCTGCCATAGTTCTCAGGCAGCGATTCTGAGAAGTGGCACCGTGACCCTGTGACCTGCTGGCTTTGTGACTGCTCTGTGGTTGCAAGTGCCTGCTGCCCCGGGGCTGCTCCCCTGATTTACCAGAAAAGCTCAGACAAGCAGATCAATGAGCTTAAAGGTCCTGATTTTAGTACCTTAAATTGCTGTCTTGGTCAAACGTATTTCCCCTTTCCACTTTTCGGGTCATTTAGACCAGCTTCTGGAGTATTTCTGCATTGTCTGCACATCACAAGCCAGCTCTGGAGAATAATTCCGTGCCAGCAAACAGTCAGTACAGAGCTTACCTTCCAAACCCCCTGTCTTTGGGGCTGCTCTTTGTTGGATGCTTACAAGTAGTTACTGATATATTAGTGTGCCCATCTCACTGATCCCCAGCCAACAGCATTTTTATGTCATGGTCCTTGTTGCTACTTTAGTTTTCAAACCCGGTGTCTGGGTTGTGATAGTTTCATCTCTATATAGAAAATTTTGCATCATCCTCAGGTGTTGTTCACACACTCCTCTCCCATGTCCAAGCAATCACTAGTGGTATAAACCATGAGCAGCCAAAATCGAGCCTGGAGGGGCTCAGCTCATAGCACTTCTCCAGTGTGATGCTTCCCATCCACAGCTTGCTGCTGTGGTTGCCCGATGAGGGTCTCATCAGCCCACTGAGGTCTCACGAGAGGGACAAGCCATGATACCAGGCACGGAGCAGCTGGCTGTGAGCAGCACGTTCACCAGGGTGTGTCAAAGCAAACTCGACACCAGCCACCAGGAGGCAAATTGTGGATAAAGTGCTGTCTGTGGAGAGCTTACACATCTCCTGCTGAGGCTCTTGGGTCCGATTCCCAGCCACCACTGCATCCCCATCCTTCTCATCTCCCCATCAGCCACCGTCCTGTGCAGCTGCTTACGGTCCCCTCCTTCCATACAGTCACAGCTTTTGTCACCCCTGCCAAGGACCAGTGACGTTCACTTGGTATTTCCCCTGCCTCTGCAGTTCTCAGCCTGTCTCGGTGCTGCGAGTGCTGTCACCGTGTGGCGCAGCGGAGGCGGCACTTGCGCTGCTTTCTCACTTCCCTGCTGCAGCAGGGGCAAGGTGTTCCAGGGCCCAGCAGCTCTGCAGAGCACTGGTGCCTGTACAGGCTGCACTGGTGCCTGCACCTCGCACTGACACCAGCATCCAGCACATAGTGCCTGGAAAAGTGATTTCCTTCATGAAAGTAGCCAGTGGGACAAAATATTCCTGTAAGATAAAGAACCACTGCTGATTGATGGGCTCCTGCCTCCTTTCCCTGCCAGGGAAAATCCCCCATCTGCCCTGCATCTCAGAGACTCTGTCCTGCTGGCTGCAGCTGCTGGAATATTGCAGTGGGGCACAGCCTCTGGCAAGATGGGAGGGGTACCAGTGCTGCCTCCACACGTGGGAAAGGGACTCAAGACTCTGGGCTGCCTTGCACTGCCTCTGCCCCCTGCGGTCTCTTTCCTGCCTTTCTCACAGCGAGACGGGATGCTGCAACAGCAGGTCTTGACCAAAGGAGAACTGCAGGGTTGAGGTCAGAACACATCAGTGTTATTTGTGTAAAACGACAGTTTGAGGCAAAGTGCAACAATCCCACACACAGTGACCAGCCGTGCTGTTGGGGCTGTTTCCCCTTTCCCCTTCCTCAGCGGCGGAACCGCCCGCGGCAGAAAACACTGCTGGTGCTACAGCCCTCCCCAGGCTCCTGCAGCTCCAGCCGTGTATCTGTGCACACACACCAGGCAGGGCATGGAAAAGCCCGTGCCTCCCAGCTGCCTGATGCTGCTCCAGGGCCTGAGGGGTTCCCTGGAGGCTGCCAGGCAGTGCTCTGGAACAGCTGTGCTGCGCCAAGGGAACAAAATCGGAGATGCCTCTGACAACTGAAAGCAGCACCCAGCTCACAGCTCCCCAGTATGTGGCCTTCAGCCCCCTGGAGCTCAAACCTCTGCTGAGAAGTCAGATTTCAGGCCTGCTCAAATGCAAGCAAACAGCAAAATACTGTCTTACACCAGCCCCTGCCTTCCAGGAGGGCAAAAAATGCTATATCCAATGGCCACTCGCTCACTCACTCATTCACTCACATAAAAGCTTTTCTTGTGGGTTGTTTTTTTTTCTTCCTCTCTCAAGCCTGAAGTAGAAGCCATTATTAGCATTTTTTTCTTTGAAGGGACAAGAAAGTTCTATCTTGCAGAAA
Source organism: Notiomystis cincta (assembly GCA_013398075.1). NCBI lineage: Eukaryota > Metazoa > Chordata > Aves > Passeriformes > Notiomystidae > Notiomystis > Notiomystis cincta. The sequence goes on from VZRX01014024.1 coordinate 6,189, forward strand.
TGTTGGTGAAATGCAGTGATTCAGCCTTGCTGTTTAGGCCAGCTGATGGACTTTGGCAGCTGTGGCTGGTCCCCGCTATCATTTCCCAGATTCTTGTGCTAGGAAATGGAAAAGATTTGGGAATAAGTGTGTTGCCATCCTTCTGGATTGCTATGGCAGTGCTGGATGGTGGCCAGTAGTTTGTTGTGGCCCAGGTCTAATAACTCATCTGTTCCATTTACTGGGAGCACTGGGGGAAGCTGAGGCATTGTTCAGACCGAAGGAGGATGCCAGAAACCCATCCTAAACTTGACATATAAACCAGATAATAATTTTTATCCAAGGCAGGGCGTACACATTCAGATAATCAGAAAGCTCCTTGCTCACCTTTGGATTTCACTGTTAAATATCCTGCTGTAAGCAGATCTTGTAACTTGGTAGCAAAGTCTTTTCTCCCAATCTCCAGTATAGGTTTAGCCTTAAGAGTAGAGGACTCTATAATGGTAATAGATGAATTTTTATTTATAGATATATTACTATGACACACCTTTTTTTTTCACTTGCAAAAGTATGGATTTTTCTGTTTTGTTTTCATAGCATTCAGTGGAAACAGCAAAAAATATTACTTAACGATGACAGGGATTGTGAAGTCAACTAATTTCCCCTTTACAATGAGAAGAAACACTTCTCTGTATGAGACCTATACATGAGGCCACATGTATAAAAGCATTGCTGTTGTGTATTTCAGAGTAGGTGACCTATGTGGAGCCCACTGGAAATTGAACAAGTTCTCCATGTTAACTGGGAGGAAACATGAGCATGATGAGATCTGCAAAAACAAACAAGTTGTTTGCATTCTAGATTAACACTGGGTTAACAGGTTGATAGGAATCTTCATCTCTTTTTTTCAAAATAATAGAAAAGTTCATAATAATGTTTTTAGAAGAAGCATTCACTATAAGCAATCAGATGCAAGGTCCCAGAAGGGAATCCTAGACCCAGACATGTTTTTGAAGGCCCTCTGTGCTGTTCCTGAAGTCTTTCCATGCTGAACACCACTTGCCTGGATTGTAAATGAAGTCTGTCAAGGAGCCTCTTGCTCTCTGAGGGTTGCAGCATATTTGTTGCTGGCTGCAAGGGTGACAGCACTCCCACGTGTCCTTAAGCAACAGATGGTTGTTAAGATCAGGCATTATTTGACTCCTGTATCTTCTCCTGTCTTTGAAAAGAGAATTTAGAAGGAAGAACAAGGGCTAAACAGTGTGCAGTGATTAAATTGGTTACAACCACACAGAGGCTACATGCTCTGCTTGCAGTGAAATACCAGTAATGCCAGAGCATTACAAAATACACACCAGCAAAGAAAATCGAGATGTAAATTACCAGCTGAGTGACCTGAGCAGTTTCATCTGTTTTTATGGCGCAGTTGCTCAGTGCAGCTTCCACCGTGTTGTCTGCCAAACAACTGGCACAAAGCAGGTGGATCTGAGGTTTGGATGTGGATACTTTCCGTGCTGGGAACGGTGCTTTGCGTGTTGACGTGACCGAGGTCTAGTCGGTGGTTTCACACTGAGGTCTGAACGAGTGTCACTACATGGTGACAGACTTGCAGGGGAACTACATGCCAGTTATCACTAAGGAAGTTAAGTTTCAGTTTAAATGAGCAGAATATGAGCTTGAAGTCCCAGGAGGAAAATTTTTTAGAGGTTTACAAGTCAGAAGATGCTGAAAGTGAAGGACTGTGAAGCCAGCCAAGACAAGTTGTCACCAGGAGGCGCTTGGAGCTGCGATGCGACACACAAGACACAAATCAGGGCTGGAGTCAAGTCACTGGTGACAGCAGAACAACGTTCAAATTAACATCAGACCCTCTGGAGGGAGTTGCCCCTTTTTGTTCTTATGCCTACACCCACAGTGATTGCAAATACTGTCGGTGGTTCCATTCCCTGTGCCTCAAAACTTCAGCAGCACTGTGGCACTTAACACCTGCCGTGCCCTAGACCTTGTTTATGCCAGCACTTGGTCCGTGGGTGGCTGTGACTCTTCTCTTTGGTTCATCTTGGACCTCATAAATATGCACTTGGGGAACATGGAAGAAAACTCTGGAAATTCCTTGGCTGCAAAATAATAGCAAAACGCATCCAGACAGCAGTTGCAATTTGCTAAGCATATAGAGACCTTAATATAGGTTGTAACTCCCGAGAGCAGGGATTCAGCTCCAGCAACATCCACTGCAAACCTCAAGAGCAATGCGATGTGGAAAGGTGAGAAGCAGACAGTGAACACACACAAATTCACAGATATAATGTGCACAGCCCTCTGGAGTAATTTTGTGTCATGAGGGTTTGTGGCCATCTTCTTTTTTAGGCATCTGATGACTTGTACCGAGCAAAAAATCACAATCCCTAAGGGAATAAAATACCCACAGATACTGGAGAATAATGAGAAATACCTAGGTTGCATAGATTGCCTCCGAAAGCAAGAACCTTCCCAGTTACTTTGAAACTTTGCATACAAATTGGAATAAATTATCATTATTGTCCAGAGAAGGCCACAGACAGAAGCCGATTTCAGTGGGGATCGAAAAATCTTTGCTTTTAGAGGGAACTTGATTGCAATGTACCGATCAATCGCAATCAGGGTAATGATAAGGATGCTCATAGGCATGTTTATAAAATAGATGTTTTGTATGGCTAAACACAGCCCATCTATAGGATGTTTGTACTTGGTAAAATACAGCAAGAAAGGCAGGGTGAAGAGCAGGAAACTGTCTGCGACGATGAGGTTGATCATGTACACCTTGGTCTCGGTCCACCTCTTGAGTTTGCAGCAGAAGACCCAGAAGGCAATGGTGTTCAGAGGGATCCCCAAAGCGAGCACTGGGAGGTAGACCACCAGCTGGAGCAGCACAATGCTATCCTGTGCATCACTGCCAGTGCCGTTGCTCATGTTGGGCTGTCTCTGCAAGGGAAGAGTGCAGGTGTGAGACCGAGCTCCGTGACAGGGCGGGTGCTGGGCTGGGCCCTCTCTCATGGCCCTGCAGCTCCTTGTGTCCCTGCACTGCTTATGTGGGCAGCCTCTGGAGGGGTTCAGTGGCTCAGCAGCTCCATCAGTCCCTCAGCCATCAAATTACGCTGCCAGCTAAGACAAAACCACAGAGACAGCCCTCTCTTGCTACTGTTGCAGGGTTAAGCCTGCCCTGGTATGAACAGTTTGGGTCACAGCAAAGCAGAATGAGAATTTCTGCTGTCCCCTTCCTTGGCCTCTGCTGTGGTTGTCAGAGCCACTGGCTTTAGGGCAGCCCACACCAGAGTCCCCATTTGCCCTCCACGGCCCTTGGTTTGCTGCTGAAGCCACCCCATGGGTTTGCTCTGGCCTGAGAACATCCTCAAGGCTTGAGCCCTTCCAGCCCCTGGGGCGGCTCAGGTGGCTCCCAGGGGCACTGGGAATGCTGCTGCAGGCTGGTGGGTGGGTGCCTGCTGTGGGCAGACTGCCCCTGAGCACAGATCCACTCCTCTGCTGGGGGGAGCAGCTCAGCAGGGGTACCACCAGCCCCAGCAGATAACAGGAAAAGAAAAGGTGGGCACATGGGTCTGATCTCAGCCTTCAAAGGCAGGAAGCCAAAATTTTGCCAGGGCAGAAAACATGAATCCAAGAACTCAGACTATCTCCTGCCCTTCCTTTAAATATTCCAGGGCACTGCCACCAGCAAGGAGGATGAACCAGACTTTGTGTGCAGCTCATAAAGGAAGTGTTTACAATGAGCCAGGCATGGGAAATGCCCACATTTCTACAGACTCTTACAAATACATTGCCTTATAAATCAGCAGCTTCTAAACGCCAGCATGTAAATTGCAGTGGAAATTCATGATTGCATGAAATAAGTGACCTGTTTGTAGTGTCCAAGACTGGGAGACAGATCTGGCAACCCCAGAGGAAAGCACAGCACTTGCCCCAGCACCGGGACTGGCACGGCCATACTGAGCCACAGGCGTACAGTCATTTTTAGGGTGGAATCTATGGAGGAACTAACATCCAGCCGGTGTCCAAGTGCTCTCAGGCTTTCAGCCTCATAGGTTTTGGCCACCCTGGGGGTTCAGCCTACGCTGCAGCTGTTCCCTGGCAGCCTGCTGTGGTCACCTTGCAGTGAAAAGCCACTCTGCCTGCAGAGCACTGGCCTGAGGAACAGCTGAGCCCACTGGGCTGGACACCCCAGCCCCACCAAACCTCCCAGGCAAGCACAGAGCTGGTGGCAGCTCCCAAGGCTGTGTGCCTGGGGCCAGGTGTCCCCACACCTGGGGAGCAGTGTGGTAAGAAGGGCAGTGGTAATGGGAAACTGCAGCAAGGGGCAGAGACCCCCTGAATGGAATGCAGCTGCAAAAAAAAGTGAGGCAGAAGAGCTGTGAAAGCAGGAGGAAAGCAGGGCACCCATTGGCAAGCAGGAGCCTTGGCAGAGGGTGAGAAAGCACACCCCGAAGGGCAGAGCAGAGCACACTGCCGCAATTAAAAGCCTTTACCTGCTCCCTGTGAGGCCCTCAGGTGGGCCGGGTCCTCAGCGAGGCTGCAGGGCACACGCTGCAGTGTCTCGGCAGGGGAGGAGATCCGCGGTGCCCACCGGTGTCAGCGCAGGGCACAGCTGTCCCGGGGCCCACAGCTGTCCCGGGGCCGGCTGGCATAGCCCGGCACTGCTGAAACCCAGCAATGAACTCGTGCGCTCCAGCAGGGCTTCATTTATCCCCTGATTTTCTCAGACGGAGTCTCTGGTGCCCTCTGTTGTCCCTTGCCAGTGGCTCGATGCTTCGCAGTCAGTTTTTCCGCCCAGAGCGTGCTCCACCTCCTCGCCTCACACGAGCCGGCAATTAAAATTTAATCTTTTCAGTCGTGGGAAAACAATTCCTGAAATAAAACCCGTAATGGTTGCAAATTGCCCTTCTGGCAGCAGAGGGTTCCCCAGGGAACCCAGCAGGCTGTGCAGCCTCTGGTGCGGTGACTTTTCCTGGGGGGCTTGTGCACCCTGTGACAGTGAGCCCAGGGACCCAGCGTGCTGCTCTTTGGTGTCTTTACAAGAAAGGGGACAGATGTTATGGGCTGGCTCATCCTCTGCACAGCAGCCAGGAGTGTGACACTGCTGGGAAGCCAGGGCAGGTAAGGACAGTCACTGCCCACCAGGCAAGACACACCAGTGTGGCAGTGAGGAGCTGGGACCTTTAGAAGCATGGTTAGGGGTGTGGCCCGGTGGTATTTCACAGATATTTGGATGGGTTTTGCTGTCCACTGGCTATAGCAGTTGCAATCCCATCTCTGTGAGCCAGCTGACAGCAGCCACGCTGACTCCCTCAGGATTTGTCCCACTAATTCCTGTCTTTGGAGCTGTCGTGGTTTGACACTGGCCCAAGGCCAGGCACCCACGAAGCTGCTCACTCACCCTCCCCTCCACAGCTGGGCAGAGGAGAGGAAAATTTAAGGAAGGGTTCCCGAGTTGAGATAAGGACCAGGAGAAAACACTCCAAGGGCAGAACAGGCTCATCTCAGAGACACAAAGTGAGTTTATCACCAACAAAATCAGAGGAGGATAATGAGAAGAGAAAGAAGCCCTTTAAAACACCTTTTCTCCCACCAGCCCCTCCCTCCTTCCCACCCACAGGGCAGGGGACAGGGCAGGGGGGTTTGGTCAGTCCATCCCCGAGATTTTCTTCCCCTGCCCTGGGAGAGGAGTCCATCCCCTGTGAGGCCCTGGGGACCCTCCCACAGGAGACACTTCTGTGGGAACTTCTCCAGCGTGGGTCCAATCTCACAAGTAGAAGTCTGCCCAAAACTGCCACAACATGAATTTCCCCCATGGGCAGTCCTCNGTTGTGTCCCCCTTTGTTTTGATTTTCTTCTTACATATGTTATCACAGAGGTGCTACCATCATCTCTAGCCCAGTCCTGGCCAGCAGCATGTCCATCTCCAGAGCCATCAGCCATTAGCTCTGCTGGACATGGTGGAAGATTCTGGCAGCTTTTCACCGAAGCCACCTCTGTGGACCCCCTGCTCCCAAAAACCAGGCTGTGCCAAACCAACACAGGAGTTCATGGTCCCAAAGGTGACAAGAGCAGATCGAGGGCCAGCCCTGGGCTCACTGAGGGCAGATGTAGGTCACAGGCGTAGATATGTTTGTGGGCAGGAAATACTCCCCCACACTGTCTGGTGGAACGCTCTGAGCATTGCTGGGGCAGAGCTCAGTCCCATTTTGGAGATTTTTCAGTATTCAGAGAGAAAAAAAGCCCAGTTCTAGGGAGCATTTATCTACTTCCTCTCTCCCCTAGCTCATGGAAAAATACGCTTCCCTGACGGAGATGTTAGGGGTGTCACTGTGGGCAGCCTGTGGAAACCCAGCCCCAGCTGGGTTCCGCTGGAGGGTGATGCTCTGAGCCTGAGCTGTGGTGAACCTGGGGGTCTGCCTGGTGCCACAACACAAAGCCAGGGCAGAGCAACACTGAGTGGCAAATGCCGAGGCAGCAGTGGAAGGGTTTTCCTGAGAGTGGGGGGAACAGCCCCTCAGGGATGGCTGCTCTGAGGAGGTGTCTCTGTCCAGGGCTCAGCAGTGCAGCTGGAGGGGAGCTGGCAGGAGGACCCAGCACTGAAATCCGGACTTGCTGCCTTTATGGCATTGGACAAGGGTTGTTTTCATCACCAAAGTGTTCCTTCACACCTCTCTGACCCGTGGAGTTGAAGGGGAAGTAGGGCAGGACAGCCTGGGCTGCTTTGTAGAGATATGGACTTAGTGACATGCCAGAACCACCCAACCCAGCCTGCCAAAGGAACAGGATAAATATAAACTGGATTCGTTTAATAGCACAAACCACCTGAAATACACGAGGTAAAATAGGATCTATACATTTGTACATGATGGCAAGAAGGACTGATAGATTTTAGCTGCAGAATGAACTGAAACAAGAGTAACATGGCTCGTCTGTCTTCCTGTAAGAGTAACAAGCAGGTGCTGGAGGGTGGAATGGAGGCATGTTAACAACTAGTGATTACATGCACACTTTTACACATCTCTGTGACCTCTTTGTTTAATAGAAACAGAGAGTATAAACTGTAGTTGACTCAGTAACACTAAACCTAACAAAGAGCTTGCTGGGGGGAAAGAGCAATAGTTATCCCAATGGCCCTGAAGCTGTATTTCCTCTTTATGTTGCAGATGTTGAGGGACTGGTGGGGGGTGTTCCCCTTTTTCCTTTAGCAAGTCTGTATCTGCAAAGGGTAGGTTGCATCTGTTTTTTGAGTGCTGGGTTTGGGCAGCAGAAAGGCTTCATGGAACTCCCTGGTGACAAAGTAGTAGCAGACACTGTCAAGGCAGCAGTTGGATGTGGCAAGGCACCTCATCATGGAGGAGAAGTTCTTCATGACACAGAGCAGGAAGCAGGTGGCTCCAGCGCTCTCCATGATGAACCTGGCGAGCANGAAAGAAGCCCTTTAAAACACCTTTTCTCCCACCAGCCCCTCCCTCCTTCCCACCCACAGGGCAGGGGACAGGGCAGGGGGGTTTGGTCAGTCCATCCCCGAGATTTTCTTCCCCTGCCCTGGGAGAGGAGTCCATCCCCTGTGAGGCCCTGGGGACCCTCCCACAGGAGACACTTCTGTGGGAACTTCTCCAGCGTGGGTCCAATCTCACAAGTAGAAGTCTGCCCAAAACTGCCACAACATGAATTTCCCCCATGGGCAGTCCTCCCCAAACTGCTGTGGCATTGGTCACTCTTCCATGGGATGCGGTCCTGCAGGACAGGCGGCTCCAGCCTGGGAGCAGAGCCCTCTTTCTCCTCCGGGTCTCCCACTGGATCCCAGCTCCTCCAGGCATCCACAGCTGGGCATGGGCACCTCTTCCATGGGCTGTGAGTGGATCTCTGCACTCCCTGTGGATCCCCAGGGGCTGTGGGTGGATCTCTGCACTCCCTGTGGATCCCCACGGGCTGTGGGTGGATCTCTGCACTCCCTGTGGATCCCCAGGGACTGTGGGTGGATCTCTGCACTCCCTGTGGATCCCCACGGGCTGTGGGTGGATCTCTGCACTCCCTGTGGATCCCCAGGGGCTGTGGGTGGATCTCTGCACTCCCTGTGGATCCCCACGGGCTGTGGGTGGATCTCTGCACTCCCTGTGGATCCCCAGGGACTGTGGGTGGATCTCTGCACTCCCTGTGGATCCCCACGGGCTGTGGGTGGATCTCTGCACTCCCTGTGGATCCCCAGGGGCTGTGGGTGGATCTCTGCACTCCCTGTGGATCCCCACGGGCTGTGGGTGGATCTCTGCACTCCCTGTGGATCCCCAGGGACTGTGGGTGGATCTCTGCACTCCCTGTGGATCCCCACGGGCTGTGGGTGGATCTCTGCACTCCCTGTGGATCCCCAGGGGCTGTGGGTGGATCTCTGCACTCCCTGTGGATCCCCACGGGCTGTGGGTGGATCTCTGCACTCCCTGTGGATCCCCAGGGACTGTGGGTGGATCTCTGCACTCCCTGTGGATCCCCAGGGGCTGCAGGGGCACAGCTGCTTCACCATGGGCTTCACCACAGCCTGCAGAGGAATCTCGGCTCCAGTGCCTGGAGCACCTCCTGCCCCTCCTTCTGCACTGACCGTGGTGTCTCCATGTTGTTTCCCTCACATGTTCTCACCACCTCCTCATCTCTGGCTAGAAAAAGTTGTGTCCCCCTTTGTTTTGATTTTCTTCTTACATATGTTATCACAGAGGTGCTACCATCATCTCTAGCCCAGTCCTGGCCAGCAGCATGTCCATCTCCAGAGCCATCAGCCATTAGCTCTGCTGGACATGGTGGAAGATTCTGGCAGCTTTTCACCGAAGCCACCTCTGTGGACCCCCTGCTCCCAAAAACCAGGCTGTGCCAAACCAACACAGGAGTTCATGGTCCCAAAGGTGACAAGAGCAGATCGAGGGCCAGCCCTGGGCTCACTGAGGGCAGATGTAGGTCACAGGCGTAGATATGTTTGTGGGCAGGAAATACTCCCCCACACTGTCTGGTGGAACGCTCTGAGCATTGCTGGGGCAGAGCTCAGTCCCATTTTGGAGATTTTTCAGTATTCAGAGAGAAAAAAAGCCCAGTTCTAGGGAGCATTTATCTACTTCCTCTCTCCCCTAGCTCATGGAAAAATACGCTTCCCTGACGGAGATGTTAGGGGTGTCACTGTGGGCAGCCTGTGGAAACCCAGCCCCAGCTGGGTTCCGCTGGAGGGTGATGCTCTGAGCCTGAGCTGTGGTGAACCTGGGGGTCTGCCTGGTGCCACAACACAAAGCCAGGGCAGAGCAACACTGAGTGGCAAATGCCGAGGCAGCAGTGGAAGGGTTTTCCTGAGAGTGGGGGGAACAGCCCCTCAGGGATGGCTGCTCTGAGGAGGTGTCTCTGTCCAGGGCTCAGCAGTGCAGCTGGAGGGGAGCTGGCAGGAGGACCCAGCACTGAAATCCGGACTTGCTGCCTTTATGGCATTGGACAAGGGTTGTTTTCATCACCAAAGTGTTCCTTCACACCTCTCTGACCCGTGGAGTTGAAGGGGAAGTAGGGCAGGACAGCCTGGGCTGCTTTGTAGAGATATGGACTTAGTGACATGCCAGAACCACCCAACCCAGCCTGCCAAAGGAACAGGATAAATATAAACTGGATTCGTTTAATAGCACAAACCACCTGAAATACACGAGGTAAAATAGGATCTATACATTTGTACATGATGGCAAGAAGGACTGATAGATTTTAGCTGCAGAATGAACTGAAACAAGAGTAACATGGCTCGTCTGTCTTCCTGTAAGAGTAACAAGCAGGTGCTGGAGGGTGGAATGGAGGCATGTTAACAACTAGTGATTACATGCACACTTTTACACATCTCTGTGACCTCTTTGTTTAATAGAAACAGAGAGTATAAACTGTAGTTGACTCAGTAACACTAAACCTAACAAAGAGCTTGCTGGGGGGAAAGAGCAATAGTTATCCCAATGGCCCTGAAGCTGTATTTCCTCTTTATGTTGCAGATGTTGAGGGACTGGTGGGGGGTGTTCCCCTTTTTCCTTTAGCAAGTCTGTATCTGCAAAGGGTAGGTTGCATCTGTTTTTTGAGTGCTGGGTTTGGGCAGCAGAAAGGCTTCATGGAACTCCCTGGTGACAAAGTAGTAGCAGACACTGTCAAGGCAGCAGTTGGATGTGGCAAGGCACCTCATCATGGAGGAGAAGTTCTTCATGACACAGAGCAGGAAGCAGGTGGCTCCAGCGCTCTCCATGATGAACCTGGCGAGCAGCCCAAGGTAGGCCGGCAGAAAACATATTAGAAATGAAATCAGATTTGCATAAATAATGTGTATGGCTTTCTGGATTGATTTCTCCTCCGGTGAATTCATGCTCAGATGCTTCTTGAGGTTTCTGACTACTTCTGTGGAGCAGAAGGTCAGGATTGCTAATGGCAGAGTGAAAACAAAGAAAAGCAGGCTGAGAGCAGTGGGCCTGGGGGCGTAGGTCTGGAAGCAGAGAGCTGCGTGTCTCTGCCAGAGCTGGATGGTGGCACTGCTTATCACCAAGACCCACAGAACCCCACAGAGGAGGGCAGCCTTGGAGGGGGACCTGAAGGTCCTGGCCCTCAGAGGGTGCTTTATGGCAGTGTATCGATCAATGGAGATGAATGAAATGATGTAGATGCTCACTAACATGTTGATAAAATACATGATCTCTATAAACTGGCAGAGCTCCCCTCAGGCTGACTTCTTCCAGAGCAAATAAACCATGGAAGGCAAGGTGCAGATGACAGAGAAATCTGCAAAGACTAAATTGATTACATACACCCTGGTTTCTGTCCAGAAGAACACCCAGAAGGCAAGGATATTAAATACTGCTCCAAAAAAGAAAATGAGGCTATACAGAGCAAATTCCATGAGGCAAACATGGTGATACAGTTCTAGATTTGTGGTACTGCAGTTGTTGGACACATTCATTGTCCTGAGTTACAGATGTTGTATTATGTTCTGAGACCTGAAATGGGAAAAGACATGGTAAGACCTCTTTGTAGTTGTAAAAAAAGAAAGCACATGTAAGTACATATGTCCTTTGTTAATAATGTGAATTGGAGCTTTACAGAGCTGTCTTTCTCAGCCAACCTGTGTCATTCTTTGGCATCCTTTGTCAAGCTTTGTTTATGTTCACTCAGTTTATGAGTGTCTCAGGGTACATTTCCAATGGGACATGGCAGACAGCCTTTATTAAACAGGGAGATCTTGAAGTATGCGAGGGCAGGAGGCAACGTGGCACTTAGAAGAGCCCTCACAGGTAGTGGGCACATCCTGTGACAATGTGAACACTGATTCCTTAAGCTAGGCTGTGCAGATGAAGTAAAATTATCCTTAGCTTGGTGTTGAGCTAGGCAGGGGTTGCAGCAACCAAAACTAAAGACCCATGAGCAAAAGATCTTCTGTCAGTTCTACTGGCTGTGGATTCAGAGGGCTTGGAGTGCATAGCAGGTGTCACTTGATAGGCATCCTCATGCTGTGGCTCTCACTGGCAAGGTTTCTGAGCCTTTGGACGGCCCTGTGAACCTGGAGCTCCTTCTCCAAGCTGAGGAAAACAGCTTAATTTGCGTTCCTGCTTTCCCAAAGGCATGCTTGAAACCCTAAGTGAGAGAATGAGGCATGCTGCTTGCCACCTGGCCAGGAGGGAAATGGGGGGTGGAAGGATTAACCGGATTTAAAGCCCATTTGTTCCAGGAGAGAGGATGAGTCTGCAGATGCAGAGCAGAAAGCCACACCTGAGAGAGGGAACACCACTGCACAACAAGGGCTGTATTAGATGGCTCCTGCTCCAGGCAGGCATCCAGCCACCCTTGGAGATCCGTGTTATGAGCAGTAGCTGTTGAGCCTCTGTCACACTGGCTGCAAGCTGTTTTGCAAGAGTATTAGCTGCATGAAGAGTATGAGCTCGTGGGCTGATAAAAATCATCTTTCAGCAGACCCCATCCTGTGCAAAGTGGCTTCAGGTGACAGGCACACGGAACAATTCTCTGAACTGGCTGATTCTGACTATGTGTCACTGGATTTCTGCTTGCATCTAAATGCACTTCAGGGAAAAAAAAAGAGAAAAAAAACCAAAAAACCTTCAATGTAAAATAAGTGGGGTTTTTTACCACTCTAACAGGAGAGTGAAGTGGGAAGGGATGTGGTGAAGTCCCATGGCTTTCAGAGAAATGGGAAGGGACACCACGTCTGCCTGGCTGAGCAGTTATTTGCCTCCACCAGCAGTGCAGACCTTGTGGCCAGTTGATGAGGGCACTGTCTGCACATCAGAATTGAAAAATGCACAAATAACTCAGTTGCTGGGGGGTTTGTAGATGTCTCAGGCAATAGCAGACACTGATGTCATTGCTGCACAGATCTCTTGCCCAGTTCTTGCATGCTCAGGTCTGGGTGGCCCAACAGAGGCTTGCTGCTCACTGCCTGCACCCTGGGAGCAAGGGGACACTTGTCCCCTGAGGAAAACCTCCCTGAACTGTGATCAGTAGCAGCAGGGAACTGCCTCTGGCCATGGGCTGCACAAGGCAGAAGTCAGACAGCTGGACTGGTGGCCAGGTTCTTTCCACTGCCCTGGAGTGCAGTGCCAGCAGCAATGCTGGTCTGTAGTGCCAGCAGCAGCCTCTGCAGAGGTGCAGCAAACCACACTGCTGGGCTCTGCAGCATGGAAGGGCTCTGGCCAGCACTGCCTTTGGAGTTGGACACCTGCCCCAATGCAGCAGGGCTCACAAGTGCCCCAGGCCACAAGGATCCAGAGTCCAGTCCAGAGGCTGGGAGGAGGATGGAAGAAATGAGTAGAGGGTTTCAAGCAGGCCAAAAAGCACTGATAGGGTATGACTGAGCCAAAAAAAATAAAGATCTTTAAAGAGATGCAGCTTGACAAGCTGGCATATCCCATGGCTGCTGGAAATCTTCATGTGGGGTAGATGAAATGCGTGCAGCGTGAGAGGGGTTAGGCATCAACTTAGAGCTGTGACAAAAGGATGGAGACAGCTGTGAAACAGCATCTTGATGCTGCTGGAATCCCAGGAATAGGCTGGGGCTCAACAGACAAGGTCACCAGTACTATGCAGGGTGTCCATAGGCTGGGGAGAGCCGGTCAGCAGCTGTCCCCCAGCACAGAAGCTGTGACCATCTGGGGAGGAAAGCCAGGGCTGGGCTTGTTTCCTTCAGCAGCTCAAGAAGCAGGAGGCTTCTGCCAGACCCTGAACAAAGAGGCTGGAAGAAGAGATGCAAGGCAGAGGCTGAAGGCACAGTGGATGCTGCAGCAGCACTGTGGTGGGTGCATCCAGTGTTTTTCCAGCAGGAAAGCAGCAGCACTGAAGGGGGAGTCTTGCATGAAAAATCCTGCTCATTCCTTCTGGGGGGAGCTCCAAAGTGGGCAGGCACCAAGGGCTGAATATGGTGGGTGAAATAAAGGGTGAATATGGTGGGTGAAATGGGTAAGGACAGCATGGGAGCCACGGTGGGCAAGGGAAGAAACCTGGAACCGAGCAGAGGGAGAGCAAGAAGGAAAATGGGGCTGAAGTACAGCACAGCATCTCCTGCATTGACTGCCCTCAGACTGCCACCTCCATGGCAACAGCCCTGATTGTCACCAACATCCCTGTAAACGGAATGGGTGGCTCTCAGCAAATATTTACTGAAGATGCAGCACAGGTGTGAGGATAGACCTGGGCAGGGTGGTACTTCCAGAGCTGTTAATGTACCACAGCAGTGCTGGCAGGCCCCGGGCCGGTGCTGGGCTGGGGGAAGCATGGCCAGAAAGAGTGAGCAGGAAAACCACCCCCATGGCACAGGAGACCCAGGTGAGGGCCCTGCCATGGTACTGAAGTGAGGAGCTTCTCCTCTCTGTTTCCAAATAGCACAAAGAAATCTGCAAACTGCCTGCTCCAACCTTGCTGCTGCTGTTCACACCTCTCTCAAACGTGGGGATCTAAGGCATGGCAATTTTTCCTCTTCTTTGTTTGAAACTTGTGTTCTTTCAGCTTATCTACTGCTGCATCCCTTGAGAACTGTAATGTGGTCACCCTAAGCATGATCTGCTTTGACAGATGCTGGAAGGGGTTCTCTTAGACAAAAAAAAATCTCTTAGAATCACTCGTTTCCCATATTGGGATGAATTAACTTCCAGTTCTCAGCTGCTGTGATATTCCAGGTAAAGTACCCAGAGAGCAGGAACAGAAACTCAAAGGCTCTGAGATCACTCCTGCATCACAGGGACCTCACTGCCCTGCAGAAACCACGCTCAAAGCCTCCTCTGCCTCCCCCCAGGCACAGCAGGACCCTCATCAGCAGTTCAGAGCCAGCGAGAGAGGGGCAGCAAAGCGATGTTACCTGCAGATTTAAGGTGGCCAAGTCGCATCGGGTGCCAGCCGAGGCGGGGCACGCAGGGCCTGTGCAGCCCGGGCAGGGCGTGGGGCTGCAGGACGGGCACAGGCTGCCTGTGCAGGGCAGGTGCCTGCCACCAACAGCTCCCTGCCACTTGAGGGTTTCCACAGCACCTCCTCCTGCATAAGAGCAGCCTGCACATCAGCTGCGTTGTGAATGCCAGTCTGCTGGCCGAGTCAACGGTGGCAAAGCTTCAGGGCGAGCTCTAGCACTCTGCACTCTCTAAGAGGTGTGTTCTACAGCTAGCAGGGATGCTTAGCAGCTGGGCATTGGAAATGCTATGCTCAAGTCTAAGCTGAGTAAAGCCAGGGAGGTGCAGTATCTGGTCTGGATCACCCCACGCAGCTCGAGGTGCGCCTGAGGGTTGAGCAGTGCTCACACGGCTCTGGGCATGCAGGTGGGCACACACGCAGCAGCCTGGCACCTGGTGTAGGCTCTCTAGGCTGCAGAAAGCCTCCCCTGCACTCAGATGGTCCCCTGGGCTGGGCTTGTGCCTGAGGCTTGGGTGGCACAGGAGAGGGGGCCAGCATTAGGGCTGTGGCCTGCACTCCTGCTCGAGCACAGGTACGGCCAAACCCTGGGGAGCTTCGGCTGGCACCCAAACCAAGCTCGGCATCTCACACGAGCTCCACTCATCAAACCCTGCACGGGCAGAAGTGGAGGGGGCAGACAGAGCTGCAAGCCTGCCAGGGCTCAGTAATGGGCTATTTAATTGGTGTCAGCAATCAGTGTGCTCTGTAGCTAGTGGGGACTGCTTCGCTGCCCGCTCAGCCTTGGTACCTGGCCAGCTGTTGCACTGCTGTGCTGCAGGCATGCACGTGGTGGTTGGCTGCTCTTCAGTTAGCACGAGGGCTGCTCCCCTGGCTCTGGGAGCTGGGAGGGGAAAGAAGCAGCTGGCTGGAGCTCGGGCACTGCCCTGGTGAAGTCTGTTCAGTGAAGCTGGCAGAAGGCCAGCCCGGCCCGCGTGCCCTGGCTCAGGAGGCGCCGCGTGGCACGGAGCAGAGCAGAGGAAGCGCTGCAGCACAGCTGTCACATGAGGCTGTGCAGGGCACAGGACCAGGCACAGGAGCCTCAAGATAAAGCCCCACTCGCTCTGCTCCACCACAAGGCTCGTGCAGCCTGCAGCCATCCCATAACGGCCGAGATGTGCGTGCTGATCACAGCCCTCGGGAGGCAAACTGGCATCCAAAGTCCTGGGCGTGCCCCTCACAAGAGGAGCAATCCGGGTGTAAGGCAGGAGCCACGTCAAAGATCTCTGAACCACATGCTGATAAGACCCTCAGATAGCATCTGGCATCTGTTGGGTGCGGAGGAGAGGCCAGGGAGGCACAGTGACACGAAATGCTGCAGGGCTCTTTGGGTCACTGGGTGGAAGAGGGGACAGGAGGGTCATGCAGGTGTTCAGGGGCAAGGAAGACCTGTGTGAAGAGAGCCACAAAGCAAAGGTGGTCAGAGAGCTGTTTGTCTGTGATAGGTGCAGCTGCATTTGCCAGAGAGTCATTTATGAGTTATTTTTGAGTTATTTTTGAAATTTTTTTGAGTTATTTTTGAGTTAGAGCCCACGGTGATGGCCTTGTCCACAACCACTGAGGCTGTAAGGAACCTCCTGAGGTTGCTACCAGCCCTGTGCTCAGAGCCATTGTCTGAAGCCATGACCAGTTAGCCTTTGAATAGCTTGAAGGATATCTCCACATGTTCTCTGGGCAACCTAGTGATTGATCATTCTGAGATGAAACTTTTTTCATGTTTAAACAGACTTATTTATATTTCAGTTTGTGCCTTTTGCCCCCTGCCCTCTCAGCAGAGTCAGGGAGACGGCAGGAGGCAAAAAGCACAAATTGAAATATAGGAAATCCTGTTTAAACATAAAAAATGTATGTTCACTCCCTTCCACTGGAGGAGTTCATACACATGGATCAGATCCTGGAGAGACTGCTCTTCTCCAGGTTGAACAGTCCCAGCTCTTTCAGCCTCTCCTCATACAACAGGTATTCCAGTCCCTTAATCATCTTTGTGGCCCTTCACTAGACCTGCTCCAGCGAGTCCATGTCTTTCTTGTACTGGGGGGCCCAGTGACAGGCTGAGACAATCTCACCAGTGCCAGGCAGACAGGCAGGATTCACCTCCCTTGAGCTGCTGGCAGGGCTCATTCTCAAGCAGCCCCAGCCGTGGCCCACTGCTGGCTCACAACCAGCTTCCTTCCCTCCTGGAGCCCAGGACCTCCTCTGCCAAGCTGCTTTGCAGCTCCCCAGCCCTCTAGAGGTGTGCAGAGTCATTCCTCCTCAGCTGCAAGGATCTTAGGGGCTGACTGTCCTGCAGGTCTCTGGATGCCCTTTTCTGAAGGGTGACATTTGAGGAGGACAGCAATGTTGAAGAGAAGGGCACACCACGAGTGTCAGACCTGGCTGTAAAAGGTGAGGAGATGAGCAGCAGTGGAAAGTCACTTTGTGCCACCGTGATCTACAGTTGATGTCAGTTGTCAGAAGGAGCTGGACCTCAGCCTGTGGAGGAGAGAGGAGGGAAGGATTCCATGGTGGAGAAGGGGAGGAGCAGGTGAGAACAGCTGATTTGGAGGTGGTGACCTAGGAAAGAGCCCCGAAGAGGGAGGTAAAGCAGGAGGGTGAGGTGGCTGTGGGAGAAGACCATGGATGTGGGACAGGGATGGACACAGGCTGGCCAAACTGATGAGCTCCACCACTGGAAGGGGCCAGGGGACACAAAGACATGGCAGTAGAGGACCTCTGGGATGGTGGCAGCACTGGGGGAAGGTCAGTCTGTGACAGTGGCACCTGCCTGCAGCAGGGTCTGGCCTGGGCAGAAGGATTCGCTCCCCCCCAGAAGAAAGAAGAAGGCTGCTCATGCTGAGTCTTCACCTGGCATTTTTCACCTGTCTTCTACCAAATCTAAATGCTGGAAGATGCTGAACTGATACAGATTACATCTGTTTGTGTTTTGCTAAAATACAGTACACTGAGTAGGACTAAACAAAGTGGGTTTGGCTGTGGTGTGAATCAGGGGCAACACCCACAGAGGATGCTGCAAACTTTCAAGCCAGCCTGGGCAACCTTTGAAGGTTTTCCATGACAGCAAGGCAAAACCACTCCTAAACCTGGTTTGTTTTTATTTTTCCTTCCCTTCCTCAATCAGGAGCATCTCTTCCCTACATAATCAGTCTGAAAGATCACTTTGTTGTGCAATCCTTTGGGTTTGGGAGGTCTTTGCCTTCATTAATATTCCAAATTCAAAGCTTAATTTATTTACAGTTTATGTTTCTGCATATTTACAGTGTTTGTACAGTCAGCCATGCTTTATCCAGGGTGGGCTGCAGCAATACACACTCGTACAATGCTGTACAAAAACATCCCACAGGTGCCTCTGTTTGGAATTAATTTTATATATGACCAGCATATGCTGGCTCAAATCCTCAGTGCTCCTCAGGCTACACTCCAGGCTATCCAGCCTTGTTATGTTGATGCTATAGACTCACATCATTGATTTCCTGAGATGAAAAACTCCCTTTTGCTCTCTCTTTCTCTCTCTCTCTCCCTGTCTAAGAATCATTTTGTTTCTGAGTGCCCTGTGCTTGAGTGGAGACATCAAATGCTTCAAGAGCTCCACCAGGTTTTTTCCATCACTCTCCTTCAACCACAAGACACTCAAAAGAAAAAAAAAATTTAAATAGGGGAAAAAAATGGGGTTTGCTAATAGGAAGCAACAGAGGAGAGTGGAGGTAGGTCTGGTAATCGTAACCCATGCTCTGACCTTGTTGAGTCCCAGGAGAGAAAATCAATTTATCCTTGGCTTTCACCAGAAGTCTGTAATTTGCCTGTAGTTATCCTCCCCATTTCTGCATTTGGACAGAGGCACTTTCAGCCTAGAGAAGCCTCACTCCTGCAATGTGTTAGAGGCTTTTGCTTATTGTTTTGGACTTTGCCTATAGGACTGCTTTGTTCTAAGCCTTCTAAGCATAGACTGGGCTGAAATGTGTGTGTAAAGGTGTTCCTAAAACTCACTGGATTCATCACCCTTCTTCCTCTCCTGCTTATTTTTCCACTTGTCTTCTAAATCCCATTCCATTTTGTTTTTCATAAATGCAGCAATGAAGAAGAAATCAAAATGTAATTCCTTGGCATGGTTATTCTCTGCCAAACCTCCCTTTCTAGCTCACTTGCCTTCTGGAAATACTGAATCCAAGGGTGAACGAGCTATTCCTAAATCTCCAGTTATCAAAATTGTTATTATTAAACTGTATTAAATACACACTTGTGGGTGAGAATGAGCACTTTAGCTCAGAGGTTTTTAAACCGGGAAACTTTTGCTGCAGGAAGCAGGAAAACTATCAGAGGGTTTGCAGAGGTAAGGGAGGAAGAGTGCTCCATGAACACCCAATTTTCAGAAAGAAAATTATCCCATGATTTAAGAACTAGAAATAACCTGGCAAAGGAGAGGTGATAAATTACATCCAAGTCTGTCTCACCTCATTTGGAAAGGTGATGATGAGTCTGTACCAAAAAGATGCTGTTACATCAGACCTGCTTCCATTTCCTGAAACTGAAAGGAAATTTAGAAATACAGTTTAATAATAATTTTAATAACTGGAAATTTAGGAATAGCTCTTTCACCCTTTGATTCAGTATTTCCAGAAGGCAAACGAGCTAACTGACTAGAAAGGGAGGTTTGGCAGAGAATAATCATGCCAAGGAATTACATTTTGACTTTTTCTTCATTACTGCATGTCAGAAACCCGCCTTTTTTTTTTTTTTTTTTTCTGCTGGAAAGAGAGAAGAGCCATGCAAGGAAAGACCACAGAACAGCATGAAAAAGCAAAATTCAGTGATGATGGCTGATAAAGCATCTGTGTCACAGCACAGCACACAGCCACTGCTGATGGGAAGGGCTCGGGCTGGGCTCCTTAGCAGCCAAGGGGAGGTGGGAACCTGGAACAGAGGGTTTAGTGGGGGCTCCCTGAAGGATTTGGCACAGGCTTTACCTGTCCTGCATGAGCCTCACACCACACGAGCACTGCAAGCACCTGTCCCTGCTCCATCAAGGGTTAAGGGGTTAATAGCTCTTCCCTACCAGAGATATCCAAAATCTGTCAATAGCTCCAAAGCACTGGGGGACAGAGGGCAACCAGCTAAGGATGCCAAATGGGTTTGGCCTTCCTGTGCATGCTACTGAGCATCCACATAATTACACTGTGCCATTGGAATAACAGGACTTAAAGCAATGGCACCAACACTGTGCTCAGAGAATTAAACAGGAGACCAAAGAACATGAACCTGGCTGAAAAAAACCATCTGTGAGATGTGCATATTTCTCACTTGCACAGACATGAAGCAGGGAAGATGTGGTTTGGTAAGGTCAGCTCCAGCCCCTGACAGTGGAATTCAATTTTGAGCTTGGACATCTTGGCTTCCAGCATCTCACAGCTAAAACACGTGTAAAGCTCCCACAGAGAGCCACTGATTTACACCAAGGCATTCTCACTCGTATTTAATCACCAATCACCCATCAATGGTAAGAATCTGACACAGACAACACTTACAACCCCCTGCCATACACACCATTTTGCCCAGAACCCTGACAACACTGACAGCTCTGCCAGCATACACTGGCTTCCCATGGGCCTCCCGCTTCCAGGCCTCCCTGTTGTCTAGGAAAATTTAAAAAAAAAAATGTGGGCAGGAAAATTGGCCCAAAAAGACCCCATGTGGTGGAGGTGGTGGTGGTGGCTGCTCCTCTTGCCAGCACTGGGTGAGCAGGGGCTGTGCAGAACAGTGAGCTTGGGGCATCAGGGAGCACGAGAGGAGGGAAAAACAAGAACCCCACAACCTGTGCTGGATCCCATTAAACTGAAAAGTTCATTTGGTGGCTGGGGCTGTGTCTGCTTTGCCCCATGACTTTTCTCCTGTGTCAGAGCTTCTGACTTAGCAAAGCAGCAGAATTTCCCCACAGCTCCTTTGTGCTGATGTCTGACCGCAGTGCATATTCCAGATGTCACTGGTACAGCCCCTGAGCCTGTAGATAAACAACCATGAGCCTTCTCGTGCCTGTTTAGGGCAGGGCTTCCCCTGGTGCTAGTCAGTGGCACCTAAACCTGCCCATATTTTGTGGTTGCAATAGTGACAGCAGCCCCTTTACCCTTATTTGTGCCCCTGCCCTTTACCTCTTCTCAGCTTTAATGGCTGAAATATTTTCAATGCTTTAAAATACTCATTTATGGCAATATTGGTTATTTTGGAGAAGAAAAGCCCTCCTGTGGGAGGCTGGTCTTTAAGAAGCAGCACAGGTACCATCTGACCTGCTCATCCAGCAGAACACTGGAGCACAGTGAGGTGACCAACTTGTCCAGTTGCTTCCAGAGCCCTGAAATGGGTTAAAGCATTGAGCCCCCCTCCCAGCTCACCAGTGCTACCCACCTGAGAGAGAACATTTTGGGGGTACTGGGTGAGGAGTCTCCATCTGCTGTGCATGTCATCCCTGCTGCACACAGAGCAGGCCCTGAGAAATCCCCACCTGAAACCTGAGGCTTCTGAGAGAATTGGCTGCTGCTACTGCTGCTGCTGCCTGAAATGCAGTGCCCAGTCACCCTCTAATGCAACACCTTACAGAGAGGTGACCCCTTGGGTCACACTGAGCAGCAGCTGTTGGGGACACCATGTGCTGCTCTGAGCTGCTGATGCAACTTCAGGCTATTGAGCCCCTAAAATATGCATTATTTCTTTCACTGCATCAGTATCTTTCTGGCATTTCGGCTGAGTTGTCAGTCACTCTCCACTCACCACGGCCTTGAGCACAGCAAGGTGTGTCCCACAGATGAAACCACTCATCTGGTAATTCTCCTCTCCCTGAAGTAAAAGGTCAGGGAAAAAGCAGCCTCTTCTGCTGGTATTGCCAGAAGGCACACGACACAAGTGAGATGTGATGTTTAGTTTTTGCCTGCTAGACCCCTAGGTTTAAAAACTTGCAGGCACAGGGAGTAACCCTGCATTAAAAGCTTCATTAAATTTTAAAGCAATTTCCCAGTTTGCTACAAGGTGACAGAGTTCTCTGGTGGTTTTTTTGAAATCCCGGTGTGCCTAAGCACAGTTCCTGCTAATGCACCCCTAATTATGAGCCAGCCAGACATAGATCCTCACACAGAAATACTCAGGACCAGTAAATCCAAGCAAAACCACATCCTCCAAGAGAAAGAAACAGGGAGCAAGGAAGAAATTATTTACTCAACTTGCTTATGTGTTTAATGGAACCAGCCATGGTTCCTCTCTTCTCTTCCATTTGGTTACATTCATTTCACTGCAAACCTTTTGTCACAGGAAATGTCTGCTTGATTTGCTCTCCGGATTGCAGATCACTCTGTTGCTTTTCCTCTAAGCAGTGATCAATCTCCATTTTGCCCACAGCCAATTTGCAGTAGCTCTGCCAGGACTTAACACTATTTTTTCTTATCACCCTGCTGGATGCTGTAACACCCGAGGTGACCAGAAGGTTCTAGTCAGGAGGTGTCTGAATTAGGTGTCTAAAGGTAATTTTTAAACTCTGTATCATCACTTCCAGATAAGAAGTTTGTAAGTGGAAGAGTTTGCACTAAAATTCAGATTAGCCCCTCCTCGTGTGGGCAGATCCTCATGACAGAGATATTTCCTCTTGACATTTGAGCACTTGCAGCTCTCACAGCCTCAAGCCCCTCTCGATGGAAAGATTCACCCCATCCCTGGCAGGGAGGCAGGTCTCTGTTCCAGTGCAGGGAGCACCTGAAGTCTTAAACCTGGTCCAGGCTGCTTTTAGGTGCTACACTTACGTAGTAAAAGTAATTCCTGCCTGAAACAACTCGGGGTTTTAAATTGCCAGTTCTGAAGACACTGGCATCGCCGTGGAAAGTCAAAACACAGCCTGAGCAGCCCTTCCTGTGAGCAGTGCTGGGTGTCCTGCCGAAGCTCAGCTTTGGTACCTTCAGCTAAAGTGCTTTGCTGCCACAGTGTTAAATTTGCCTGGGGCAGCTGATGCTCAAATTCTTTTTAATGCAGCCAAAGAGGAAATGGGCTCGTTTGTGGCGTTATGTTCTGTCTGGAAGACGACCCCCCAAGACCACAACAATCAGGTATGAATGACACCGAGCTGCTGTGTAATTCAGGTTTCTGTTTCGACCATTTGAGCTGGTTATTTCTGAGAGCAGCAAGCGTGACATCTCAAATTCAGGCTTCTCTGGCCACAGCAGGACCAGGGCTCAGCAGGGACCTGGGATGTGGTTGACACAGAGCTGCTGGAGGATATTTTAAATACTTGCAGCTGGACCAAACAGAGTTAAACAGAGGGTCCAGAATTATCCTCAGGGTCTGGCTGTGCGTAGCTGAGTGCCCCAGGACACCCTGGCTGTCCATCCCACCACCTTTGCTGTGGCACTTCAAAGGAGACAGGGGCAGCTGGCACCGGGCTCAGCTTGTTCACCAGGGTTTTGCAGCCAGGAGTGCAAACTAAGCTACTAAATGGCCTCGTGAAGCTGGCAGTGGGGAGGCTTTGTAGGGAGTCACTCCACAGGCCGTGCCCCGAGCTCCAGGCTCCATCCTGCCAGGAGCCAGCGCTGTGCTGCTCTCAGGGCACCCACGGCTGTGGCAGCAGGGCAGCTTCAACAGCAGCACTGATGGCTGAGAGGCTCCCCCTCTGAAAAAAACAAACAAACAAACAAACAAATCTAGAAATGTCTGTGACGTGCAGAGCACAGGGACCTCTCTGGCTTTTAGCACATCCCAGGAGCCTTATCGGGCCTTGGAAAAACGAGATCGAGAAAAGTCATTAACTTTTTTCTTTGTTTCCACAGCTTATTATCCACCTTCGCCTTTGACAGCCTCTTCTGTGATTCAGCGAAGGGCAAACAGTGCAACAAACTGCTCTGAGTGCCAGAACCTGCACTGTGCTGCTGGGGCCGCCTCAAACGCATCCCAGAAGAGGCCCAGCTGCCGCTGCCGAGCCCTGCGGGGCGCTGGGGGACGGGATGGAGCCGAGCTTCCGCCAGAGTCCTGTGGGATGAATGGACCTGCTGCTGGACCCGAAATTGTTTTGGAACCGAATCACGATTTTTTCCACTCCTGTACCGAAAAAACAGGCACGTAAGAAGAAAAACAAGAAACAAGCAAACAAAAAAAACCACAAACCCAACAAAAACTCCAGGAGGAAATAAGATTTAACTCTTTTAACTTTGAGACAACAACATTTCTCAGGGACCAATTTGCTAGGATACATTGCTCACAGCAGGGCATCCTGGGCATCCCTTTCCTGTTACAGCTCCTCTGCGGCCTTTGAGCTTTGCCTGCCATGCACCCACCTGCCTGGGCCACAGGGAGAGGGAAAAGGCCAGTGACCCAGCTAGCCAAAGCCCTCCCTTTATTGCCCTTGAGATTTCTGTGTACCAGGCTGTCTTTCATACAGATATTACTGACTTCAACATCTCAAGAAATACATTTATTCTGCTTTTTCTTTCTCTTTTTGGTGTCTCTTTGCTGTCAGTGCTAAATTAAAATCTTTTTTTTTACAGTTTGATGGCCATCCTGATTAATTTCCTGGTTCCCTGAGACACACTTTAAAAAAAAGAATATTTAAGAAATAGAAACCACAACCTCAGAACTTTAAACAAAAATTAGAAGGACTACAAAGAAAAGCCTGTTCTAAGCCTGCCCATCTATAGAGAAGAGTAGCAACTGCTCCCATGGGATTAATCACACAATCATTAGGAAACTCAGCTGATAGATTGTATTTTGGCAACAAAAGATAAGTTATCATCAGGGACTGCAACAGCAAAAAAAAAAAACAAACAAAAAAACCAACCAACCCTTCACACATATCACAAATCAAATGTTCATCACACATATCAAATGTTCAATTACAAGCAGTTAGAAAAGTGGTTTTTGGAGGAACTTGGGCTGATCTGCCAGCAAAATCAAATCTTCATTACCCTCTCTGGCCAGCCCCAAAGAGTGGAGGGCAAGAAGTCCAGTGCAGTAATTGGCATGATGAGGTGCAGGGACCTAGGACAAGGTAAATGACTGGCAAGGAGGGTTTATTGTGCATGTTCCTGGCAGTGCAGCTCTGGCAATGGCCATGCTGGCAGCTGTCACGATTTCTGACCTGGCACAGAGGGGCTGAGCAGTCCCAGCAGGTGCTGCCCACAACCTGCACCTGCTTGGCTGCCCCCTGCCAGGGTTTTGAAGTAAGGATGGACAAGGCCAGAGAGCACCCCCAGGTTCCCAACTCATGTCCCCAGCAACCAGGGAGCTGCCTCCAAATCCACACAGGTCCAGCAGTGCCACACCCAGGAAGAGGCGGACTTGGGAGACTTTGGGGCTCACAAGAGAGCACTGATTTCTGAGAGCAGCAAGAGGAGCTGGCAGTGGGAAGCACAGCTGTCACATCCTTTGTGACAGATGACCCAAGTTTATTTAAGTCAAAACCAACCAGAGTTTTGCTTCTGCAGAATTTTCCAACATTTAATCCTCTGTGATTAATTACACCCTGGTTTACTGAGATCAGAAAAGATGGGACCGTGGTACAAAATAATAACCATTATTCACATAAGCCTCTTCCTTTATGTAAATTGCAACTTTTCGAACGCTGGCAAAGGGAGTTCTTTTCATTACCACAATTTCTCTGGCTGTAATTAGTCCTGTAGGAGGATAATTACTTCTCTTATCATTAGTAAGAGAGAAAAGATAATTTGCCACAACGCTGTTGGTTTCAGTGCCATCGGTGGCTGTGCCCGAAGGGTCTCACTCTGTTAAACGACCCACAAATTCCAGCCAGGGCCCCACACAGCACAGGCTGCATTGCCACATCAGGAGGAATCTACAGGGTGGCACAACCCTCAGAGCCCTGCAAGCCGGAGGGAATTCTCCGTGTCTCCATCCTGCCCCTTTCCAGCCATTATCAGAACACTTGGGTAGGAAATGCGTTCGGGTGCTGGCTGGACACTGACACTCGGAAAAGCCACGTCCTCGGTGGCCGCATCCTGCCCTCGCATCCGCCCCAAAGCCCCGCCGCTTGTCCGCCCTGCGGCCACGCCGAGCCCTGCCCGGGCCACGCCACGGCAAACACGGGCAGCTCCAGCCTGGCAAGGAATTTACCCAGCCCTAGGGGTGAGCTGGAGCCCTCCAAGGAGACATTTCTCTGCACATCGCCTTCTCCCGGCACAGAGCTGCTCCGGGGATGCCGAGGCGACACGGGGCGCGGTCACCCTGTGCCCGGCCGGTCCCACACACGGCTCGAGGCCACGTCGCAGCCGCATCCTGTGCCCACGGCTTATTTTCAAGCTCTCAGCCAACCTTTTGCTCCAAGCAACTCGAAAAACCCTGTTCCGCAGGGATCCAATTCCCATTGTCAGGAAAATTAATCCACAAACGCCAGAGGTTTATGTCCAAAAAGGAGACAGAGGAGTCCCTTTTTCTTTATTCGAATAAAGGGAGAGGCCATGGGGCATTTCCCCTGGGATCTCTCAAATTTTTGGAGGACGCAGCCTCCTTTTTATCCCAATTTCCCGGCCGCATGTCCCTCTCTCTTTCCCCATTGGCTGAGGTACTTGAGAGGTACAGACTTCCCGGAATGCCTGATACCTAAAACCCCCTTCTACTGTATATTCCAAATACACACACATCTTCCTGTCTGTTCCTGGTGTTAATCAGTGGAATTCCTGTGGAATCTTTCCCATTGTTTCTCTTATCTCTCAATGCTACTTTCATCAACCAGCAGACCCACAGCTTGTTTGTAAAGACAAGTCTCTCATTCCTTTCACCATCTTACTCGGAGGGGCTCTGTGCCATCTTGTGGCCGTTGCTAAAATTGAGGGAGACGTAACTAAATCTCCTCACATTTGGTTTTAGGTATTTAGGTAATTCCTTTTTTTTTTTTTTTCCAGAGCAGAAGCCAGTTTCACCAGAAGCTGTGCAATTCCAGCCAAGTTCCCAGACGAGCAAGTAGACAGACGTGCACCTTTCCCCCAAATGAGGTGCCAAGTCCCTTTGCCGCAACAAATAGTAAGGGATGTAATTTTCCAGGTGAAATGAACCAGTCGGATCAAAGCAATTTTGCATTCTCAAAACGACTATTTGACACATTTTCAGTAAACGGTCTGAAACATCCCACGGCATTCTCCTGGAAAAACTGGCAGCCCACGGCTTGGACAGGCACACTCTTAGCTGCAATAAAAACTACCTCAAATCCTCTGTCCAGTTCTGGGCCACTCACTCCATGAAAGACATTGAGGGGCACGTCCAGAGGAGGGTGAAGTTGTGAAGGGTCTGCTTTCCATCCTTATCTTTTATCTAAATGCACAGGTAACTGTGCATCTAAACCTCAGGTGACTCACCTCGTGTGCTGCCTCCCCAGTTACTGAGAAATAGCCCTGCCCATCCCTAACCCATCATACCCTCAGCAGCCCAGAGCATCCAGCTTTCCCAAAGTGCAGGGGTTTGGTTTTCTAAAAAAAAAACAGACCTTGAAGGTCATTACAAGCAGAAATACCCTGAATTGCTTCCTCCTCATAATAAACAACTGATAAAAAGAGAAAAAAAGAAGGGAGAGGAGGATATTAGGCTTCATGCCCTGCTTTTCAATACCAATTGCTCATAGCAACCAAGCTGCAGGAAATTAGACAAATTCACTTTTTATTTGCAAACATAGGAAAAAATTGCCTTATGAGTAGAACAGGGGTGGGGGGTCTGTGTGTGTTGGGGGGGTGTTTTTCCCTCTAGGACAGCACATTAAAACATTGAAATATCTGACAGCGCTCTCCTTACTGAGGGTGGGATACGACCAGAACTTAGCTAGGTTGTAGAAATGCCGTATAGATGTTAAAGAACTTTAAAGAACTTAAAGTAAGAAACACTTTACTCCGTAGCTGCTTGGCAGCTCAAGCTTCCCCCCCGCCTTGCACTCTCGGAAAAGTCTGGGGCAGCCCGTGCTCCTCACAGCTTTACTCTGAAAGCTCTGCCGGCCGAGCTGAGACTCACGCATCACTCAGTGCTTCAGTTCGGCGTGTTCGGGCGGTGCCCGCGCCCGGCCCACGCTGTGCTCTGGGTTTACCGATACCCCCGGCTCGGCCGCTGCGCCCCCTCGCTCCTCAGCGAGCCCGGCCCAAGCCCGGGGAGTCCCGGGGGCTGCGGGCTCGGCGCTGCCGCTCACCTGTGCTCGTGTCCGGGCGGGGGCAGCGGAGCGGCGGGCTCGGGGCGNGCGTGGGGAGCGCGACACCCGACACGCCTGGAGCACAGGGCTGGGGTTAAATTTTCCCAGCTCCAGTGTTGTGCTTTTCTGGAAAAAGCCCGTAAGCCCCCAGGCAGCGTTGAGTTCTCATCCAGGCGCCAAAGTGTGTTTCCAGCGGCTACGGAAGAGCTCTACAAAGTTTAAAGGATGAAAACGGAGCACAGATTCATAGCCCCGTTTAGGTTAGAAAAGGAGACACGCTGCTTCTGCCCGCTCTAAAGATGTATTTGCAGCAGTTGCAGCGGGGAGGTTTGCTGCCATCTCTTTCCCTGGTAAAGTTATACAGGGTGACAGGCCAGCTTTGTGCACCTCAAACCTTTCCTTGGCAGGGGAAATTCAGCAGGAGTATGTCAGCACCCAGAAGTATTCCCCTGTACCTGCCAGCATCGCTTCCACAGTGCAGCCTGGGAGGTGTGTGTGCAGGGAAACTGTAAACTCTCTTATGTCAGCTTTAGAAATTACCTCCTCTCGGGCATTTCTGCATGCAAAAGAAGGCTTTGATTTGCTGCTGGTGGTTTTCTTGCCCCGTGTGTGTTTGCTGGCAGCACCCCAATTGCAGGAGACCCATAACTGTCTCCGAGCTCATGAGCTGCTTGTAGTCCCCCTCGAGAGGGCACACTGGGGCTGCTGGCACAGGAGGCTTCAGGACATGGGTTTAATCTGCAGCTCTTCATTATGCAAAGCATGGAATCCTTATGAATACCCTGTGGGGCTGCCCTTCCCTAGGAAGGGTTCAGAAGGCTGCGCTTCAGAGCTGGCAGAGGAGCACCAGATCAGCTCCACATTTTGGCAAATCTAGATGTTAGTCTCTAATTTTACAGGTGCAGCAAGAATGAAATCTGATGGAGAAGCCAGGATTTTGCTGCAGGTCACGGTCACACACACACACACACACACACACACACACACACATCCATGCAGACAGATGTGCTTAATTATGAATCAACATTTAGAATGGACTGGCTTTGGCTGGACATGTGTTTAAATACCCCCAGCTTTTGGTGAGTGGGTCAGGCTCTCAACACCTCTCACTTTTAGGGGGACACCCCCAGTCCTTGCCCACCAGGTTTCCAAAGCCAGTGCCACCAGCCTCATCCATAGCTTGAGATATTTTTTGGGGAGCTAGAGCAAAGCCTTCATTTATTCCTGCCTCCATTTCCTGCTGACACAAGTGTTTGGTTTGATGCAGGCATCATCTCGCTCATCTCCCTGGCTGTGCTTTCCTACGAGCGTTACTGCACCATGACGAGAACAGCAGAGGCTGACACCACAAACTACAGGAAAACATGGAAAGGCATCATCCTGTCCTGGACATACTCCTTGCTCTGGACTGTCCCCCCACTTTTTGGCTGGAGCAGCTATGGGCCAGAAGGACCAGGCATAATCTGCTCGGTGAACTGGCATTCCAAGGACGCCAACAACACTTCCTACATCATCTGTCTCTTCATCCTCTGCCTCGTAATCCCTTTTGCCATCATTGTCTATTCCTGTGGGAAGCTGCTCTGTGCTGTGAGACAGGTAAGTTGATTCTTCAGCTGCCTTTGGGCTGTGACCCCAAACCAGGCAGAAGCCAGTGATCCCTGTTTCCCACCTTTAGAACTCCTCTGCTGTTGGATGTGCTGCTGGAATCTGCCTCTTCTGTGACTGTCCTGGTGACAGGCTCCAGTCTGCCAGGGCTTTAAAAGTCATGCTCAGGTGTGAGAAGAGACCTCCTCAGCTGGAGTTCCCTACGACAGCACCACAAGTGAGGGGAGTTTGCCAGAGCACTCTAGATACTTTAAATTCCCCCTAATTAAAACTAGGAAAGATTTACCCAGCTTGCTCCTAGGACTGAAATCCTCAGGAATGCTATGCTGAGCATTTATCCGTTGGTCCAGCAGCTGCATGGCCACTGGAAGGTGTGGGAGCTGTGATTTCTGAAGATCAGTGCTTCTCCTCTGGAAGCAGGAAAGGGAACCCTACAAAAAAAGGCTGCTAAGAAAATAGCCCCACATAAGTGAGCTGCCAGCAGGATCAGGCAAAGCAGGAAGATGGAACTGAGCAAATGCAAACTGTAAGACAGACCTGTGCCATGGAGCAGGTAACCCTGAGTACAAAGCCAGGCCATAAATGGCCATGAGCTTTTTTTTTCTCCCAAGATAAGGAATATTAACTTAAAATATTGCTACCCCACTGGAACATTTGGTACCAAACACCAGCCAGGCAGCTGGAAATGCCAATGCAGAGGCTTCTCCTCCTTTGTGAAGAACAGCTGCCTTTGGCCACGAGTCACTCTCCCAGCACAAAGGGATCATTCAGGTCCCCTGAACACCTCCACACCGGGTCCCTGCACCCTGGGAGCCCACCCCAGGCTGGGCTCCAGCTCCATCAGTGGTACCAGACCTGGCTTGGGCTCACCTGGTGCAGAGAGCACCTGAAAGATAAGAGGGAATTAGATAAAGATCACTCTGTGAGCCACGTTTGCAGATGTAAACATTTAATTTAAGCTTAGTATTGCTCAGGGACTTTGGGCAGAAGCAAATTAAATCAGTGGAGATGTTTAAATTAATCCTGATAGATCCCCCCAGCCCATTGTCTTGTTGCAAATACCTTTCAGTCCCCACGAAAGCCAGCTCAGCCCTCTCTGGTAACCCTCTGCTGGGAACAGCTGCTTCTGCACCACCATGGACCAGTCTCCTGAGTGCAGGCAAGGGCTGGATTTCACAGGACTTCAGGGGTTTCCCCATCTTTTAAAGCTAAAAATACTGTTCTAGAGGTGCTGCAAGGTGTTCACAGCAGCTGGGGCTGGGGCTGGGGCAGGTCCTGCCTGCAGGAGAGGCTCTTCCTCTCCAGAGCTCCTCCACGGGCAAGAAACACCAAGCAAACCTGCTTTCCTGTCGAAGGTTGTGCTGTCTGATGTGTCAGAGTGATCCCCCCAGCTTGGACAAGCTCTCCTGGCTCTGCCCTCTGCAGTGCCAACAGAACCTTTATTTCTGCTGCAGCAGCACTGAGGGACGTAGGTTTTTTACATGAAAAACTCCTCCCCCTGAAGCAGCATCTGGGCTCAGGAGAGTTGTCTGTCTTCAGACACTAAACCAGGGTGAGTTCCAGCAGCAGTTCAGGCAGCAGCAGAGCCCAGCAGCTTTAGCAGAGCCCTGTGTGAGTGCAGCGAGCAGTGGGACCCCTCCAGTGATGAGATCTGGTCCACCAGGGACCACAGAGGTGTGGAAAAGGGACAGGGGCTGTTACCCTCCCTGTCAGATGGGTGACAACTCTAAAGGTCAGGAGCTGCCTTTCCTGGGCTCTCTGGTCCTGCAGAGCCCCAAAACATGGAGAAATACCATGAAAATCATTCTGTCTGGTTCTGAATTATCCTTTCATGAAGGGGGATTTTCCATGAAGAGGGAAAGTCACAACTGGGCGGTCCTGTGGATGCCCCTGGGCTCATTTGGGAAGCCAGGAGGGAGAGGAGGTGCAGGGGCAGAAGCCCCAGAGCCTCTCTGCTGCCTCCTGCCCTGGTCCAGGCAGCCTCCCCATTCCCATTCCCATCCCCATTTCCACTGCTGAGCCAGGCTGCTCCCAGCTGGCTGTGCTGCTGCCCAGGATTCCCCAGGGTAGCAAGGTGCAGAAGCAGCAAAATCCCTGGGGTTTGTAAAGGCAGAGAGAGAGAAAAAAATGAACAAAATAAGCTTCACATGCCAGCTTAATATTTAAGGAATTGAACAACAGGCTTTTGCTTTTATTGGATCTCAAATTATAAGCAGCACTTTAATGGTGCTTTCAGCTCCTGCCATGAATAGCTGCCTGTAACTGAGATTATCTGCACCACTTACAGGAGTAAAACTGCACTGAGAGATCAGAGTTTTTGGTGTCAGCCAGGCATGAAAAATTGTATCCTTTCGCTTGACATTTGTATTTTCATGCTCTGATTTCTGACCTGATTGTCATCACAGGAGATGTTTAAGCAGGGATGCTTAAACTCTGAGAAATCAGTCCAGGCTCCTACTCCCACTGTGTGCCTTCCAGGTCACAGTTTCCTTAAACTTGAAGAAAATTGTCACTACTAAGAGTGGATCTGTTTTTCCTCCCATGTCTTGTTTTAGGGAATGGCCAGGAGGAAGGGCTTGCTCTGAGCCATGTAAAATGAATTCCACAAGAGCTGGGATGTGTTGCAGCACACTGTCAACAACAAATCTGAATTCTGAAAGCAGCCATTAGAAATTGAGGGCTGTCTAGGCTTCCAAACACACTGAGCTTTAGTCTTAATTATCTGATTTCTGAGCAGTGTTGGTGCTTTGATACAGGTTTCATACCTTCCCTGTGAAGGACTGTGCAGGGCCCAGGGAGAAGCAAAGAGGAATTTTGGGAATTTTCCTGGGGAAGCAAGAGCACAATGTAGATGTGCACTGGCAGCCAGCTGCAGCTGAGTGAGGGGATTCATCTCTGCTTCCTGGTGTCAGGAAAATTAATCCACAAACACCAGAGGTGTCTTGTAACTTTATTCAAATAAAGGGAGAGGCCATGGGGCATTTCCCCTGGGATCTCTCAAATTTTTGGAGCCTCCTTTTTATCCCAGTTTCCCTGCCACATTTCCCTCTCTCTGTCCCCATTGGTTGAGGTATTTGAGAGGTACAGATTTCCTGGAACACCTGATACAGACTCATATACATAATGTATATTCCCCTCTCTTTTTTTGTCTATTCCTTGTGTTAATCAGTGGAATTCCCATGGAATCTTTCCCATTGTTTCCCTTACCTCTCAGGTTTTATCTCCCAGCAGCCCCACAGTGTGTTTGTAAAGACAAGTCCCTCATTCCCTTCACTGGGGTTCCTGCACAGGCCCTCAGCACAGTGGGGATGGCAGCAGCTGGAGCTGGCTGTGCCCCCCATGCCCAGTCCCATCCTCGACAGGGAGCTGCTGGCAGAAATCTGCCAGCTGGGTTTGGAGCAGGGATGCTTTAGGATGGCCTTGCCTTTGTCAGCAGAGCCTCAAGAGCATGTTAGTGCCCCTCCAGCTGAGTAGCAGCCCCAGAGGAAGCTCCTCCCTGCTCCACAGCAGAGCAGCTGCAGTGCCTCAGCTCAGCTCACCTTGGGACAATGGCAGAATTTGTGAAGGTTTAGGAATGACACGACTGAGGCAGAGCCTGGGACGTGATGCTGGGCACTGCAGGGAGCCTGGGCTCATCCTCATCCAAAGCCCTCTCGCTGGTTTGGAAAGCTTGGTCGTGTCTCTGAGTTCTGCAGAACCACTCCAGCCAGCACGTGGCCTCTCTAGGACAAGTGTGGCAATGCAAACAGCCAGTGGGCTACTGAGAAACAGCAGTTCAGAATTTCTCCTAGTGCAGGTCGTTGGTAGCCAGCACTGGACTCAGCCTGGTGCTCGCTGGACACAGATAAATCATTTTGTGAGCACAGGGGTTAGAAGGTCATTAGTGAGAGTCATTGATGAGTGTGGCTGTGTCCTCTCACTTGACTTGTCAGAATACAAATACAAAAATGTAATCGATTCCAGCTTTTGTGTCACTGCATTGCAGTGTGGTTGGGTTTTTTCCCCCTTAATTCACAGGCAAGCCACCTTCTGTTATCTCCTTGACAAATGAATCTGAGGGTCTGCCTTCCAGTTATGGGCCAGTGTTCATCCTCGTTGGTCAGTGCCAGGCTCAGTGTTCTGCATTTCTGCACAGATTCCTGCCCTGGGTTGAGTCTCATCCGAGTAAATCACAGCAATCACAGGCAAGGCAGGAAAAGCCAACACCTTGGCATGGTCTCCACCTTGGTCCCTCAAGGATTATGGAAAAGAAAAAAAGGTGCAGCAAGGAGGCGTTTGATGTGTTACCTGTTAATTTCATTATGTCAATTAGCAAGTCCAACAGTTTCTAATGCTGTACTAATGGGCAGGAGAAACTAGGGGAGAACAGCACTGCTTTCCAGGAATTCACTTCCACTGGCAGGAGGAGGAAAGGGTGATCACACTGCTCCTTCCACGTTCATCTGGACAGCATGGATAGCCAGCATCCGTCCTGGGCATGGGACAGACACACTGCCAAAGGCAGGAATCACGACAGCTGGAGCACTGGCACGTGCCAGGGAAGAGCAAATCGGTCCTGAGAAAGCTGAGCCAGCAGAGCTGCACAAACCACGCGGGTCAGTGGTTCCTTCAGGATCGACCCACCCACCAGAGAATTGGCTTTCTCGGCTGCGGTTGGCTTCAATCCCAGTGAAAACGCGGCGGGAGGGGGGTGTTTCTGTATTTCCCCTCTCTGACAGTAGCAGGAGCTCTGCCCCTTCGAGATGCTCGGCTTGGTTCGTCCTTCGAGCCGCTCGGGTTTCCTGGGGCTCTGCTGCAGGTTCCCCGGCCCGGACTCTTCCCTCGGCAGCAGCAGCAGCAGGGGCGGGAGAAGGTGAGAAGCTCCGACAGCTGCGGGAATACAAAGCAGAAGAGGCACAGAGCCCAGGTGCTGGCTCTGCGGCAAGGGGCAGCACTCCCCCTTCGGGAGACTGGGATTCCCTGGAGGATTTGCTTAAAGAGGGGCTCTGCCCGTCCTCAGCTTCTCCAAGAGCTGGAGAGGAGATCAGAGCTGGGTGTGCCACACCAAGACCTGTCCAGCACAGTCACCGCCCTGATGAACACAGGAAGGATTTTTCCGCTTGGAAACAAAGCAGCTGTTAATTTTTTTTTTTTTCTCTCGGAGCGCCAATGGGCTNCGCAAATGTGCTTCCAAACCTCGGAAGTGTCCGAGCACGTGGAATGAAGGAAGCAGAGCCTCGCAGAGCGCTCTCGGTGAGGACAGCAGGGAGCAGCCGTGCCCTGCGGGCCGGGCTCTGCTGCCCTCCTGCCCTGAAACACATCCCCTCCTGTCCTGGAACACATCTCCTCCTGCCCTGGAATACATCCCCTCCTGTCCTGAACACATCCCCTCCTGCCCTGGAACACATCCCCTCCTGTCCTGGAACACATCCCCTCCTGTCCTGAACACATCTCCTCCTGCTCTGGAACACACCCCCTCCTGCCC
>VZRX01014025.1:3699-58632 GCA_013398075.1 Notiomystis cincta
TGGGATTGGTTTGGGCTTGAAAAGAAATAAAAAAAAAAAAAAAAAAAAGGGTTGGGAAGGGGTTCCAGGGGAGGTGGGGGGCAGTGGGTTCACCAGATGAGGCTGTGCTGATTGCAGTGCTGGGCTGCAGGGACAGAGGCTGGGGCCCAGCAAGGAGCACAGGAGCTTGGTGAGGATGTTTACATGTTAGATCAGCCTTGCTAAAGCCAGAGACCTAAAAAAGCACTTTATCATGTGCCCCCCTTATTGTCAGCCCCCCCAGCCCCTGGCCTTGCTGCTGGGGGCAGGGGCTGCACGGTCCCAGGCACTGCCTCAGGGCAGGGCCTTGTTTTCTCAACATGCTCCAAAGGACAAAATCCCACCAACCCTTTCTGGGGCTTGCTTGGTCTTTGCTCAGTCTGCCCCCAGCCAGGGGTGAGGCTGAGTCAGGGCCAGGGGGGTTTTGCCTTATATTGTCACTCTCAAAAAAATAGAAGGATAAAAAAAATCTCTTTATTCAGGTTGATTTGTATTTTTTTACCTCGGTGTTAGCTGTGACCTGTGTTTTTACAACTCATTTGGAATTGAGGGTTGCTGATGGGTTTGGTTCACACCCCCCAGCCACCTACAAGAAAACATGTGTGACTTGTTGGTGATGAGCAGAGGACAGGGACGTGACTGATGGCAGCAGGGTTGGCCCCCAGTGTCAGTGTTGACCTATCAGTCATAAATGTTCTGAGGTTTTCTAGTACACAAGTACCTATATACTATAACTATATATAGATATACCTATTTTTAATATACATTTATATGTATGTAGATGTATATCTATATATAAATATATTTAGGCCACACAATTCCAGACCTCTGAAAACACAGGCAGCTTTAATTTATAAAGTCTTGCACTTTTAGCATATTTGTACATATAAGCTAAAGCCTGGTGGGTATAATCAGGCTGATTTGACAAACACAATGAGAAGTTACTGTATATATTGTATATAGTCCACACAAGAAGAAAAAAAATAAGAAAAAGTCTAGAATTGAGTATAAATCTTGGTTTATTTTATATGATGTTGAATATAAATACATTTATAAATGTTACTATTCTTAAAAGTATTTTGTAATGGGAAAAAGTAAGTGTCTTATGAAGATGAACAGTAAAGATTTTATTCTTGTTTTGAATCTATGTCCCTGCACAGCTCCATTGAATGGGAGCTCGTGCATTTTGACAAGCTTTAAACAGATTGTACATAGTATTTAAAAAAAAAAAGAAGAAATAAAATAATACTTGTAGGACCTCTTAGACACTCTGTGCTGTTGTTATTGCCTGGGTAGTGTGGGTGTGTTGGGGGTCAGGATCTGAGCCCTGCTCTCCAGGAGAGACAAGAGCAGCAGCCATTGTGTCCCTGTGCAGGGACAGCTGCAGGGATGGGGCTCAGGACAAGGACTGCATTTTCTGTGACCAGTGCCAGAGGCAATAGGAGCAACATAGAAAGAACAAGGCATCAGGGCCTGCCCAGTGTCTGAATTTGGATGCAAAAAGCAAGTGACAGTACTCCTAGGCTCTCTCATTCACTGGCTCAGCACTGAAGCCAGCTCAGGCTTCAAAACTTGGTCTCCATTTTTCCTCTGCTTCTGGGGGGCTGCTGTCCCACCAGGGGCTCTGGCTTGCTCCTTGTTTTGCAAAGCACTCACTGAATGTGACTTTAACATGACCAACACTCTTGAAGGAACTTCTGCAGCAGGCCATGACAGGAAATAATAGTGCCTCAAACACAGGGTTTTTTTCTTAAGGGAAACAATATTTTATTTAACACCCTGTTTGTCTTACAGTACCTCTGCATACAACACATTGTATAAAAGCCAATCTGTCAACACAAACATATGCTGCCATCTTGGTAAAGTGACAACACTATAGCAAAAAGGACAAAATAGCCTATTTTTCTGGAAACAAATTGGAGTATTTCCTTCTGTTTTAGTCCAGATAACAGAAATCACAATCAAGAACCTTGTATGGTACAATTGGATGAGAAATTTCTGATAAAATCAACACACATCTATTTCTTAGTCACTATGGTAGCAAAATCTTCTAAAATTACATTATTATTCAGCCATTGGAATGATGAACAAGTGGCTTGTTTTAGGAATGGATGGAAACAGAAAGTGATTCTTCTGTATCACATAGCAGCAGCCACTTCCATGTCCTGGAAAATGCTACTGGTTTAATTACCATCAGTCCTCCCCCATGGTGGAAAGAGCTGGTATTTTTATGATGTGAGCTATTCCCTCCCCTCACACGCCCAAGCCCTGAGCTGGGCACACAGAGGCCAAGCAGCCTTGTGTGTGTCAGGGCTGTCACTGGTCACCCAGAGCACAGGGAGCAGTGTCAGGCTCCAGAGCAGCACTTTCCATATGGCAAGACCAGCAACATCCCAGCTCTGCTGGGTCTGTCCCCAGGCTACTGCTCATGTCTGACAAAAGGCATCTTAGTACCCAATGGCCCAGCCACAAGGAAGTGCAGAGTGAAGTGTGCCCACAGCCACTGCCACTGCTGCAGGGTGACCAGAACACAGCTGCCACGTCACAGGGGTGACGCTGCATTGCAACTGTCAAACTGTACAAACAATCTACAGCCTGCCTGCAACTGTCTGTTCTGTACTGAATGATGCACCTTCATTCACTTCCTATGACTGAACCTGAAAATAAAAGTGGAAACTTCATGGCAAAGAAGGAAAGAAGTAGCACAGATGAGTGAGGTGACAGAGCAGAACTCAACCAAGCTGCTTCCTGTTTGTGTGCACACTCAGTGCCCTCAGGTGATGTGATGGGAGGCTGGGCCATCTTTGTATCACCAGCTTCACCTGACCAAGAAGCTGCGTGGCACAGGGGCGTGCAGGGATTGGAAGTCAAGGCAGCACTCTTCAAGAGTGAGGGAGGGAACAAGCTGCTGTCGCTCTAGCTCCACCAGTCCCAGCTGAACCTGCCTCTATTTGTTAGCCAGCCTGTCTGGAACAGGGATGGAAGGAGCTGGAATAGGAAAGGGAAGGCAAGAAGCTAGACACTAACTCAGAGTTCCTCTGTCACAAGCAGAGCTCAACTCAGGGTGCACCCTGGTAGTGGCTCAGCACATACACCTCTGGGTTTCACTCCTTGGAAATCACCAGCACTTGTTACATCTGTATCTCCACAGAGCATCAGCCCAAGATCCAGAGGCTCCAAAAGGAAGAACTTGCCAGTTGGGCTGCTGCCTGCATGCTGCCAGCCTGTTGGCACTCCACCCTCCATCCTGCTGAGCCTGGGTGCTTGGTCACTGTGACTGGTCTTCCTGGATCAGCCTGCAGGTCTATTACAGGAACAATTTAAAGACACCACCCCCTTTGGGAAAAAATATAATCCATGCAGTTAATAAAAGTTAGTGTTCCCTTACATACCCTAACTTTCATCTTAAATCNACCTATTACCCAGCTGGCAAAGGCTCTACAGTCTCTTGGGTGTGCACTAATAGAAAAGGGTACTGTACAAACTGAGCACCTTTTTACAACCAGGTAACAACAGAGGGTGTTGTACTTTGCAAGTTCCTTCACCTTCTTCTGCACTTAGATCTTCACATCTTGGCTCCCAATGAAAAACGTCCTTGAGTTTTCATATCTCTGTTACCTTGATCAGCAAATAGTTCACAGCTTTGACTACTTGATGACATAAACAGTATCTCTCATAAACCTACAAAAGCTTTTGGGATGGGCAGCTGCATTTATTTTCATGAGGCTCCATTAATTTCATTATGGCTATTTGCAGAATTACTCACTGATCAAACCTTATCTGGGTACATCCTGGACTAGAAAAACAGTATCACCTGCTTTGTATTTCTAAACAACTTTGTGAAAACATTTTAAAATAAGTAATACAGTGTGGCCCTATCCATATCCACATAAATGGGTAAGTTACTTTTTATATTTTATACATGAAAATACAAATCAGCACTATATTGTATCAACTTCAATTACTTTGTGAAGGCTTCTGAAAAAGGCTTCCTCATTCTCCACATATATGATATTTGGACTTCTGCAGTAAAACTTTATTTTACATTATTACCTGAGAGTTTCGGGGAGACTAAGACATAATTTATAAATTTAACACCAACTGCAATGATGGCATTTCACAAAGTGCCTGCAACACAAGTCAAAAATTCATTTTATTCTTCATTCATACTATTGCAAGAAAAGCCTCAGAAAGACACCATCCCCATTCTGCTTCTTAAAAAAAACATGCACAGTATAAAAATAATGCTGCTCTGCAGAGAAAGATTGTCATACAGGCTTTAGAAACAGACATTTGAAACTAGTTTAGCACAGACTCCACACTTATTTTGCTGTTGTTGTCAAAATACAAGCTCTTACCCTCCTTCTCTAAATGCCTTTTAGCACCAGCTACCAAAGATTCAAGGTCAGCATTTCTCAGCATTTACACTGGCAGACCTTTCCTCCCAGGATCTTTACTATATCATATTTTATATATTAAAAATTTCAAGTCAGATTCAAGGGGATTTTCTTGTTGCCTTGAATCCTGACAGATGGAAAATACAAGAGCAGTGATATTCCAGAGTGCTTTAGAAAAGCAGTAATGACCAGGTTGGGATACAAACTCAGGGCAGGCAAAGGAGCAGTTGCAATCTGTCCCTAAGCAGCTCAACAGACAACATTCAGCTACAAGATGGCCTGTGCTTGGGCTTTCCAAACACCCACAAAACTCTACATTTCATCATGCTCCTAAGAAGCCAACAATGGCTCCCCTTGCCAGATAAAGTACAACCACCATGTGGCCAGACAGATTTAGCCAATGCTTTCCCTTGATTTCAAGCAATCAGTATTTTTTTTTTGCATCCCTGTGCAGCATGGATGACCAGATAAGCTTCCATCCTTTTCACCTTTTCTTTGTAGGAGGATTGGTATGAAAATGGGAAAGAGGGGCTGGAATCTGCTAGAGTCCAGACCCATGGGTAACATCAAAGCAGAGGAATTGAGAGCAGGGCAACTTCCTTTTCTAATCTCATGGTCTTGTGCTACTACAGCCTCTGTTCTTAGTCTTCACTCTGCTTTGACACCAGTCCACAAGCAACTTAGAATAAACTAATTAATGTGGAAGACAACCTCCAACCTGTTGATATTCCTTTAAAGTGAAAATGGGAAAAAGTCATTCCTTTTATCACAGTAATAGAAATGAACCTGGAGAACACCTACTCTAACAAGTCATTCAGACTGGTTTGCAACAGGTACACACCCAGTATCTCCAAGCAATGCTACATGTTTTAATAACATGGTAAAGACAGTTCATTATTTAGTCCCTTCTTTTTGGAGTGAAACTTATGAACAATGCAAGAAAGTGATTGTGCTTCAAACTATTTTTATTTACATTACATACCAGTAATCTGATTCTTAAAGCTAATTCTTCAAACTTCATTTCCTATGTAAACATCAGACTTGATTTCCATAGTTACAGCCTTCATTTGTAAGCACTTTATGTGATTAATTCGGAGTCAAGGGTAAAGAAAATTACACTCTGGTTCTTGCTTTAAGTTGTAAGCTTTTTGCACTCTCTATTTTAGCTTTTATGTCATGAGGTTTTTCGAAAAATCTCACAAAGGCTGGCTCATTTAATAAGGATGCCAGGATCTGTTCAAAGGCAAAAGACCATTCATGGTTCCCTTCCAGACTCTGTGCTCTACTGCCTTCAGTCTGCTCAGAGCTGCTTTCCTCCTGCCTCTCTCTGGGCACTTCAGTGGCCATCTCTGTAATGGCAACTGGACTTGTGACAGGTGACAGGGGACTCTGCAGTCTTCTGCCAACTTCTTCCATTTTCAGCAGGAGGCTGGTGACCACTGCGATAGCCCGATACAACAGCTCCTCCTCAGGATCCCCATGGAACAGATTGTAGAGAGTTTTTGAGAACTGGATGAACTGAGACTATGGAGAGATACAGAGGACACTGTTCAGACAAGAGCAACACAACTGTCCTGTTCCACTACCTGCTGTATTCCCAGGCCAGTACCAGCTGCTGCCAGGCACCTGGTGCAGAGGCTCGAATGACAGCATGGACCAGCCCTGAGAAACCTGTGTGTGTCTCAAAGTCCCTCTCTTGACACATTACAGCAGTTTTAAAAAGCCACAGTCTAAGACTGAAGATTTGAAATTAAAGGGATCCTACAAATCCTTTAGAAATATTGTAACAGGACTTAAAGAGTAAACTTTCAAGACAAAATAGACTTAAGGAAGACTCAGACAGTTCACCTGATTCATTCTTGGCAAATCCTTGATGTTTTCTTCTTTTTTAAGAAATTCATCTTGCCATTGCCTCAGATATGCCTGAATATCAACCTTCCCCTTCCCTTTTTGAAGGGGAAGAAGTGGGAAAAAAAAAAAAGTGAACAAACAAGAACTAAGAGCTTCCCATGAGGGATGATAAGCAAAAGAACTGGCATATTCAATGTCATTCCTTCTCAACAGAAGGGGCCAATGACTACACAGGACCAGAGTTTACTTTGCCCTTTTGCTCCCATGACTACATTTATATAAGAGGATAAAATGTTAGCAGCACATCAGGGATGATGTTACTTAATATACTCTGTGGTCACACACTTTCCCAGCTCTACTCCCCCAAAAAACACAGTTACCAAATGTGCCACCAGGATTCTTTCACCTTTTTCTGGGCTGCTCTTCAAGGAATCACTTTCAAGATTATCCCCAACAGATGAAACTACAATTTAGGAGGAAGGAAAAAAAATGTTATTTATTTCAGAAAAGAGGACCAATGTTTCATTTCCCTTATCAAATATCCCTGCCTTAATGGGCAAGACCCTCAGTGTTTTCAGCACAGATCAGGTCAAGAAGAAATCACAGAGTAAAATCTGTTTACTTTCTATAAAAATAGAAGCCACTCTGAGGCAGAAGATCACAAATGAAACTGCTATCAGTTATATCAAATAATCTTTATAACGTTCATGGTTCACAACTTGAAGAGCAGCAGGAACAGTACCTATATATTATGTACTTTGGACAGACTTTAAAAACCAAAAAGGGATCTGTCTTCTCTATAAAAATCCCACAGCTTTCAGGAGTATTTGAAACAGATTGTTTTATTGACTCCATAAACTTACTAAACCTTTTTTAGCTCACTTGGTCTAAAATGAAAGCAAAGAATTTTGAAACACTTGCTTATGTGCCTCAAAGTAAGTATGGATTTGGTATTTTAATTCTTGAGGCAGAAAATATCATTCCTTTATGCCCAGCATGCAAAAATGAAACAGCCATCACTTCAACATTGCTACAGGTTGCTTACAATGCTGAAAAATGCCAACCAAATACACTCCCCTTTTTCCATGTAAACATCCATGGCCTTTGAATTCAACCATCAAATAAGTTATCCATAAATTCTGCACAACTTTATTAAATTGTAACTATCTACAAAATATCTTCACAAAGGATTAGGTTTCAGAAGAAAGTTCCCCATTTTTCACAGGATAGTTAATAGATTCCTTCTAATATTCTGCAGGCAAAACCTCACACTCTGGAGCTTACCACTGAGTTGGCTGAAGTGGATCAGTTCTTCTTTTGAAAGATCATCCCCTTTGGAAGGGCTCAGCGATTCTACTTCAGTATAAGCTGCAATAAATGAGTAAGAGGGTTTGTGGTGCCCAGGACTTACCAATGCAGTGATAACAATGACAAAGACCAGAAACAGCTCTCCCCAAATGCCACTGCTTCTCACTTACCTGGAGGGATGTGCAACTTAAAAAGAAGCTTGAGTTTGTCAGTGAAGCTTCCATTACACATCGTATCTGTTAGG
The DNA here is from genome assembly GCA_013398075.1 of Notiomystis cincta. NCBI lineage: Eukaryota > Metazoa > Chordata > Aves > Passeriformes > Notiomystidae > Notiomystis > Notiomystis cincta. The sequence continues at coordinate 11,518 of VZRX01014025.1, forward strand.
GGAAAGGACAGTCTATTCAACTGGACCAAACTTTAAAACACCCTCTTAACCTAAACAAAATACAACCCAGGCAGTTTGGAACTGGACATGTGTCCTACCTTACAGGAAGTATTAGATATGAAGCTTAAGGAAAGCACTATCACCTGTGGCTGAGACTGGGGTTAGCCTACACTCACAAAAGAACATTAATAATGTCTATGACTCACTAAAATAAAATCACAGCACCAAAGAAATATAGCACTAATGTCTCAGCACTTCCCTTTTGTTTCCTGAACAACACCACTTTGAAAACAAGATGAAAGGAACAGAGCAGTGAGCCAAGAAAACTTTCAGTTCCCCAGAGATATAAGGCATTGGTCATACTGCACAATCTGTGTATAAAATGACTTAGTATGAAAATTTATCAAAACCACGCAGGCTGGACAGTGAGATCAGACCATTCTTAATTTCTGCATATTCTGATGGCCAAGCCATATTTAAGCTTAATCTCCAAGATGGAATTATTCCATCTGTAATAAAAGTCACACTATTTGACCCTGTGTTAAGAGACTAAGTCTCCTTAGGTCTTTGTGTACAGAAGCTGATCCACCCCAGCACTACTCCTAGGAGCTTCAGCAATGTGCTCATGTATGTTTTGCTGCCATACCAAGAACACAGGCAAACTGTTTGAAGTTTATAAGGCAGTCTGAGCCTTCATCCATCAGCCGGAATGCCCACAGGGCCAGGGAGTCTCTGTTGGCACCGTGTGCCCAGGGGCTCAGGAGGTGCCACAGGGCCCTGAACTGCTGGCAGTCAATGCGGTACTGCTCAAGGTAGGGCAGACTGGCATCGTGGTGCTGCAGGACAGGACTCTTTACACTCCAGTAACAGGAAAGAAAGTGCTCCTTCTGCAAAGCAAAGATGAAACATTAGGTTTTAGGAAACAACAAGTCTCTCTGAGGGGAAGATGTGAGGAGTTAACTATGTAATCAGTAGTACAGCTGGCATGTAAAACACATATTGAGACCAACCTTTATCCCTATTTATTAAAACCATTTCAAAGTCTACTGTTAAGATGGCTGTTTAGTAAGTGAGGAAAATGGCACATTACCTTGAATAATTCATAAAGCTCTTCAAGATCACTAGGACTGAACTTTACTTCTTGAGACACAACACGCAGCTGAAAAAAAATTAGGAAAAATTTAATTAATGGGTCTTCCCTCTTTGGAATAAGCCCATAGAATAAAATTATGGGAGACTCAACATTACATTAAGAGATGTTTTTTGCATATTCCAGGTTTTGGCATGTTACAATTAGAAGTAAGAATAGCACTTCTTAAAAATAATCAGAATATTATAGATTAAAATAAATAATTTCTCAAAAAAAAGAAAAGCTTGAAGCTAGTCATGTTACTGACATACATGGAGCCTACACTATGAAACCCAGGAGATAAAACACAATTATTTATAATCACATAACATATAGCTTCCTTTAAATGGGCAAATGCATGTTCAGCTCTCAACAGTGAAGCTGAATCCTCATTCTTTTAAATTAAAAAAAAAATGTTCATAGCTTTTAAAGAACAAAGTTTGCTGTAAGACCAGCTTCCAACTTCACAATATATATGTTTTGTAAAATGAAATACAACAATAACACCTTAGCATAGCCATCAGCATTTAGTTTCTGTTGCTACAAGCCACATTTACTACAGAGAGAAGAACTGGGTGCTGGACTGGTATTATCATTAGGTACTGGAAATGAGTCACTGAAGAAAAGAGGCAAACAAAGGAAGCTCCTCCTCACAACCTCCACCTTCATTAAGCAGTCTGAATTAAAAGGATGAGATAGGCAGATAGAGAACTGCCACATTACCACACATTCACATACAACACACAAAAAGCAACTCCTGTTGAATGCACTACAGAAACCTCTTCAGTGCTGCTTCCCACAGTAAAAATGCAGGTGCTTAATTGTTTTACTGTACACTGCTCTATGCCTCCAAGAGCAAAGTAGAAATATAGGTCAGCGTGTTCCAATCCACACAAAGTGTGAGAGAGACGTCAGCCTTCAGAAGTGGTTGGCAATGGTGTGACTTGCAATGAGACCAGAAGGTCATGCTGTGATTTACAGACTGAAAACATCACAGGCCAAGCCTCCGTTAACAGACACCCTGCAGATATGAGGGGGTTCAGTGTATAAAATCATATATTTGGCCCTGGAAACTGCAGATCATCTCAGAACCTTCCAAAAGGAAATAAATTTTATGAGGGAGAGGGCTGAACCTCTTCCAAGTCACTCACCACATTCTGCTTGGTTGTAGTTTCCAAGGTCTGGATCACATAAAGCCTGTTCCTACAGCGCAAGCTCTCGACATCCTCATAGCGAATATCACCATATCTCTAAGAAGAAGAGCATCATTCCATTCAATCAACTGTTGGGAGACACATCTAAACAGTTATTTTTGTCTTTCTTGCATCTAAGCACTACAGGCATGGACACAAAGGAAGATCACAGAAACTCTGAGGAAAAAATAACAGAGCACTAACATTCTTTTTAACCAGTGTAACTTTTACAAGGGTGTTTAAAGGTGTTTCAGAGAGCAATGGAGGAAGAAGAAACTGGAGTAGTTCTCTGTGTGGGAAGACAAAGGAAGGGATTTTACTGTGTGCTGGCTCTGTACCAAACTCTGCTATGACATGGTGACTACTACTGCAAGGCAGCAAAGTCTGAGATGTGCATGTTGTCTGGGACTGAAGTTCACTCTAGTGAAATTACCTAAGTAATTTCTGAATCATTCCTAGCTACCTCTGTGATTTCTGAAGGACAGGAAAGGTGTCTGAGCACTGGAGTGAATAAATACATTTATCTTTCAGGAAAAGTGGGATAGGAGGCAAAAACTAGAAACAAATTACCAGAGAAATCGTGGAACAAATTATTAAACAATTAAGATCTAAATAGATCAGGAGATCAAAACAGGACAACATTCGCTATCGAGACCATGTCAAACTGGTAATTTCCTTTTTTGAGGAAATTCAGTAGATTCAACTTCTCTTCTGTAAGTTTTTTGACATTTTTCAGCAGCAAGGCAATCAGGAATACATAGCCTAACCATCACCACCATGCACCATGGGCAAAACTGCTTCTAATAACAAACTCTGAGAACAAATGAGTGATAAACAACCAACCTAGGCAGGACTTCCAGAAGCTTTTCTGCAGTGTGTTTGTTCCCTTATCAGCAATGCCCTTTAAACAAGATATGAAAAACTGCAACACAGAAAAGAGTCTGAGCACATTAACTTTGATGAAAGGTTAAAGGAACTGGTTGTATTAAATCTAGAAAAAGAATAGATCTGGCAACTCCCTTTTGAGAGAGCAATCTGCTAAGAGTCATTCTTCTCACTTTGAGTCATGATGGGGCTGGACTCCAACTGAGCAGCCTCATCTAGCTGTCCCTGCTCACTGCAGGGGGATTGGATTAGATGGTCTTTAAAGGCACCTGCCAACCCAAACTATTCTATAATTGATTCTATGACCAGACTTGAAAGGGTAAATGGTGAACAACCACCTAATAGCAACAAGAACTACGGAGAAAACCATATCCAACTCTCCTCAATAGTGCTTGATGAACATCCGAGAGAAATTATACCGGATATTTTCCCACATGGGCAGAGAAACCCTGTAACAGACTAGAGTTTTTGCAGATTTTCTTTTGTGGAACTGTTTTAACAACACTGGACTTTTTAAAGGATGATCTGGATGGATGCTGGACAGGAAGCTGAACTGGATGACCTGTGGAGCTTTTTTCCAGAACTGTAGTTCTGTGTTCCTGTGGAGACCACTACCAGCACCCACCTGGTTTGAAATGAAGTGGAAGCAGAGAGAAATTGTGTCTCTGAATCATAACTCATTCACTAGTCTGGCTTCTGACCACTGATATTGAGCAATGGCCTTAATAAGAATATAAATACAATATATAAAGAAGCTGAATTAATGAAATGTGATAAAATGTTATACAGTGTTTCATTCTCTAGGCAAACATGACTTCTTCATGCCTGATTAGACTGCCAAAGAATGTGCATTTCTGTATGACTCAAAGGAATGAAACCAAACTACATTTCAAAATTCAACTCTATACCTTTTCACTTAAACTCATTTCTCTCATGAACACCTATATAAACAAAAGTATCACAGAGAGTATCTCTGTTCACTTCTTCATAATTTGTAACCTATTTGCAGAATGACAACTCTCCATTGCAGCAATCTTCCCATTGCAAAATTTATTTTATTTTATTTCTATAGTGGTATGAAAATAAAACCGTTCACCAGACCACAACTGTGTTGAAATTAACTGTCTGCTCAAAATGGGAAGCAGGAAATTGACTGTTACTTCTCATGAGGAGATCTCAAATATGAGACACTTGCCAGCACTGAAGAAACTCAGTTTCAACTGAAGACAATAATTTGCATAAGAAAAAAGGGCTGTGAGATAGAAACTGGGATATGGGCCCAAGAACAAGGCTGTCAGCTTGGAAGTGAAAGATTCAGGTTCAAAGACCTGCCCAAAACAATGTTTAAAAGCCATACCAAATCAGACTCTACTGATTTGGTGCAGTCTCCTGCAGAAAAAAGTGAGGTTTTGTTTTTCAGTCATGATTCCAACTCTGTGAAAGCTTCAACTTATTCTTCTGAATGCAATATACAGTACTTCATTATTTGCCATCTCTGGTCTCTATTCTCCAGACAGATTTTCTACCCTAATTTGTACAATGCAACTGCACTGATTTGAAGTAGCCCACGAAACATAAACCCTGCACAGGATGCAAAAACATACCCACAAGAACACATACTTCATTTGACTCTCGGATCAGGTCAGTGATGTCCACTTTTGGATGGTCACTCTTTGTATCACTGAGGTTGGAACCTTGCTGCACAGATGGAGGCAAAGGACTGTCTTTGTTAGTGACACTGTCAAAAAATCTGCACAAAGCAAACACATGAGAAATCAGCAGGAAAGAGTTTATCACAATAAAACAATAGCATTGGCATCAACTGAAAAAGTCTGCAGAGAATGGGAAAAAGCAAAGAATATCAGAATCAGTAGCACAAATGTGCTCTAATAATAACAAAGATACACAAAACATGTGAACTGCCCACCAGAGAATGTTGTAGAGCTTCTAGCCTTTGGAGTTTTTAAGATTGAGCTTATATGATCTAGTCCTAACAGTAATCCCCTTTTGAGTGGAAGTTAAACTAGACTCCTTCCAAGGTCCCTTCCACTTGGCATTCCCCTGGTTTTCTAACCCATATAGCAAGGTTGTACTAACTGGGACAGAGAAAAAGGCTTGTCAAGAACTGTGAACAAGACAATCTTAATTCCTCCAGATGTATTAGCCAGAGACATGCCTGATCTGTACCTGCTTATCACACCAACATAATCAGCCTAAATAGATCCAATGGAGAGGTCAGATTTTACAATAAACACCAGACTACGTGGTCTCATAACAAAATCTGCAATTTCCTCAATAATTATGTAGCTCCTACCCCATTCAAAGATGCAACATGTAAAAGCCTCACAAAACAGAAATTCTTATTATCAGTTCCTAACAGTAATTTTTCTGTTTTAATACTCCATGATACACAACCTCAGCATCAACAAGAGAATTTAGTTAGTGATGAAAAAACTATACAAGTTTTGTTTGCAGTATGTCAGTTAAAAGCACACTTCATAGAACAATCATCTTATCATGACTGAACTCATATCTTTTTGGTCTTCTTTCTGTTTTAAACCATTAACAGCAGAGGATTCAGCAACCTAAACTACAAGAACTGAGCTGAAGAATGTGCTGCCTGTAAGTTGATGCCTTAACTGTCTAACAATAGCTAAGTCATAATGTGCTTTAGATCATCTCATCATTAAGGCAAGCTGCCTTCTATACATGACATAAATTCAAGGTAAAAAGAACACTGCTTTTTCTTTAAAATTCACAAAATAGTTATGGTTTTAGAAGAACTTGAATGTAGAATGGGATTTTCAGAGGATCCAGGCCCACTTTCTAGTTCAGAATTTCAACCTGAGATGAACACTAATTCCTTTGAAGCCTTTGGAAGTCTTGGCTAGATATCTTCTCAGCTACCTCAGAATGACTATCTATATGCAATTATAGCAGCTGCTTTGTAGCCTGGAAGAGTAACAGTTTCAGTGATACCTGTTTAGAACAGTGACTGCTTCTGCATCATCCTTACAAGTGAGCAACTTCTCCATGTTGTACTCCAGCACTGCAAGGCCCAGCTGCAAGATTGCCTTTATTCCATCATAGAAGAAACAGTCCACCACATTGACTGCACTTTCAATTGGCAACACACTGATAAAAAGGGTGAGGAACCAGGAGAGAGAGACCGAGGAGAAAAAAGTCATGTCCGTCATGTGGTCTGTCAACTGAGGCAGGTGAAGCCTGATGAGCTCCTCAAACACTGCCTGATCTACCAAGGCACCTGCAGGGAAAGCATAACAAAACCACCACCCAAATCTTAATACACAGAAGCACACTTTTCCCAGAGCAGCAGCCAGAAGCAAAGTTCCTGTCCTAGTGCAGCTCTGTAGTACAAGCACACACAGGCCCAGCTGCATGGGACCATTGGCTCCTTCCACCATGCTGGAAACTGTGCTCTCCATGCATGGGGCCAGAACCTTGGGCATGCCTGGGGTGTACTGGCACTTCAGTGAGTGCATGGCTGCCTCCAGTGGCTCTCCTGACAGCCAATACACTCCTTCTGCAATGAGAGAGAAACTTCATACCCTAATTTCTTCTAGCATATACACCTCTAAGAACTGCACATGAGATCAAAGTCTAAGTCTGGACCTGAAGTAACTCCTTTTCCTTTATCTAAACTGGCTAAGTTTCGAATAAAGAGTATGAATTGCAGGTATAATTCCAAAAGAACAGTATAATAGTCTAACTGGCTATTTCCTGAGTAGTTTTGCCTAGAATACTGATAATATCTGAAAATCACATCCACACCTATTTAAGGAGGAGTCATGGGATGTTCTCTGTAACCTTCCTTTTCTACTCCACAATACCGAAACAAATGCAATGGTTTCTCTCCACTGGTCAGTCTTCAGCTCATTCCTTACCCTAATGAATAACCATTGACATTCAATATAGGCAGACATTGAGTTCAAGACAGAAAAAAAGGCACATGGGAGTTACCAATGATTCGGCGATTGAAATAATCGGGGAGCATCCTTTCACACACAGCAACCAAAAGCCAGAATGCTTCCTCCTCTTTAGCATACAGCAGAAGCACTGATGTCAGAATATTCATTGCCTGCAACATTCAAACAGGAAAGGAAACATTTAAGAGAAAAGGCAGTGAAAACACAAGTGGTATCATTTCTTAGAATTTATATTTCTGAAAGCACTTTACAGCACATTTTTGAAGTGCTGGGATAACCGACATCCAAGACAAGAGTTTTACATCTATGTTATTAAATACAGAAGAGAGTATTTAAAGTACATAAAAATATTTTTAAGTGCTATATGTCTTGCTAGAATGCAAATGCCTATACGAAGTGGACATGACAGCATTTATAAACTAATTCAAGTACAATGTAAAAACTCATTTTACACCATGGCATGAAATATGCAAAATAAGTGAACCACTAAGCAAGAAACTATTTCACATTTCTGTGTGTCGTGGTTTGGCTCTGGCCCAAATTCCAGGCACCACGAGAGCCACTCACTCACACTCCCCTGTCACAGCTGGACAGAGGAGGGAAAAGGAAAAAAAAAAATTTAACGAATGTTTCATGAATGAGATAAGGACCAGGAGAAACACTTCAAGGGCAAAGCAGGCTCAACTTAAGTTGCAAAATTAATTTATTACCAACACAATCAGAGGAGGATAATGAGAAGTAAAATAAGCCCTTAAAACACCTTCTGCCCCCCAGCCCCTCCCTCCTTCCCACCCACAGCGCAGGCAGACGGGGCAGGGGAGTTTGGTCAGTTCATCACTGAGATTTTCTCCACTGCTCAGGGAGAGGATCCATCCCCTGTGAGGCCGTGGGGTCCCTCCCACGGGAGACACTTCTGTGGGAACTTCTCCAGCGTGGGGCCAGCTCAGGAGCTGCAGCCAAACCGCACCTGCAGCACCGTGAGCTCCCCCAGGGGCACAGAGCCCTCCCAAAACTGCTGAGATGTGAGCNGGATCCCCAGGGGCTGTGGGTGGATCTCTGCACTCCCTGTGGATCCCCAGGGGCTGCAAGGACACAGCTGCTCCACCACGGTCTCACCACAGCCTGCAGAGGAATCTCAGCTCTGGAGCACCTCCTGCCCCTCCTTCTCCACTGACCTTGGTGTCCACATGTTGTTTCCCTCACATGTTCTCACCTCCTCCTCCTCCTCTCTAACCAGAAGTCAAAAAACATGACTTTGTTTTGATTTCCTTCTCAAATCTGCCATCACAGAGGTGTTACAAACCTCTCTCACTGGCCCAGTCCTGGCCAGCAGCATGTCCATCTCCAGAGCCATCAGCCACTGGCTCTGCTGGACATGGTGGAAGCTTCCAGCAGCTTCTCCCAGGAGCATCTTCGTGGCCCCCTTGCTACCAGAAACCAGGCCAGGGCAAACCAACACACTCTGACTGATTTTATGAGGTGCCATCATGAGCTAATACTTCAACAACCAACACTAAGACTCTCAAAACTGCTGTACCTGACAATATCCAATTTGTGGATTCCTGTATGCATAAGCTGTAAGAACTCTCCTGAGGGCAGAAATTCCTGTGTCACTTTGAAAAGCAGGATGCTCAGGTAAGGAGCGACGTAAATCTCGTTCAATTTCGTCAGTAGCCAAGGTGCACGTTCCTAAGGACTTTTCCACCAACTCAGTGTAGTAGCCAGGGTTGGATGCCATATCATTGACAGCACCTGTCAACACATTGCATTGCATAGTATCAGAGTAAAGCAGTTATTCAATTGTTTGCAATTTGTATAAAAATTTTGGTGGCTACTGAGATACCTCATGAATCTCCAGATATTACTGAGGTAATGTGTCAGAGTAATTCTACTGAAATTAATGGAATTATTCAGCAATGAAAATTGCCAATGATGACTCCCAAGACGAAACAATTATACTTGTTATGCAATACCTGAGAAGAGTAGCCAGAGTTCTCCTCTTAATGCCTCTGGGATGCCTCTTACAACTAGGTCTCGAGTCTTCTTGGTTCGAAACATACTGACCCCATGACCCCGTTCTGCAAACAGGATGTTCCACAACTGTTCCTTCATTTTTTCTTTCAACTATGAAAAGCAGAAGATAACAAGCATTAAGTATATTGGTGGATTCTCCCCTGGTTTCAGAGAACAAAAGTAAATTTTGCTCCCAGTTATATTCATATAAACTGGAAACTGCAGCATAGGCATCCGTACTGATGTGTGAAATTAGTGCTGAAGCAAATCAGAGCAAAATCCAGCCTATGCAGAGCACAAATTTAGCATAAAATGACATCTCCTACCTGACCTACTATTCTTTAAAGTATGTTTACAGAGAATGAGACAGAAGGTAGATCTAATCCAGTATTCCATCTGACAGAAACCAACAAGTGCCACAGCACAATAAGGTCAAACAGACATTTCTCTGAAGCAAAGCATGTGAGGCTCCAGTGCTGAGACAGGGTGAATGTCACCACTACAGTCTCTGTGCATGCAGCACTAAGATTTAACATTGTTAAAGCAATTAAAGGTGCTGAAAGGAAAAGCAGATTTTGTTCACTTTTGTTAAATATACTATAAAAAGCAGTATTTAAAAATCTGGAATCCCTTTTGTCCTGCCCAAAAGCTAGTTATTTTCCAGTATTTCTAATATATAAAAAAAAATCATATCTTAATTTACCCAGGTCTGCTGAAAGACTTATTTTGAAATAAAACCTGTCTTCTTGTACATAATATGGAGAAGCAAAAACTGGATGTTCTGCTGCAAAAAGAATTACATAAATATTCTCCAGAACACAACTTTGTTAGATGGTGGTGCAGAAGAAGGAAACAAGGAAGAAGTTAAGCCAATTTCTCATAACATTCTCCTCGCTCCCAGAGAGTCTGTAGTGACTTTGTATCTTGAAAATTCAGATGGAAATGCAACATGTTCACTATCATAAAACAAAGAGCCAACTCTTCCCTGAGGGGTGGAAGAGCAGGAGAAATTAACTCCATGAAGGTAAGTCATGTCATTATCAAACAAGATGAGGAGAAAATTGAATGGAGCTATAAAGAAATACCCTGTGGACTCCAAATAGAGAAAATGTAAATGAAAGAAGACTGGCAAAGCCCCAGAGGAAATCAGCAGCCTGGCTGGAATTCATTTTTATATACTTCACTCCTTTCCAATTCAATTCCAAAAACTGTTGGCCATTTTATCCCTTACCATTTTAGAGTCGAGGTTCTCAGCATCCTGAGGATGGTAGACAGTCATTAGTGCTTCTGTACTGACAGTTTTGCTGTTATCTCTCTGGCCCATCTTTGACTGTCCTGCACCAAAATCCTTTGGAATGTCAGCAGCAGAACCAGCTGCAACCTTGAAAAAAATTTAACAGCGGTATTCATAAATAACAAACCATCCTCCAAGAAGAAGCAATGATACCAGACCATCACTGTTCATTATATTAAGTTACAGGTGCCAGATACAGACTTCTAAAATAAATGAAAAACTGCAGTCTCTGCTCTGCATATCTGGGCTTTCATTAGGCTGCACTTGAAAAAAAAAAAGCCATCTCTCAGGTAAAATTATAAAAGGACAGATATTCATAATGAGAACTGAGAATATGAGGATAGGGAGGCCTGACCATCCATCACCACCAAAAAAACCCCATACAGTGAACTATATAGAGCACTTAAAAACCAGCATTAGAGCTGGAATTGTTTTTCAAAACCTGATGGAAAACAGGGTAAAAGAAACCAAACCAGAATGCATTCACAGTAGCACCATAGTTCTACTCATTCTCTTTCACATGGGCAGAATTATTTATTTTTCCAAACCTTAAAACCAGAGGTACATGACTTATTCCTATAAACAAACTCTAAGAAATTAAAATTGCCAGAGCAGTTACCTCAGCACTTATGATGTGTTGTGGGCTTGCAATTGCATTGCATTTCATTCTAAGCTTTGCCACAAGCAGCTCAAAATCTCTCATCTCTGAGAAACGAAAAGCTGTTTTCCCTTTGGTACTAATGCTGATTCCTCTGTTGGCTGGATCTGCCTTATCCACCCCTGTGACCTATGGAACCAAGGACACATAAATTAAGCAAGGAATTTTATCTGCTTACTTAGAAGAGAAAAACCTCTTATTCTTAAGAATACATGTGTAAATGAAACAGTGTATGAAGTACCACACAAGCAGACTAGGTAACACAAGTTACAAGTTGAAAGCTCAACTGCTGGTAGCTATTTTAGCAAAAGGCACTAAGTATTATGCAACATATTCTTGACAGAGTACCAGAAATCTTCAAAAACATTTTCCCAGCTGTGAGCGCTCACCTTATTTGAAAACCTTGTCTCCTACTCACTGAAGTGATTGCTTTTTTTCTTATCATCCAAAAGCAGAGAAAAGATGACTTTTTAAAGTAATCAAATCAAACAAATTTTACAAGACTGAATTTCCACTGAGAATGCCCTGTCAAAACAGCTGTCATAACACATGACAGCTAGAGCTGACTTTAATTGCCATGATGGAACAGTTACAGATTAGAGCAGTTAAAACAGTTTAATCATGCAAGTTCAAGTGTGACAATCATAAGGATCTAGAGTGACTGGCACTGCTGATGTATTCACATTGTTAAAGGTAAAGAATGGAAAACCACTGAAATGAGGTAACTGCAGTCCTGTAGAACAAACAGTGAAGGTCTGATAGTCCATAAGAAAAAATTTAGAGCCAGCTCCTTTAACACAGCCTGTTATGCTATGGAAGTCTATTGTTTATAGTATGATGTATAGATAATCAAATAAATTGTTTTAGTAGGTGGGGAACACCAAGTGTATTGCTGAAATTAGTACAGCTCACCCCCTATGTCAGGTGTCTTATGTTAAGCAGTGTGTTCAGAGAGCAATTATAGAAACTGGATTATTTGTAGGCTATTGTAAAATGTGTCTGGTATTGATGAAAAGCTTTTTAACACTGGAAGATTGAAATTTGGCAATGTCCCAGATCACATGAAGTCAAGACAGGAATGAAGAGGGTTGGCTGATTTTTCCCAGAAGTCATTCAGCAGTCTACTATAGTACTCTACAGAAATTCCAAACCTGTGTCCTTTGCTACATGGTCTTTATTCTGTCCTTATAGTTGAGACTATCAGCTGTCATGGCATTACTACTTGCTCACTTGACAACTGGATTTTCCTACAGACTTTTGAACAGACAACTGTTGCTCAACTGCTGCAAAAAACTGCACTACTGAGTTAAAAAACACAATCTTCAGAATGACTGTAGTGGTTTGACTCTGGCCCAAATGCCAGGCACCACGAGAGCCACTCACTCACACTCCCCTGTCACAGCTGGACAGAGGAGGGAAAAGGAAAAAAAAAAATTAACAAAGGTTTCGTGAGTGAGATAAGGACTGGGAGAAACGCTTCAAGGGCAAAGCAGGCTCAACTTAAGCTGCAAAAGTGAATTTATTACTAACACAATCAGAGGAGGATAATGAGAAGTAAAATAAGCCCTTAAAACACCTTCTGCCCCCCAGCCCCTCCCTCCTTCCCATCAACAGCTCAGGCAGACGGGGCAGGGGGGTTTGGTCAGTCCATCACTGAGATTTTCTTCTGCTGCTCAGGGAGAGGATCCATCCCCTGTGAGGCCGTGGGGTCCCTCCCATGGGAGACACTTCTGTGGGAACTTCTCCAGCGTGGGCCCACACTCAGGAGCTGCAGCCAAACCGCACCTGCAGCTCCGTGAGCTCCCCCAGGGGCACAGAGCCCTCCCAAAACTGCTGAGATGTGAGCTCCCCCAGGGGCACACAGCCCTCCCAAAACTGCTGAGATGTGAGCTCCCCCAGGGGCACACAGCCCTCCCAAAACTGCTGAAATGTGAGCTCCCCCAGGGGCACACAGCCCTCCCAAAACTGCTGAAATGTGAGCTCCCCCAGGGGCACACAGCCCTCCCAAAACTGCTGAAATGTGAGCTCCCCCAGGGGCACACAGCCCTCCCAAAACTGCTGAAATGTGAGCTCCCCCAGGGGCACACAGCCCTCCCAAAACTGCTGAAATGTGAGCTCCCCCAGGGGCACACAGCCCTCCCAAAACTGCTGAAATGTGAGCTCCCCCAGGGGCACACAGCCCTCCCAAAACTGCTGAAATGTGAGCTCCCCCAGGGGCACACAGCCCTCCCAAAACTGCTGAAATGTGAGCTCCCCCAGGGGCACACAGCCCTCCCAAAACTGCTGAAATGTGAGCTCCCCCAGGGGCACACAGCCCTCCCAAAACTGCTGAAATGTGAGCTCCCCCAGGGGCACACAGCCCTCCCAAAACTGCTGAAATGTGAGCTCCCCCAGGGGCACACAGCCCTCCCAAAACTGCTGTGGTGTGGGGCTCTCCTCCCACGGGGTGCAGCCCTCCAAGGACAGGCTGCTCCAGCCTGGGAGCAGGGCCCTCTCTCTCCTCTGGGTCTCCACTGGATCACAGCCTCCCCAGGCATCCACAGCTCCAGCATGGGCACCTCCTCCATGGGCTGTGGGTGGATCTCTGCACTCCCTGTGGATCCCCACGGGCTGCAGGGGCACAGCTGCTTCACCACGGTCTCACCACAGCCTGCAGAGGAATCTCAGCTCTGGTGCCCGGAGCACCTCCTTCTCCACTGACCTTGGTGTCCTCATGTTGTTTTCCCTCACATATTCTCACCTCCTCCTCCTCCTCCTCTCTAAACAGAAGTCAAAAACTGTGACTTTGTTTTGATTTCCTTCTTAAATCTCTCATCACAGAGGCTTTACAAACCTCTCTCACTGGCCCAGTCCTGGCCATCCCCATGTCCATCTCCAGAGCCATCAGCCTTTGGCTCTGCTGGACATGGTGGAAGCTTCCAAGAAGCTTCTCCCAGGAGCATCTTTGTGGCCCTCCTGCTACCAGAAACCAGGCCAGGGCAAACCAACACATTCCCCTACCCGCTACAATTCTTTATTTCTTATCTTGAGAATGTCTCATTAACTCACCTACAAGTACTAAGTAAAAGCTTTTTCATTTAATAAAGAAAAATATTAAAAATTTGGTTTCTGTACTGAGCTACAGAAATAAAAGTAAATAGAAAAGGGAAAGAAGATAGAGAAACAAATCTCAAACATGAAAGCAGTTCTAGAAACCTACAAACAGAATTCCTACATGCAGTACCCAGGGTAGGGGGAAATACATGACATCACATAAAATAAGGAGATTCTAAAGAAAATCTGCTAAACTGGCATTAAACTACCCAAGTGCAAACCTGCTGGTATAACTGACTCTGATTTGTAGTTTGCATTACCTCTCTCAGTGGAATGATTACACTGCACAGGCTGCCATCCTGGCTAGCAAAGCAGATGTAGTTTTCTGAAATGCACATTTTCCCACGGGTGTTGTAATGACTGAAAGGAACCCATAAGAAGCACTCATGAACTTCCTTCAAGGTCTCTTCTTTAGGTAGCCTGAAGAATGCACTAAACTGCTCACTGTGGGCACGGCTTTCCAGGCCTCTGGATTAAAACCAAAACACATTGGTAGGAAAGATAAAAGAAAAATTAAATAAGTTTTAAATGTCTTTACAATTACAAAAGTCAAAAATATCTCAGCAAAAGACAGTAAAACATCAGGCTCTCCTCTCCCATGATCTATGGGGTCAGTCTGGAGGGTTCAATTTTTTTTTGAAGAGGCAACAAAGGACCACATCTATCTACATCCACTTAACAAAACATGTAAATGTCACTAAACAAGACCAGATCCAATAATGTTCTTTCACAGGGCCTACAGGTAGAGCAGAAAAGATACTAATAGCATAATGTGCTCTGTTTCCCTACATATCAAAATAATCCATTTAAAACTAGAACAAGTTTTGGCTTCACAGAGGGTTAATTAGCTAGAAATGTAGCATATGTTCTAAACATCTGCCATAGGCTAATTTTTCACAGATAACTGCAGCCAGAAACAATATTTTGGTTGGAGAGCAGTATCCCTCTCCAGCATTGCTACCAAACTGAGGAATCAAAGGAAAAGGAAGGATCTTAATGATTAAGTTACTAATATTCATGTTTTTCCCACCACCCAAAATAATGCTGCACTCAGGAAAGCCATGCACCCATCTGGTTTAATCACTCACTTCCAGGGGCTTTAAGAAAAGCCATGCAGTTATCATTTACACATGTTTATTAAATGATTTCTTCCCCACCTTATCTTTCCTCATCAGGTATCTCTGGAGACACTGCAGCTCTAATCTGAATTTTCTAATCCTAAATGCTGCAAGAATACCTTTTCAAAATTCAAACTAACATAAACCTTTTAGTTGGAAGACCAGCAATGAAAATTTGATCACCTCCTGCCTTCATACAGACTTTGGATCCTGCCAAGTAACAACAAATTACAATGCCTCACATGGCTTTGGTCCAACATTTTAACGAGACACTTAGTTAAGAAAATACCAGCTTTGCTGATATTTACTGTTTCTGTGAGACAAGGATTCTCTTCCTCTATGCCTAAACACTGGGTCCAGAATAGATAAACTGTAAATAATGCATTACCTCTTGGTGATCTGCAGAGGGTCATGAAGGACTGGATCATTCTCAAATGTCTCCTTGTCAAAAAGTCTTCTAACTGCATAGTTTGCCAACTGCTCCATGAGAAGGAATGTTTCACTAATGTGCAAAAACATGGAAAAATAATGATCTTCCCTGTGGGAGCGTACATGAATGCTCTCTGTCAGAATCACATTGGAAGTTTTCTCAAGTTTTGATATTTCATCCCAGGAGATAATAAGTTTTACTGAAAATAAAAATGTAAGGACATGTGAGTCACTTCTCAATATCTGCCTGTATTTAAAAAAGAAAGGCAAGAGTAGTGGCACTAGGAAAATATAATTAAACAACATAATCAAATGATACCACACTTGGAAAAGACTACAGACTAATAAGCACGAAACATATTCTCTTCATATTTCCTGGAAATTAATTCCATTAGAATTTTATAGAAAAACATTAAAATACACACCATGTATGACAACACAAGTTTACATCACCTTTTCCTTGCTCTTATATGAAACTGCAAACAGCAAACAAACACCATCATACAAGCCAACTCCCTTCAACAGCTCACCAATAGGGCTTCTTAAATCCATCATGTATTTGCATGTAGGGGAACTGTGCCCTTTAGCTATGGCATTTCTCAATACTGATCGAAATTAGCTTTGAAAGAATCCTACTTTCTGTATGCTTTCCACTTTTCATATAAATGCAGTTATAGTACACACTGTTAAAGGCATTTGTTTGGGCATTTCAAACTAATGTTACACAAGGGGAAAAAAAGTTATGTGTAATTATCAGCAGTGTGTAGTGCACCCATGTGAAAGATTAAGCCTGTGTGTGAAGAAATAACTGTAATCCTCACTGAGTTAATAATGCAGCATGAACTACAAATGATGGACAACTTTTAGTTATAGTCAGCTTCTGGAAGTCTTCCTTCTCCCTGAAACTTGAATGAATGAAGCCTAATAATGGATATTGTATGCATTTCCATAAATTATGTTGGCAGTTTCTGCTCATCTCTGTTGACATCTGCCCACATGGCAAAATAGGAAGAACTCCTCCTAATCTGAAAGATGAGCAGTGAAGCATGAAGGGACTCAGCTTAGCATCAAGGCTTACTTACTTTCTGCTCCAAGCAAAAACGAGTAGAAGCTAAGGAAGTTGGTACTAAGATACAGCCATCCTTGACAGGGCACTCTGCCCTTCCAGTAACTGCATGAGTAGTAGGTAATCAACTTCTCCTGCTCTGGTAATCCAAAACACTTCTCAAACTTCATAAGACCTTCACGAAACTTCTCAGGATCATCTTCTTTTACAGAAGAACCTTTTCCCTCTTCAGCAATCAAACCCTACAAGAAAAAATCACATTACTTTATGCACGTCTCCATGTGGGTGGTTGTCATATGTGCACCTGCATGCACACAGCATAGAGTTCTCCCAACCATAGAGACCACAGAGGTCTCCCAAACAGTTCTAGACCACTATCTAAAGGCATTTGATGTATCATTTACCAAGTGGAGTTTATGTCAAACAACCTTACTTAGTTGTGGGGCACAGAAACAGGAACAGTGGCACATGTTTAAGTTAACAGTCACATACTACTCAATCAGAATAGGCAGCATTACAATGCTGTCCTTGGATATCTACAGAGGACATATTATTCATGTACAGTTAGAGGAAAAAAATACTCAGCCTTTCCCAATTACGCACGTTACTTACTCTTATCTTTCCCTGGATAAAGCTCGTAATGTCTTCATTTGAATCAAATACTGATAAAGTCTTCATAACATTGTGTTCTAACCACTCCCAGTGTTCTGTTATTTCTTCTCTGCTGGATCCTATTGAAAAAGGAAGTATCACCTTAAATTCGGACAGACTTTAACCACTTCACCAAAACTATTAATCAAGAGAAGACTTAGCAAATTCCTGAGTCACAGAGTAATTGTAGTCACAAGTCAAAATCACAAGTCTTAAAGTTCTTGTTACCTCTTGTGAACACTGAGAACTTATTCAGTGTACATGTAACATGTGCACTGCTGTGTTTTTATCTTTCAAGTCCTTTATGCAGCTCTATTTCTGGCCTTTAAATCCAAAAGCATCTCAGCTTTGTCAACATTATGTGGCTCAGTGCTGAAGCCTGAATTGGACTGACAGCTCCTTCCTCTCAGCACCACCTCCCCAACACAGACAGCACAGCACCACTGCAACATTCCCAGTTTAACAGGCCAGAATGTGAGAAATGTGCGACCAAACCCATGATGCTTAGCAGGAAATTAAATCTGTGCCTTTGATATGCTCAGCTTTGATCACTGCCCCGTAACAGTTTCCAGAGCAGAACTTCAAGACTAGGGCCTGCTGTGCAAAATCCCTAAGACATGTGAGGATGTAAAGCAAACATCACTGTAACCAGGGAGGCAGCAAGGATTGAGATGGCCTGAGTGAAACCACAGGGTTTCAGCAAATTCAATACAGGATCAGTGCTTTAAAGATAGGTGACACCCCAAAAGATGTTGGGGGACAGGGAGGTGAAAGAACTTACATCGGTTTGGATAAAGGCATTCTAAAATATAAATTAATTGGCAGCTTCATCCTCCACAAGAATGCTCCCCAATCAAAGCAGGCAGTGTGATCACATACTATTGATACCCTCAAGCAAGAACACACCTTGAACAATTGCTTTTTTGTCAGCTTACTTTGCAAAGGGTAATTAACCAATTTTCAAAGGACTCCACAGAGTTAAAGTGGCCCTGTGAATGAATAGAAATTGCTCTAAATATAGTTAAATAGTCAGACTGCATTACACTGGGTGGATTTGCAACAACACTTAACAAATTATATGAAAAGTAATTAACATAGCAATTACATCGCAAAAGTAATTCTTTTTCTCAGACTACACATGTAGACCAATTATCTGAGTCACAACGTGAGTCAGAGGCACAGAGGTGACCCAGGAATGATGACATTTTTTTGTAATTGTTTAAATGGTTTAGGAGCACTGTTTCAGACCCTTAATATGTAATGCAGGAACAAAGTGTCATCCCATCAATTTCTCCACAGAAGAAACAATCTAACACAATTAGGACAATTATATTATGTAACTTTCTGTTGTAAAGCATATCTATGCAGCACAAAAGCTATATAAATTCAGTCCTAAAATGAAGATTACCCTTTGCATTTTCCCAAGGGCTGACCTGATGGCTTAGAATTCCTCAGAGTACACTACCAACATACATATGTATTAAAGCACTTTTTTGATAGCCTGTCATCAGGTCTGACTTCTTCAAAAGTGGCCTGAAATGTTATTTATTGTCAATTCACAAACTGTACAAATTCTGTAAGACTGCCCCTTTAAAGTGACATGCAATTACATTAAATTAAAGCTACAAGAACAAATATGTATTTATTTTTCCATTCCCTATTGATTAATAATGCAACATGAGAAAGAGATAGAACTTATATGACAAAGCAACAGACAGGAGGAAGAATTCAGCTCTGGCCATGACTGAGAACCTGCATGTTTGAACATGCAAAGACAAAGTAAACAAAAGTATTAGGATAAGGATCTACTGTTATTCCTACCTACAGCAACTTTGGGATAAGCTGATCCTGGGAGTCCAACCTGAACTGTGTCAAGTTATCCTTGCACCTTACAGAAGAAAAGACTGTGCCTCTGTCACTCTAACGGTGCCCAAAGGCTTTGGTACCTGAAGGACTGTTGCAGAAAGCAGGCGATCAGAAGATATAACAGGAAGAGTCCATAGATCTGCTCTGAAACACTGGAACCACACTCTGTTGTCAAGCTCAGGTTTGCAGATGTCTTTTAAACCATTGAGAGGCCACAAGAATGAGCAATGATATGGGAGGATGCCACACCTGGCACGCTGAGCACCGTACGTACCGCACGCGATGGACCAGTAGACCTGCGAGTCCGGGGTCTGGTGCAGGATGCGAAACGGGGCGACTTTCGACGTCGAGTCCAACACTGCATCTAACGTGCCCACAAGGAGACCTGTTGTGTCCAAGAAAATGTACACAGCACAGTGAAACTCAAGCTTTGAAATGCACACTCCCCTCTGATTCATTTCTTGGGGAGCAGCAACGCTGCCCAAGTAAGGACTAATGAACTCTGAGAAAATAAGAAGCACAATCGAGGAGAGCACAAAGTATTCCCAGAAGAACTTCTTTGGGAGGTGATATTTTGCTGCAGTTAAAGCCATGAGGCACAAATGAGGGTGAAGAAGGTTTTTGAGATGACTCCTGTGGAAGTGACAGCCATGCAGTATGTGAAACAAGAGCACAACCAGAAATGTAACAGGGCAGCCCCAGCCTTCAATGAGCATAAGCAGTAATTGAAATACTTCTTAATTAGTCATTTACTGTTGCTCTGTTTTCCAGGCACAGGAAAGAGCCCTTGAAGACCATAATTGGCTATGTTACCTCCCTGCCACTAACTAAAGCTAATTTAATTGAATTAGCTCCCATTAAATAGAGTTCAGATGAAAATACACTAATTTCACTAAAGAGCCAAACTTCATCTCTCCAGAACCAGGACAAAAACACTGGGAAAATGAGGATGCATTTTACAATGACTCAAAATCATTCTCTTTTACTGTGCAGTAATAAGGATATTAGCCCAGATATCTTAACTGATCCTTTAAAATCTAAAAATCAGGAACTTCTAAAAGAAGAAAATTCAATACTGAAGAAGCAACAGAAACTTTTAGTTCCTGAAGCACCATAAAACCTTTTCTTGTTACAACAGAAACAAAAGTACAATCAACATGATCTTATGCTTCTTTCCTGTATTTCCTATGTTTGCACCCTTCTAGCATGGCCACAGAAACAGAAAATTCAAGTGAAGCAAAGTTAACAAAGCAATCACACTGGGCTTTTACTCTTCTACTGAAGAACAGCAAAATAAGAGATGGGATTACCCAAAAAAAATCATGACACAATTACCCAAAGTGCTGGTGTAAAGTCTGTTACAGGAACCTGTTGAGATCATGGATGCATTCCCAAAAAATGCTATTAGAATAGAGAGGTGGAATACAAAACTAACACAGTCCTTATACAACCTTCATATCTTTAAATACCCTTCCCTGTTTAATGGAAAATGATCTTTTGATTATGGTTTTTAATATTCTGTAGAAGCACTAGATTTAGATAACTTCAAATGTATCCCTCTCAAAAGTTATTTCAGAATTTGTAGGTTGGCTGCTTTGGTACTTTGGGTTTCACTTTCTTTCCATTAACTCCCTTTCAAATTCTGGAAAATTTGAAAACAGAAATTGTGAAAGAATACAAGAAAGCAAAATAAGGCAGAATTGAGAAGTCTAGACACTCATCCAGAGAGTATGGTTATCTCTGGTCTTGTCTGTAATTAACAGATTGTAAGTTGCTGTTGGAAAGTAGAATTATTTTGTAGTTCCTGACTGAAGATGGACATTGAATAAGTAACAGCATTTGTCTGTTTAAGCAGCATTTGCTTACTGAATGAGTCATGGCACTGAGCTGATCTCAAAGATGGCTTTGCTTCAGAAAATCTTGCATAGTTTCATTCACAAATCTTTTAATAACATTTTCTGTTATAACATACAGTACAAGGATATTATTCACCATTTATAAGGTTAATGCAACTCAGCTTGAGCCAATGGTTACCACATTGCACTAGGAAGCAGCACTCCTCAAAATGCCAGCACAGTTCCTGTCTCACTGGAATATCATCAGATTTCAGACACAATGAACTGTACCAGATGAGTATCCATCACCTCAGCATTGCCACAAGCCATGAATGGGATCTAGACTCCAGGTTTGAGCCTAAGGCAATAAACAGCCCCTCAGTACAGTACAAACTAATTCCATGGCTATGGACACTGGCATAACTGCAAGGAACAAGCAGAGGCTCCCTCATCTTCTCATCCCAGTCCTGGAAGTGCTCCACGAACTGCCAGTGTTTGGAATATGACATTACTGCTGAGGGCTGCCACGCCCACAGGTTCTTGTGTGTTTCTCCCCAGGCACTCCCATGGATTGCTATTTCCCGGTGGGAACCAAGGGACAAGTCACAGAGGGTCCTCTACTTTCATCTCTGCTTAAAACTAGAGGTTCTCCTGGGGATTCCACCTTAATCATCCTCCTGCTTTGCTCATGGAATGACTTCAGCTGTACCTATGGAAAGTGATGCACGTTTCTATGGGAAAAAAATACTCTGCTTTTAGAAAACATTTTCAGTTTCAGAGCTGCCTGAGAAATACCCTAGATGCTGGGAAATACCCTAGATGCTTCAGTAAGTAGGATAAAATACCTTAGAAACCAAAATAAAGGGCAAAGATCCAGAAAAGCTTTGAAATACAGATGTGTTATTCCCAAGACATCTCTAAAAGACTTGATTAGAAAAATACTAACCTTAGCTCAGAGATGTGCCACAAAACAACAGCATTAACTTTTGCTCTCAATTGTACCAATTTAGGGCACGTACCAACTGACAGGACATGTTAATAACTGCACAGCATTTTGCCATCTGGGGTCAACACCACTTTGTCCTTCAATATTTATTTCACCAAGTACACCAAAAGAATACTAATATTGGTGCTTTTTTTTTTTTTTGGACCTTTTCAAACCACAATCTCAAAGATTTTTATTTTCTTCCCCTGGAATCAGTTACAGTTTTTTTGTTTCTAAGGATCTACTTTATTTATAACAATTTGACTACTTCCTATCTTTTGTGAGTCTAGTGTAATATAAACAATAATATCAGTTTCTTTTTACTGATGAAAAATCAGAAGCAGAGAAAATATGCTGCTGCCTTTTATTTTAAAAGAGCACTATTCTTCTGAAGCAAAGTTAGGACAGGTCTGGTGTCTCCTCTAATGTATAACAGTGCCTTTGAAGTCACTAATTAATTCTATTAAAACTGAATCAGACAGCCTCCTGATTTGCTACATTCAAAGTGTTAGGGAACATAAAATATTTAAGAATGTAAGGGTTTTCTTACAAACAGAAATGTTCTATTAGCACCACACTGGGCAGCCCCATTGCAGCAAGGATTTTGAACAGCAGATATGTTGGTCTACAACTGAGTTCTTGCTTATTTACATCATCATAAAAAAAGAGTTGCTGGAAAATACTCTAAAAGCTCTGGGTGAATGGCAACAACTACAGAAAGTGACATTCTGCAGCTATACCTAGTTTAATTCCAGCAAAAACTGCTCCCTGCTGAAGAATTCACAGCCTAATCAGAGCAGAATCAAAGAGGAAAAACCACTGTAAAACAATAAAATTGGTGATAGAGAGCTGTAGTGGGTTGGGCCTGCCCCGTGTCATCCCCCTTCCCAAACAGGACAGAGGGAGAAAAATACATCAAAAGCCCAGAAATGCAGGTCCACTGGAACCAAAACTACCAGCCTAACTTAGCAGGTGCTCTGTAGCTTCCACTAAGGCTCCTCCAGTACAAGATGCAGTATCAGGGGAGAAACATAACAACAAATATTTCTTTACAGTGACAGCATAAAGCTTCTTTCTGTAACAGTGACTACTTTTATAGAGTATTTTGGTTGTGTCTTTAAAAAAACTAAAAGGACTGAAGCCCCAGCTTTCTATAATATAAAACATGAAAAGACATCAACTCTGTGTATTTGATTTAAAATACAGTAATGCCAACTTGTGAATAATACTCCTTTTCCAACATCCTCAAATTAAGCACAGAATTATTTTTTGGCTTAATTTTATATTGTAAGTGAAGCTGAATTCGTGACTAAGAAATTCCAGCTGAAGGAAATACTGAGCATGGGATGAGATGGGAATGTTCTAAGACAATTCAGATGTAAAACACATCAGTTGAAGCCTTCAGAGCCAAAATATTTCATCTTCATTTACAATAACTCAAGTGCATTAAGTCAGTGGTTGTGACTCAAGTAAGACAACAGTAACTCAATAAACTATGGTTTGTGTCCAACCTTGCCTCTATGCAGCAAGAAAGATGTCCTAAGAAACAGGGAAAATTAAAAATGCAATTCTGAAAAAAGGTTAAGTATTGGTCTACTTGGTAAGAACAGAAAAAAGCATTGCAGATATCACAGTTCCTGTTTGTTTTTATTTCTAAAAAGCTGTCTGACAGGAACTGGGAAGCACAGGCTGGTGATTTTTTCTACCTGTCATGCCCCAATGTAAACATGCACCTTAACAAAGGGATGTTATTTGTCTCACCAATATACACACTGCAAAATAATCTCTGCTGAAAAAAATATGTAGCTGAAATAATTTCAGATCTTCATTAACCAGAAAATTTCCCATTTGATTCCTATCAAGGTTGAGGACCCACAACAAGGAAGCCACATCAAAAGCTCTGTGTGCTAAAACACCAGCAGGGATAAATGATTTCTGCCCAGACCAGGAAGTTTGGAAAAACACACACCTTTGTGCTGCAAACTCAGTCAAGCTAGATCACAAGGTTCCTCTCTCATTCTGCAATTCCTACCAAAATAAATTTCTTCAAGTTTGTACAAAGATCACCAAGTACTTTAACTGGTCCATCATGAAATTTTGTTAGAGACAAGGCTCTTGCCATTGACATCCACATTGAACATTGCTCCTTCTGTCAGATGTCAGAGAAGGAAAATTTTCCCACAGCCCACATCCCTGTCCAGCTCTGTCTCCCCTTCTCCCAAGCCCCTGTGCATGCAAGCCAGTCAGCAGTGGTCCAGCCAACAAGCCACAGCTTTTAAACAGTGGGAATACCAAGAGGGGCCTTTGACAGATTCAGGATGGCAACAATCACCACAGGAGATCCAGGACTTGGAAGAGTCACAGGTTTTCTCTACCTTTCTGAGCATTGCACAGGGAAAACTAGTTCCAACCATGTATTTTTTTCACTGCTTAGTTTTTCTCCTCTCACAGTTGCATTTTACTTATCTTTCTCAAGCAGAAAGAGGCAAACTGAAACAGCAGAAGCAGAAAATAAACAATTGGTTTGTTCAAATTTCAGTGAAAGACCGGAATGTTATGACACCAAATACACATCTGCATCACTACTCCCAGCACACTCAACTCCTGATCAAGGTCCTGCCTAAACTAGAACCAAAGCTAGAGCTCTGTGACCAGCATGCTTAATCTCACTAGATTTTGGTTACAGCACATGCATTCACAACTATATCCTTATCCATCCACTCTGGAAAACCTGAGCAGCTCTCCCAGGGTAGCTCTACAGGAGACAGAACAACCAGAGGACATGGTCACATGGTTGCACTGTCAGACAAAACACTTTGGGACAGCCCATTGTATGATGAATTACCCCATGGAGCATCATTCAGACAGGTTACAGCATCCATATCCTTAGGGGAGCTCTAGAACAAAGAGAATGAAGTGTAAAGCTAAGCAAGAACTTACCTGCAGGGAGGAAGGCAAGGCTGAGCACAACCAGCACAAGGTATTTCTGTACCTGTTTACAAGTTACCCACACAAGCAAACTCAGAACTGTGGTGTGTGTGCACACAAGCCACAACAGCTCCCTGTGCCATCTACAGATTACAAACTGGTCCTGCCCTGTCAGTCCAGAAGGGTCCTACAAACAAATCTAACTGCAGACTTCATTCTGTTCACAGCACCAGAACCCCCAGCCTTCCTTCAGCTAAGTGCCTCTGTTGACATCTATCTTTTGCTCTTTGTACCTTTCACAAGGCTGCTTCCTCAGAACTCCCCTCCTTAAAGCCTGTGTTTTCAAGTGTGCTCCGTTATTTTTGGGAATCCTTTGTCACGTCCCCATTTAGCGCTATTCAAACCCTGCAGCACCGCCCATCTTTCTCTCCACTCCCGTCCTGAGGCACCGTCCCACTCCTCCCCAGTCACTCGGTCCTACACTGCTGCCTCCCTCTTTCACTCCTAACTCCCAGTCCCTCCCTGCTGGCAGTCACCTCCAGCCTTGTCTCACCAGCTGTAAAACAGTCTTCAGCAGAACAGGATTGTACTGGGACATTTGGGATGATTTCATAACAGAACAGCTGTGCTTTGCTTTTTCCTAAAGGAAGTGATAATTTTCTCAAGTGACATGCAGCAATATCAAATTAAATCTGGGCACAGCAAATCATGTTGGCTTATACCTAGGAGGTTTGAGTATTTCCAAACCTGCAAACACAAATGTAATTGCATTTTTATGCAACTGTCTTGTTAATATTTCTTAATCACAATTTTAATTCAAGAACATCTCACTCATTTTGTTTCTGTCCAGGGAAAAACATAACTTGCAAAAAAGAATCTGTAAGAATTTACAGGAAAAGTTACAGAAATAAAATGTGCAATGGTGCACCAAAAAAAGCATACTACAGCAACTATGCCATCCAAGTGTTTTTCCCACACTGTCAACAGCCACCAAGGACAGGAGAGCAGTGACAGAAACCTCACTTTCACCAAAACCCAAAGGGCACCTGGAGGTGTCCACCCAGCTGTAAGCCTATGAGGAGGTTTTCAAAAGAACACCTTATTTCAGTTCTCATTGCTCACTTTAATCACAGTCCTTAAATTAATTTTATCATGCAAAAAGTCAACTTCATAGCAACTTGGTTTCCTTTGCTTCCAAATATATCAAGGCAGAGAACAGGCCATCAAGCCTGATCCCCACAAGACTTCCAAGCTTGCAAGATATCACTCTTGGTTCTAAGCCAAAGCCTGACATTACCTATCTCCTAATAACATTATGATATGCATAGTAACCTGGGATATTGGGATGCTTTCTTTTACACTTTTCATGTGCCCTGCCAGTGGTTCATTCAGAAGCCCATGAAGAATGCCCCACCTCCAGCTGCAAGGGCAATTTCTACATCTGAAATTCACCAGCCAGAAGTTTGAACTTTGTGGTTTTGTCCAGTAAAATTAATAAATGTTTCCACAAGACAATTATGACTCATGTTTAACATAGCTTGCTTTAGGATGACACGAATTAGAGAGAGGCTAGAAAACCTACAAAAATGCAAAACACTCAAGGACCACATCCCACTGAGGAACGACTTTATGCTGATTCCCTGTAGCATTTCTCCTTGGCAGGGTCAATGACAGATGGCACCAGCCTATAATGGAGTCAGTTCCAGTCATATCAGCTGCCACCATCACAGAGGTCTCAGCAGCAGCTGGGGCCACTGCAGTGCCTGATGATACAAACAGGCAAGAATTATAAATAGAAACTCAGCTCCATTCCTTTAAGTTCTCACGGAATAAAGTTTATTATACAATGATCAATTTCCTGTCCCACCCCTCTGTCACTTTCCTGACCCACCACTGCTGACAAGCTCCATCAAATCATATGCCGGCTTTTAAAATAAGCGATCAGAAATGCCTGAGCAGGAGCTCATCTCAAGCAGCCCCAGATGCACGCAGGAAAAGGGATTCGGAAATGAGCATCTTGCCAAAGCAAGCCAGATCAGTGCTCCCTGAGACGTGTTCACTTCCCCCGCGCTGCCCACGGAGCTGTGCCGGACCCGGCCGGGGCAGAGGTTGCCCAGCCCGTGCCCAGGCTGGGCTGTGCTGCCCCGGTGCCCGGGGGTGCAGGGCAGCAGCCGCCCCAGACCGGCCGGGTGCCGTCCCCGCCGGACTCTGCTGCCCCCGGGGCCGCGCTACGCAGGGGGAGGCAGGCGAGAAGAGCCCCGTGACAAACACGGGAAGGTCCGGAGCTCCAGAACTCGAGCAGACCCCCTGCCTGCCCCTCTGGCCGGGGCTCCCGGGGCAGGCAGACCCCCGTCCTCCCGCTCCAGCCCTGCCTCGGCCCAATGGGGGCAGTACCTGCCAGCCCGCCTCCGCCCTCCTCGCCATAGCCCCGCCGCCTCTGCAGCACGAAGTACTGGTTGGAGCGCTCCTGCACCCACAGCTTGAGGGCGTTTTTCAGCAGCACCTCCTCGGGCTTCAGCCACATCGCGCGGTCCCTCACGGCGCAGCGCTCCCACCGCCGTGCCCGCTCCACGCTAGCAGCTCTGGTGCCAGGCAGGGGAGGGCGGGGGAGTGGGGGACTCCCGGGGCATGCTGGGAGCTGTAGTCCTTGTTACCAAGGAGCCGTGCTCTGCTGCTGTAACAGGACTACATGGGGCGGGGCTGTCGCTCGCAGCGCCCCGGGCCTGTCCCGGAGCGGGTCCCGGGCCCCGCGTCCCGGCCTTGCTGCGCCCCGGGCCGGGGAGCCCCCGGCTTTGTGAGCCCCGGAGAGCGGCTGTTCTGCCGCTCCCGCACACAGCACTGCACCTCCCCTGCCCCAGAGGCTGCCGTGGCCGCTGTGCCCGTGGCACCGGTCCCATTTTCAGCCGTGGCCCAGCCTGACCCGATTTTCAGCCCTCAGGACGGGCGGCGTTGGGAGCCCGGGTGTGTTCTCCGGGCAGCGCTCGGCCTGGCGCTGCGGGCGGGGCTCGGGGCGCAGGGAGAGGCTCGCAACGAGCAGCAACAAAAGCTTCCGAGCTCTGCCTACTCTGCTCCAGTCTCTGGTGCCCAGCACGTCCCAGAGTTACCATCTTTTCACCCCTCCGTGCAAGATCGACTCCTGTTCCTCACACAATCCGTCATTCAGTACAAAGTAGATCTTCCTGTTTCCCAGAAACTTCTGTACATTTCCCTTAGCGCTCCATTTCCAGCATAATTGACCTTCCTAAAATTTTCAAGGATAATTCTTTATTGACTGTGTGCCATACAAAAAAAAATCAGCAGACAGCTGTTTAAACTCAGGCTCTACTTTGTGCTCTTTCTGAAAAAATTACGCACATTATGCACTAACTACTCATTGCAACCTTGGCACTTTTGCTTTATCCTGCTTTCCTTCATGCTTTTCAATAGTACTTCAGTACCAAAAATTGCTGCTGCTAACACCAGTCTGTTTGTGAGCACAGGCACAGTGAGGTTTTGCCAAGGAGGCACAGAAATTATTTGGCAATGCCCATCCACTTCCAGCTGCACAAACAACCAAAGGACCAGTGTGAAAGCAGACCCAAATGTGCAATCACATTTACCTCACAGGAAGCTTCAAAACTGAGTGAATTGCACTGGCATAAGACTTTTTTTCCCCATTTCTTTCAATCACTTACTGCACCACAGCAATAGAAGCTGTAGTATTGAAGAGTCATACTTTGGGGACTGGGTATAGATTTAACTACTATGATTCTTTTACTTGGTTAATAATAGAAGAGGAAGCAACAAATTTCTGGTGGTCTACCTTCACTAGAAAGGAAAAATAAAATAAAAGTCATTAGCCAGCACGTGGTAACTAACACAGATCAAACATTAATGAGTCCCAGACACCATGGCACACAGAGTCTTCAATCCCCCACCTAAAGCCACAGGTAACAGACATTGCTGGGGATTTACCAGCTGAACTGAGTGGTTCCTGCATGGATCTTGCTCCTCTAAGAGCATTTCCAGAGAGAGTGTTTACCTTTTGATTTCCCAATTAGAGAAGCCCCTGGGTACAGGAAATTAAGATCCTAATACAGATCTTCTAACTCTGATGCTAATTTTAAAGAGAGATGCCCTTGGCATTTCCTACCCAGAGCTTGCCTTTTGATAACTCACACACATACACTGGTTATGTTAGGACATGTGTTACTTGCTTATGTAACATTCAAACTTTGTTAATTGGATAAATATTTAACAGTAAAATGCTACTGCTTGGAAAATGTTTAGTATTTCTCTCCATGTTTCAAGGTATTGAATGTCTCTTTGCCAGTTCCCTCAGGCACTGAATTCTTAATCAAATACTGTTCAGATGCAAAGAGTGCTCCTCTATGGGCATGGAGAAATTTATTTATAGCCACTTGAAAACCTTCTTAATCAGTGGACAATCGTGCTACAGTGTAATCAATGCATTTACAGCAACACAGATCCATTTAGCGCTGCAGATTTTTCCTTCAGTTATTCAAGACTTATCCTAGAAATTGGAAATTACTTCCCTCAAATAAGAATGTCAAGATTATGTAAATAAGTAGCTATATAAATAAATTTTGGCTTCACTCTGCATAACCAACAGTCGAACAACCAGTGCAGAGTTGCACTAGGAGTTGAAAGGAATGAGGGACTTGTCTGCTGGTAGATAAAACTAGCACTGGGAGGTGAAAGAAACAATTGGAAGGATTCCATAGGAATTCCACTGGTTAACAAAAGGAAAAGACAAGGGGGGAGTATACATTAGAAAGGGGTCTTAGGTATTGGGCATTTTAGGAAGTCTGTACCTCTCAAGTACCTCAGCCAGTGGGGAAAGAGAGGACATGTGGCTGGGAAATTGGGATAAAAAGGAGGCTATGTCCTCCAAAAATACAAGAAACCCCAGGGGAAATGCCCCATGGCCTGTCCCTTTATTTGAATAAAGTTACAGGACTCCTCTGTCTCCTTTTTGGACATAAACCTCTGGTATTTGTGGATTAATTTTCCTGACAGAGTATCACATACTTTTCAATTCACACAGCATGAACACTGCAATTCGATTTCACTTTTCTCTTGAAACCAAAATTGCTGAAGCCAGTAGATTTTGTAATGTCAAACTGCAGACATTACACCCCTGCAGGAGAGGAGCCCCATTCACATCTGCACAGGAAAGGCCTAAGTCTAAACATGAGTGAAAAGGCAGGGCTACCTGCGGTGCTGCTGTGTTAAACATGGAAAGAAATTACATTAAATCACACAGGCAAGGTAGGTGTCTTTATTTATTATGTCTGACTGTTATGTCACTTGAGAGGTGCAGAATTTTCTTTCTGAAGACTGAGATTGACTATGTCTCTCTATTTTGTGGCAAGAGTCCAACTGCCCTTGTGACTCAACTGCTTTTGTATGTTTCCAGCCCTCATCACAAGTCCTGCTTTTCCCTTTAAACAAAATTCTCATCTGAAACTACATTTCTATAGGGACAACTGAAAATTTTCCTCAAGATGAGAAATGGTATTATTTTGATTTGAAATTTAAAATTAAGTCCTGCTGTTGTAAAGCCCGATTTATAAGAGAAAAGAGTAATCCAGCACTAGGCAACAAGGCTTCCTCTCCTGCAGGGATAAAAAAATCTTCCCCAGTCCCCTTTTTAGAGCACACAAGTGTATGACTGAAGTGTCTAGATCAGAGCATTCCTGAGGGAGAGGGGTGACTCCCTCCCTTTCCCTGAGGGAGTGAGTAACACTTGGACATGATGCCAGAGCCTGTTCAGTTTGCTCTTTGGGTACAGAAGAATTGTCTGTGTGACTCAGTGGGAACATTAACAGAGTCAACAGGCAGCCATTTTAGCAACTGTACCACTTGTGGGCTCATTATTTCCATTATCTTACACATTAGTGTATCTATAGATCTTATACATGAGTGTATCTATAGAAACCCCCAAAACTATTGCATGGTAACATCGGGTTTTTACTGTTTTCAGGAACAACCCCAGCCCCAGGCACATTCCTGCTGGCCTCTTGCTTAGAGAAAGAGTCTGTCATGCCACAGCATGAGCGTGCACATGGTGAGTGCACACACACACACACACACACACACACACACACACACAAAAACATATACACATGACCCAGAGACGTTCTAGCCCGTGGCATCACCAAAACCAAGTGAAAATTTTGCTGCACAGTCCCCTAAGTAGGGCTGGTAAAGACAGCTGCTATCCATGGAGACTTGGAAATACAAAAAAGTCAGAGTGGAACTTTGAAACCTTTAAGGCAGTCTGACAGCAACAGACCCAAGTTTAGTATCACAGATGGTGTTCACAAAATTTATACATTCATTTATAAACCTAATCCCTTGCATAGCTGCTAGTTACAAACAAATCTGCACAGATAAGAACATGGCAGACTTGCCAGTTAAGCCACAAAACTGGAGAACCATTAAGTTCTGCCTAGCAGTAGCTCAAATACTGCTCAGGTACTTACCCTGCCTGTGTTCCTTTAGCAGTGAGTCACATTTGATATGGGAATCCCAAATATCTCTCCAAAAATTAGTGTAAATGCCTTGAGCAAGCAAGCCCCTGCCTTGAGAGATCACATACACGTGATCTGATCCTACAGCAGTACAGGTTCAGCCACGTGAGCTTCTGCACCCCTGCAGTTCTCCACTCACTAGTGCATTCACATTACCCTTAGAAATACAAGTACTGAGGAAAAAGCAGGTTTGTTGCTCTTAAAAGGCAGTAAATGTAAAGTTTGAATTGTACAAAGCAAAAAGTGCCTTTCAATGTATTGAATTTATCTGAATCCCTTCCTTTTTATTTCCTTGAACATCAGATTTTGCTCCTATTGAACACAAGACTTACAGATGATTTCATGAGACTGTATCCTAATAACATTCTACTACATTGCAGCTTACACACCACAGTAAATTTATACCAGTAAATTTATACCAGTGAAATGGAAATGGAATGAAGTGATCAGGGGCTGCATATTTACTGCTTGGCTGTTCCTTGCAGTGCTCTGTACTTCAGAGGTACAATAAAAAGGCAATCACAGCAAATTACAGCTTCAGAGTGGAGTGTGATTATAGTCAGCTTTGCAACTGGAGCTCAGAACCAACTGATATTTTCTAGACTAGACTTGGAATTGAGCTAAAAAAAAATACAAAACTTGAGTGCTGCCAAACTGGCCAGAAGAGTGACAAGCTTTTACTGTATATCATAGCAGAGTACAGAACTAAGGACAAGTAATAATTTTTAAAATGTTTTTTTCCTCAAAGCAAGCACAGACTTTGAAGTAAGGAAGGGATGCTGAGTAACCTGACTGAGGAAAAGTGAGATGTAGCCAGTCTGGTCTGAAGTACACATGGCAGACTGCCTTGTGTTGAACATGCCTACAACAATTCAGCAGCTCGCTGAACACACCCTAAGGTGCTTGGATTTTCTTTAACATTGAGTACAGCTGCTAGGTTTAAGCATCTCAACACAATTTCAATCCATGTAACAGTAGCATCCTGCACATAACTAGCATTCCTTATTCCAATTACTTTGAACAAACACTGCTGCTTTTTGGCCTCCCAACAGAAGGATGTGTTTCAACGTTGTGGAACAGGGCAAATTCAGCATCTGCTTCCATGAGAGCTGGTAATATGTCAGTCAGGATCATAAAAAATAGAGTTTTATTTACATTTACATATTCAAATTCAATACAAATTATGAAATATTTACAACCATTTCATTTGTACTATAGCTAAGAAAATGCATTGCTTTTCCCCCCAGATTCTTAAGTTATTTATTGCAGGCTTTAAGACAAAGTCCTACTAAACAATAGGAACTAGTCAAAGATGCAGAGGTAAAAAAATAAAGTGCATTTAATAAGATGTCTGTAGTTACCTTCACTGGACAAGGCCAAGTCACTTACTATTGAGGCACTCAGTGTTCCTACCTGACCCCATCTCAACTCCACACAGAGGACAGACAGCTTCTCCAACCCTGTTACACTCACAGGACATCAGCTCTGCCTGCAGCTTGTGCACTTGAGCAAGACAATTTACAGCAACAGTCCAGCATTTTTCACAGGCTGGATCATTTTCTGAACAAAACACAGCAGATCCCTTCATAAGAATATATCTTTTTATCTTCAGCTGAGTCTTTCCTGAAGTCATCCTAGACTCCCACAAAGCCACGACTCTGGCATATTGCTGGTGCTAGAGATGGTTATAACTCCCCAAATCACTTGAGGATCTTTCAGACTAACATTAACAAGGTTTGAAAAGTTCCTGCAGTTGTTCCCTTTACAGTAAGTCAGATTTGGCCTGTCCTCTTGCAGCACTCTTTTCTTCCCCTTTAGGAATGTGTGGTTGGCAGGTTGGAGTTGAGAGGTAGAGAATCAGTCAGTTACTAGAGAACCAAAGACACTGTGGACAAAAACCAGTTTGACAAACATTACTTTGCACTTTCTCCTATCAAATTAGTGCACTGAAACATTTAAATACCATGTTGCTTTAAACAAACCTCTTGTAAATAATTATTAGAACAGATCAAAATAAATTTGTTTACAAGGAAAATCCACTTGAGTGAAAATAATAAACAACAAAAAAACCCAACTCAAAATGATTCCCAGTGGAGACAACTATGATGTAAAAATCTTCTCACTTAAACAACTCAAACACAGTAGAGAATCTTTGCTGAAGAAGGAATTTTTTTAGTTAAAATCTGCTGGTTTTCTTTATATTTAAGACAACTTTTTCTGGAGCATGTTAAAGCTCTGGCTGGAAATACAGTTTTAAGAAAGGCAAACCATACAATTATGATTTGGACAAGTCTTATTTATCTAAACATTGTCAATGCAGTATTTTTTGCAACAGTCTTGCAACTTTTGGTTTATATGGAATGGCAGTAGGCAGCTCCTTGCAGAAGGCTTGCACCATGTGGCTGGGCATGTTCTTAGAACGTGACTTCACAAACAATCTTGCCTTCACAAACTTGTGTTTCATCTCCCTCAAAACCTGGGTTGTCACCGTGTGAAAGGACAGTCACAGTGGAGGGCTGGGATTCTTCACTTACAGGATGTGTGTTGTCATCTGTCCGGAAGAAAACCAAGTCAAGACAAGTTAAAAGTGTCACAGCCAAGCATTGCCACCTTAAAGCAAACCCCACTAACCTGATTTGCACAAGCTCAACTGCACTTTTCCTGCAGAGATGGAAATCCAAGGCCATGCTCCAACCACCTCTCTCCTGCTGCCCCTTGTCAGTTTGGGAGCCCATTCCTGCCACTGTCTGTCCTTTCTGGAGATACCTGCTCAGCACAGTAGTGCTGAGCAAGCTGAAGCTGTGTGCTTAAGCCACAGAAGGCCCTACACAGCTACAAAATCCAGCTAGGAGGATATTAGCAGGTCTGGTATCTGTAGGCTGCTGAATGCAGGCATCAAGAGCAACTCCTAGAGACCAGGCTCANTCTGATTTGGAGAGGAAGTTAGAGGTTACTCTGCCTACAGACTAACCTTGTCTGGCTGATGTCCCTGTGTGTTCTTCCCACTCCAAGTGGGAATACACGAGAATGACCCATGTAACTAACCCAGCATGCCTTGAGTTGCTTAGAGAGATGCAATTTCAACTTCTGATGTTTAGCTTATAGGAAGTGTCCTCTTCTCTGCTGAGGTGGTTCAACAGGGCATTCTCAAACACACACATCACTTGCTGCACCCATATGTCCCACAAGAGGCAGGCAGCAAATCCCAAATTTTCCTATCAGTTAGGCTTCCCATGGGAAGTAGAGCATCCCCTTCCTAAGGCCATGCCACAGTTCAGGGGATAGTTATTTCCATCTGTTTATCTGCAACCTTTTCAATTTTAAAGGCAACAGCAACACTGAGTATTTGTTGGTAAAGCTGAGCACTAAAAAGACATTTTCAATTAGTCTGCTATTTTCAAAAAGATAAAGTATTTGGAAAATTTGATAGTCTTCCCAAATTAACACTCTCTAAAAGTGTTCAAGGATGACTCAGCCTTGGTAAATCTGAAATTCAACTGAAGTATCAGTCTTCTCTATCTTGCACTATCTAAGCCAGAGCAAGACTTACTCCCCAAAAGATTTCTGTAAGTAACTGCTTAAAGCAGACAGATCTAGTGGCAAAGAAACACTCACTCATCCAAATGAAATCTCCAAAGAGACAAAGGGGTAAGGGACATCTTTGGAAAAATCTCTTTGCTCTGAAGAATTAAGCCTCTGACTTTGAACTTATTTTTTCATAGACTTTGGCTTTTAATTCAAAATTACGGTTGTGTTTCATTTGAAAACAAAGACCAAGTGTCAGAACTAAGGGCTAAAACAAAAGGGAAGATTAAGATAACCCTAAAAACAAAGTATTCAAGCCCTGTGAGATGCTATGAAGGCAACTCCCCCTAATTCACAGCCTAAGCAGCCAAGTGCAGCATGATCTAGCAAGGCAGATGAAACAGTGACATACTTTCTGATGATGCCTGTGCCTCCTGAGCAGATTCATCTGGTCCCTGTACAGAATCATATCCAGATGATGCTGTTTCACTAAGATTGTCCTCTTCATTAACTACAGTGATAGTGGATAGAGGTCTCTGGCCACTGGATCCTGGGGCTTGCACAAGCACAGACCGTGGCTCTACATCCATCTTTGTGAAAAAAAAAAAAGAGAAAATGGTTAAATTACAACTTGTCAGGAGGCTGCATCTTTTTGGGAGAACAATACCTGCAAGGACTTTTACACAGAGGAGAAAATATGAAATTGAATAAAAGCTCTCCTGTAAACCTCCAGCATCAGAGGTGAAAACCAATTATGCCTAATTGAGTGAGAAGTTCAGACACAGCTTCTTCATTGGTTACCCAGTATGAGGAAAATTGAGTCTTCCTTCCACTCAGTGCAGGTCTGCCTCCCCCAGGCAAACTCTGGCTTACATTTTAGCTTGTCCAGGCAGCATCTTCCTCTGGCACTTGCAACAATGAGCAATTACAGAACACATCAGAAATTCCTGATGTATCCTAGGAGATCATGCAGTTCCAGAAATGTTGTGGGTGCTAACACATTGACTTTTCAAGGGCTCC
This sequence comes from Notiomystis cincta, assembly GCA_013398075.1. Classification (NCBI taxonomy): domain Eukaryota; kingdom Metazoa; phylum Chordata; class Aves; order Passeriformes; family Notiomystidae; genus Notiomystis; species Notiomystis cincta. Next base: position 47,689 of record VZRX01014025.1, read on the forward strand.
AGGTACTGAGCAACTGGAGAGAAGATGGTTTCAGGGACAGTATGAGTTATCAAAGTCTGCCTGAAGATTTGAGACACACCCTTAGCTGCAAGCACAAGAGTTAAGAGCAATTCTTCCATCAGGCGTGAGTCAGCTTTGGCTGACATTCTGCCCAAGGCTTTAGGTGATACCAACTCACACCACGTCAGCTGTAGGCTTCCCTAAAAGGAGCATAGCAGTTATTCCTGTAGCATCTGGCCACAGACATGGCCACACCTGTGCTTATCATCTGCACTCTAGGGGCAGCATGAAATAGCTCAAGATATGGTCATGACACCAGTGTAACACTGCAACTGGCAGCTGCCACCACAGCAGGCTGCTGGCTTACCTCAACACCCAGCACTTTGAGGATGTCACATTTGCACAGAGGACACGTCCCATGTTCCAGAAGCCAGGGGTCAATACAGGTCTTGTGGAAGACATGGCTGGTGGAAAAAGGTAGCCAACAGGTTAGGTTTCATGCCAGGAAGATTGCTCATGTGCCAGCTATGAAGGACCCTTTTGTAACACCAAGAATTTATTCCTTCTAGAATGGATGACCTTATTTTGCCACAAGTTTCAGCTGAAAGTTATAGATAGTTGATCTTTCAACCTGTAGCTGGTTTGTGCTCATTAGTATCCCAATACAACTTGCTAGAATTCAGCATTATAATTTTCGCTACACTTAAAGTGTCTAAAGCTCTTTTTCCAAAACTGTGTACAATACATTCCCAGCTGATAATTTAAATGGTACAACTTAAGGTTAACTTCTGTGATGCAGATGCAGATGACTAAATAGCATTTGTTTCTGTTATAACTACACAGGCAAATCATCTCAAAGAGTTATGTCCTCCAGATAAACTGTACTCCCACCCATTTACTGTGTCTGTGCAATCACTGTGTATTCCAAGTGGATAATTAGCAGGCTGTACACTCGAGAAAGTAAATATAGCTCAGCCATCATAGATGCAAATGTGTGCTTCTGTTAAGACACTCAGTTCCACAATGGGTTTAAATTAGGCCACGGATTTAGGAGGATGACTTAAAATCCTGTAATCTGCCTGTTCTCTCAGCCTGAATAGAAACAGCAAGGCAAACAAGCACTGCTCAGTATTAATCACCCCTATTATGAGGTGAATGCAGAGATCACCACATCCAGTGCTCAGCAGCCTACACTCCAGTAGGATCCAAGGATTCTCCAATGCAGCTCACATAACAGGCACTTCCTTCCAGCTGCACCAACATCATGTTTAGAATAAAACCTGAAACTTCCTTGATGCCTGACTATTTTAAGTCTTTGAACTTAATACTGGACTTATGAACCTCTACAACTATAAATGCCTTCAGTTTGACTCTGACAAGAATGTCCTCGGCAAATACCCACACCCCAGGGACTCAGAAACCACCAATGTGACTCACAGGAACATTCCTTTGATTGGTTCTATCATAGGTACAGTTAAATGCTTTCAACAAGTAGGGTCTCAAGGTTGAGGTCAACCACCAAAATCAAGCAGGTTCTTGCAGGAAATATCAGTTTATAATTCACATGAGGGAGAACTTAATATGGTTGATACTGGCAGGTATCACCACTCATGAAGATCAAGTCCATGCAGTCATTTTAAGCTTGTCTGCCTCTGAGAGCTACATTTGGGCCACAGAGGAATGAAACATCACAAATAGAGGTAAAAACAGTCTCAGAGCAAATGCAGCAAATTCACGTATAAAAAACACAATCAAAAGATGTTGCTCTGCTCTTACCCAAATAAGTCATGCTTTGTTTGCAGGTTCATACCAAGATTAGCAGGTTTTATAGGGAAATAATGAGAAGTCAGGTCTCCTATCAGGCAAAAGTGTCTGGAGCCTGTCTGCAAGTTTCTGTACTCATGGCACTTAGTCCATTACTAAGCAAAAGTACCCATGAGCATAAACATGACAAGACAGCTGGATAATCATTAACAAAAAATGCCTGAAAGGTTATTCAGTTTTGGGTTTCTTTTTAAAGCATTAAGCATAAGATCAAGGGAGTTCCTTGGTAACACCTTAGCAGACCAACTTTGTATTACCAAAAGAGCTTAGAGGTCCTACTGCTTGGGAGCAGAGAAAGCCTTCACAAAACTGTAACCTGGTGCACAGGTAACTCCAGCTGAGATTTGTCAGTGATTGACTGCTCAGCACACAACAGCACACACCCATTTTCTATTCTTCAGAACTTCATTTCCTACATCAAATGTTTCCAAGTGATTTTTGTAACCCTCCCTAAGGGTTACGAAACCTCTTCCTTTGCACAATTTAGGCAGTTCATGTGGCAGCCCATTGATTTTAGAAGCTTGGCCAGAGCAGTCCCAGTCAGGTGGCACAGGGGAAATCTGACAGAACAAGTTTCCTTAAGCCCTGAAGCAGCTTCATTGCCCACCCTAGGAGCAATCACATTAAAGACTTAGTGCTTCACTACTGGGCTTTCACAGCAGTGAAATACAACAGGGGAGAATTCTAGAAGAATAAACTGCTAAAGCTCTATTTTGGTCTCTGTTTCAAAGAATGTGTACAAGAATAGAAATGTTTTCTTCTAAACTACAAAAGCCAGCATGGTTTAACAACTTTAGCAGAAACATAACCCTCTTAGTGAATACTAATTTAAGGGACAAGAAATGAGCACCATTTTGACAATTACCTGCAAGTTAGTGGTAACATTCTTATACACCAGCAAAGGAAGAAATCCTTAAAAAGCCCTGGCATCCCACTGAGGGACACTGTGGTCTGCCAAGTGTGTCAGTCCACTCACAGGGGAAGTGATGAACACAGGCCATTGGGGCACAGTACCAATATGTATTCAAACCATTTCTGTTGTTCAAAATATTGTTTTGATAGATATTCAAGAATTCTCACTGTACAACAACTTGATGGAAGTTTGTTAACAAACAAAGCAAAATTTTGGATAAAGGGACGGTTTGGAAGGCAACTTACTTGCAAGTCAGAACACGCATTACATCATTTGGCTTGTACTGCTCAAAGCACACAACACAGGAATCTCCATCTGGACCAGTTTCCTGAAAAAGTGAAGTGAATTTACAACTTCGACACACTTTGAAAGCTTCCTCTGAACTCCAGTCAGATTTACTGTAGATGAAGGGGTCTAGCTAAAGTCATCCATGATGCTCCAAAATATAATCTTATATAAACACGTTTTCTGGATTACTCACAGTCAAGCTGACACTTCCAAAGAAGCATTGAAAGTTTAAATCCATAGTTAGAATTCCAGCTGAAACCATCATTGGATTACTGGAGGCACTACCATAGAGGTTTAGAAACTGCTACCTCCAGTTGTAGTTACAAGAAGAGCCAGGGAAGCTGATTAGGTACTAGTTTATGTTTAAGCATCCATGCCAGCAAATTAGGTCCTCTCACATTAGCAAGACCACAAGCAAGCAGCTAACAAAATAATCTGATTTATATGAATATAAGTCTTGAGGCCTGGAAAAGGACCTGGTCTGAAAGAGGAACTGTCTCTGCCTCCAAGAGTTACAGGCTCAGAGAAACTTCTGCATCCTGCTCCAGTGCTAGGAACTCCCCAGGTTCCATGCAAAGGCTGTGCTGTAATGCAGGGGAGATCAAGGGTCAGTCCTACCTTGTCCCCTTCCTTCAGGGTGCGCAGCTGCATCTGTTCAATGGCCTTCTTAGCCCTGCACCTCAGCTGCCGCTGTGACACAAAGCAGTCCTGGTTAGACACAGCCATTTTTCTACTCACTTACTAATACTTACCCTGGTGTCTACTGCAAGCAGCAAGAGTTTTAAAACTCAGGTGTTATCAAAACAAGCCAAGTAAGCATGACCATGATATTTGGAGACAACATGAAACAGAGTTTCAGGACATACTGATGTGGTTACTGACTGGGTGACACACCAAGATGGCACTTAGGTCTGCTTTGGTTGTATCTAACCTCTTCACAAAACACAGGAATTTCAAGAAGATGCAAGATAATACCTTGATCACATTAGACCCAGCCAAAACAAACAGAAGCATTCAAACTGACTTGGTACAGAAGACTGAACATTGAGTTCAACAATCAATTGTTTTATGTTATATTCATTTTAAGACACTCTCCTGTCACAAACATTCTGATGAAAGGTGAGAGAGCTTCTTTACCCATCAGTCCACTTAGCACCAATACACCCTGAACTACTCCTCTGCTTCCACTGCTTTACAGCTTGCCTGGCAACTGTTGCTGCCCAGCTGTCACTGCAGTGCCTGGAATTAGCCCAGGAGCCAGCCTGGGTTCACCAGCCAGCCAAACGTTGGTGCTGTTCCACAGACTCAAAGATTAAGACTGTCTTCCCCCTCTTCAGTGCATTTCAGGCAGCTCTGGCAGTGCCGTCCCCAACACAACACTCACCTCAGGGGCAGACTAGACTCAAGTTCTGCAGCTAACCAGAAAGCCTCTTTCCAATTCCACTGCTCCGTGCAGGAGCCCTGCACTGTTGGCTTTCCAGCATTGCATCTCCTTAGGCATTTTAGCTCAGTTAGGTGAAACTTTCCCAAGTGCAGTGCTGGTGGCACAAGTACAGAAGGACAAGTGGGAGGAGAGCTGTTGCTGACACCTAACAATTATGCAAGGACTGGCCATTCAAGTCTGCATAAGATTCCTTGTGCTGAAGCAGTTAACAGCAAACAAGTTAAACATCCCTCTGGGAGCCTGTCAAATAGTCCTGGCACAAAATGAGCTATTTTTGTATTAGCATTGTTTTTGTGCCCTAAGAGAAGACTATCCATGTGCATGCTTTAAGAGTTTAATAGCTGACAGCTACTAACAACTATCAAGGAAGAGATGCATACAGTCCAAAGGTGAGAGATGCAGACATGCAGATTTGTTTAGAAACAGGAACTACTGAGGTTTTCTTGAAAGTCTGGGAAGTTCTGCTGAAGACATCAATATATGTTTCTGTCTGTCACTTATGGTTAACTTTGAAATTATGTTGCCCTTGTCAAGGTTTGAGACTGAAGCCACAGAGCAGCAGTAACACACTGCTGTTTACTGAGGCCCCCAAATGTCTGAGCAGCAAATGTGGTAACATCAACAGAGCAGGAATGCAGCAATGTAAGTACTTCTCATGCACGGCCAGTACTGTCACCACTATTTGTTATTAACTGAAAACTAAACTTTCTAGGAATGTACTCCCTCATACGGTATCTCATCTACACATCTAATGTCAGGCCAAGTATATTAGACAGGACCCAACCAGCTGCACTGTTAATAATTTACTGAAACATTTTTTTAAATTTTGCATGGGCACCAGTTTAACTGCTCCTCATTAAATGCATCAATGGCAAAGTCACCTTTAACATTGATTTTGGCAAGTACAGCAGAACATTGCTCCAGGGGATGAAGAAAGGTTGCAGAAGAAGCTTTTTGTTGAACAGTCTACCAGGATACTTGAACTTGGAGTGTCAAAGTATTTTGTGAAGCCAAGTTTTTCAAGCAAATGTGAAACGTGAATTATGTTAGAACTATAAAAGCCCCAACACAGAAAAAGCTAGAAAAATACCTAAATAGAGGAAATAGAACCAAGATATTACAAAACAGGTCAGGTCCCACCTCCTATCCAGACTCTGGCATGTTGAAGTAGTGAGGTACCTAAACAGGAAAATTAGATTTGCAGTCGCTCAGTCCTAAGTCTTTCTTGTTCAATGCTGCCACTTTTACCTCCAGGCCTTTATGCATAGGGGTGCCTTCCTGGCACCCTGTGAGCATGGTCATGGCAGTGCAGACCAGACAGCTCTGAGGAGGTTGGAAACTCCTGCTTTTCTCCTGTAAGCTAAGGAAATTCTTCCCCACAGGAAGCTACTGCCATTGAAGCAGTTTTGAATTGTTCAAAGTTGAGCAATTTGCCTCCTCCAAAGCCATTAATTAGGTAATTTCTCAGCTGCAACATCTAATCTTTATGAAATCAAAGGAAGCAAAGAGTTGAGCTGAAATTAGAAACCAGACCACAGATACCATCATGGGTCATTTTCCTCTATTAAGAAAGGTTACTATATTGAGAACTGGATTTATCAGTACTCCACTGACTAGAAAGGTAGAAAGTCACCTACCACACTTGCCTCAATTTTCCAGTCTTGCTCACTGACCTCCCAATGCAGGAAGAGACTGCAGAGGTGGAGACCTGAATTTCAAGCCCAGAAGAAAAGATGCACTCAAGAAGGAACTAGCAGGTTGCACAGCGTGGCTTGCTCATGAGGAAAGAACTACTCTGGTTTAACTGTTAGGTTAGGACAGATGTGCCACTAAACTTCTCTTTTTGCCTGGGCTCAAGTCCAGGCAATCTGTGTTTTCAAAGGGCTGAACAGTGACAGGAAAGCCAAGATGTACCATACAAAGCAGGAAGTTGTTTCACTAATATTCAGTACTTCATAAAGCCAAAGCACTTAAAACTCTCAAACTTTGGATCTACAGTGAAAATCCAGTCAGCAGCTAACAGGGTACATGGGGTAACAGGGTACGTGGTAGCATCACATTTTCACCTGAACTAACAAGCATTTTCTTGTTATTCTTTACTTACCTAATCACTGTGAAGTCAGTCTGAGATGCCAGGGTATAAAAACAATTGAAAACAATTCTGGATTGTCTTTGAGTTTCATTTTGACAGAATAGTATATTTTTATGCCCTGATAGCAGAGAAGCTTTCTTCTATTCTTATACTCTATAAAGCACTTCTTGGGGCTCCTTGATTTCAGTTCTGCTGAAATCATGTGGAACTGGCATGTCATTTATCAATGCTATTTTTTCAGCCTGCACTAAGCTCCTTGTGCACTTGGAACCCAAGACTGCTAGCTAAGCAGACTGGATTTTCCCAGTACCAGCTATCACTGAGGCATTAATAACATCTGCAGTTTCTTGAAAGCCTGATAGCTCACAATTGGACTGTTAAGTATCTTCAAAGGAGGAAACATTTCAATTTGATTTAATGAACAGTGCATAGGGCACCCAGGTTTTCCTGCCCAATTTATTTAGCATTGTTAAACAGAGCTATGCAACTGAGGTAGATGGCAGGATATTGAAAGAGGGGATTCATCAGCAGAAGACTGCATTTCTGTCCACAAATGTCAGCAAGAGAACAGCATCAGGTTACAGAGGCAACTCCTCATTTCATCCAGGAGTGGCAATGCTACATCTCACAGGCAGATGACAACTTCTAATACTTCCAACCCTAATTGAATCTGTCACTGTAATTCTCAGAAAGCTTTCAGTCAGGAAGCAGCTTTCAACAAGCAGCAGTCTCCCAACCTGCAGATAAAGTCGTGCCCCATTTTGCAGGCACACTTCCAGTCATGTCTCCTGTTAACAACAAGCACATAGGCTATGTGGGAAGGATGAGGATCAGCTAAAAGCAGTTTAGCTCTCTCACAGCCCCCACTACACCAGCTTTATGCACTGCAGTTCAGGGAGTGTTTGTAGGAAACACAGCTGAGCACGATCATCTCTTCTCCACCCAGTTTACTTTTGCCTGTTCTTTAGGAAAGTTTTGAGCTGTGCAAAAATGCATCTCTTAGGATTTTAAAGATCAAACAAACAAATTCAGTCATTTTGTTACTTAAGCAAAACTTACAAACCTCAAGATGCACACCATGGAGGGATGGGGGTATAATAAAGCAATGGCACAAACTCACCTGCTCCCTGGACTGGGCCCTTGCGATAATGAGTCTCCGAGCAGAGTAAGAGACATAGCAGCCCAAGGTTGCTGCTGCCACTACAAAAAATGACACAGAGATGAAGAGGATGGTGAAAATATTCATGGAAAGACTGTGCTTTCTGCCCACTTCGATGACCATGGTGACTTTCATGCCGCTTTGGATCCGGCGCGTGATTTCCACGCCTTTCAGGTTGCCAATCATAATTGCAACGATCTTTTCAGCACCTGCAAAACAGAAGGGGAATCCATGCTCAGTTCCCAGGTGTTGCATCAGAGGCATTGTCTTGGATGTCCTGCTTCAAGTGCTAAAGAAATGGCTGTGGGAAGTTTCTAAATAGTATTTATAGATTCAGTATGAACTGATGGAACAATCACTATGTGTTTGTCCATCCCATTACCTGTGAGCAGTATAAGTGAACCACGTTTAGAATTCAGTCATCTCCACAGCATTTCTCACTCCTATATAGGACTGGCCTATTTTAGACATGATACTTTGGTGATTTACATTTCAACATGCCTTTGAACTACATGAAGTTAAAAATAAATCCTCTACAGAGTAAGGTCACTGGGGATTGTGATATCTGCATAGGGATTGCTTCCTGTAATGGATCCAACTCCCTCCCAGCTCCACTGCTACTTCTTAACACCTCTTTTCTAAATTTGACACTACTTTTGAGTACTTCCCCAGACAGCGAGCAATCAAAGACATAGATCACCCTTCGCTTCCGTATTTTCAGCAGCAATTGATAAATGATTGAGGGAAATTTAATTCTGAATTCCAAGTGTTTTTGTGAGATTTTACTGCAAATTCAGAGGGAAGCAAATATGAAGGGAGATGTGGCTCCACTTTTAAACAGTGAGAGGCAAGATGCCAAATGCTATCCTGATTTTAACAACAAGTTTTATTGGCTTAGTTGAACACCACAAGTCAAAGGAACCAAGGCATTTATGGTAGGAAGAAATTTCAAGCAACTCCAGTCACCAAGCACAGACCAAACTGATTTCCTTTCAGTGACATGCAAGGGCTTGAAGACACTTGATACCATCTGTAGAAACATTAGAAAGTCCCAATGTAACAGAGAGGCACTTAAGAAGGGGAAAAAAAAGGAGAAAGGGTGATGAGTAAATTATCACTGCTCTCTCTCTAAATTAACCACAAGAAAAGCAGATTTGAGACCAGCTGATCAGGAGTCTCACTGCATTAAACCACAACACTCATAATAGACATTGCATGGGTAAAGAATAAAGACTGTCATAAAGTGCTATTTTTAGCTAACTGCCTCCCAGTAAAACACTCTTTAATGGGAAGACCAGTTGTTTGTCCCTCTGCTGAGTTACTCAAGTTCTCTCCCTCCACTGAAAGTTATTCAACCTTCAGCTACCAAAAACCCCCTAGAATTGGTGTTAAACCTCAAAGGCTGTCATTGGAGAAAGTGTTTATTAGTTTTCCAGCTTGTTCACATAATGCTTGTGATGCAAAACAGCAAGCAACTTTCCTCAGTGGGACAAAACTCATCTTTTATTCAGAAAGCTCCTTGTAAAGAGAACAACATCATACAGAGAAGAGAAAAAAAGTCTCCCAGACTGCAACTACTCTTTAGGATGAACTAGGGCTTATATATCAGATATAAAATGAGCTAGAGTCAGGTGTTAGCAGAAAAATAATTAAGCATCAAGTCAGAAGCTGAGACTTGCTTTCATGGAACAAATGTGGAAGAACAGGTTGCAACAATGAGAAAATAAAAAGTCTGCCAAAAAAGGTTGCTCTACCCTATTCCCCTATATTTCTGCATGTTTTACAGTAAATCTATCTTGTGGTTATGCACAATGCAAGATACAGCATAGGGATTCCTATTAATGAAATGTCACCATCAGCCTGCAAACCATTCCCACTACTAAGCCATCCACTGTGAACAACTTTTACCCTCAAAGAAAGAAACATCTTCCATTTAAGTTGCAGACTGCGTAATTCACAAGGATGTCACCAGTTGACAGCTTTAATTCTCACTGACACTGACTGACCCCAGAGGTTTCTGTTGCAATTTCAGCTCTGCTTTAAATGAAGACATGTGAGTGGCCAGCTGCTGGCTTTGACACTGGCATAACAAGGTAGAAGTGAGTGGCCATTTCCATCAGCAGATCACTTGCATCTATGTTTGCGACAACTTCTGTGCTTCTATAACAAAAGCAAGAGGATCATCCCCCACCCAACACTTCCTGAGCTGCTACTTGGGTCCCATAATGACAGGTACTGAAACACCTTATGGTGGCCTTGAAACCACCAGCCTAGACAGAGGCTCCTGACAGGGCTTGGCCATCATAAGGGAAACACTGAGGGGACACCTGCAGAGTTATCTCAAGCACAGCAGCTGCTCTCAACTGTCAGCTTTTTTCTAACCCAGACTCCAGTAAAGTAAGAGGAAAGTTGGTTAGTTGTGCATGGCAAAAACCTCACAGAAACCCAAGTTCTTTGCCCAGGTGTCAGCTTTTGTGATTCAGGTGAAGCTTCTGAAACAGTTTTTAAGGGACACAGAACATGACATTAATCTGCTGCCTGTTTAGCTGATAATGGGCCTGCTAACAGAAGCAAGACCTGTTCAGTTAAACGTTTCCCAGCCTCTTCCCCATTTCCTGTGAAACTAGAGAGGGAAAGTTATTCAACTCTTTAGGAAAACACAAAGTACCTCTTTGGGCACCTCCCAAATTGTAAGGCAGCAGCTGGTCAAAATCTGAAGGAAATGGGTTGATGAAACACATGAATCTCTATGATTTCTTGAGGCAGGGAAGAGCTTGGGCACAGCACATTGAGCCCACAAGGAGAATGCATGACTGGGATCAAAGTTTTACTTTGCTGGATCAGTTTGACTTAGATGTAGAGTGGAATTGCATCAACTCATAGCAGTATCGATAACTACACAAAACTCTGCCCTGCAAAGCCTTCACTTGTTCTGCCAGTACATTTCTGCTCCTAAACATGGAGTTACAGCTTTTACAATTTAGTAGAGTGTGGTAGTTTCATATGGATTGAGTTTTAGTAAAGAGGGAAGAAGCCAGCCACGGAAGTATCTTTTCCATGAGGAAGTGTCAGAACCTTCTTCCATGCCTGGCAGAACCAATCTCTGGCTGGCTCTGAGAACAGACATGTTGTTAAGCCAATTAGAAAAGCTAAAACACCTCTATAATTACATATTTAAGGAAGGGGGAAACTGGGAAGCTTTCTTTCTCCCTCGCCTTGGAAGG